>VWZI01001551.1:164420-175730 GCA_013396835.1 Psilopogon haemacephalus | reverse complement strand
CGGGGGGCAGAAGGACCGGGGGGGGAGGGGAGGTGCCCCCCAGGGCCCTACTGGGAGCTGGCCCTCTCCAGCACGCGCAGGTCGAGGCTCCGCTTGGCCAGGCGCAGGCGGAACCGGCTGGGGGCGCTGTTGAGGCGCACGGAGGCGTCCTGGGCGGCCACGGGGCTGGGGAACACCGCGACCACCGTGTACCGAGCCGCCAGGTCCCCGTGCCGACCGTTCTCCGCCGGCCCGGGGCTGTCCCCGCCGCCGCCGCCGCCGTCCCCTCGCCGCCCCTGAGTCTCTTTGAGCCACTGGATCTTGGCGCCGGCCATGGCGAGCTGGGTGAACAGTTTGTCAGCCTCGGTGCGGGTGATGCCCTCGGGCAGGTCTGTCACCTCCAGCACTCGGCCCAGCACTGCGGGAGACACCGGCGGTGGGGACAGGGCAGAGGGGCAGTGGTGGGGACAGGGCAGAAGGGACAGGGCAGAGGGGCAGAGGGGACAGAGCAGAGGAGCAGTGGTGGGGACAGGGCAGAGGAGCAGTGGTGGGGACAGTGCAGAAGGGACACAGCAGAGGAGCAGTGGTGGGGACAGGGCAGAAGGGACAGGGCAGAGGGGCAGAGGGGACAGAGCAGAGGAGCAGTGGTGGGGACAGGGCAGAGGGGCAGTAGAGGGGACAGGGGCTGGAGCTGGATGATCCTGAAGGTCCCTTCCAGCCCAGCCCATGCCATGGACCCGTGGGGGAGCTCAGGGGTGTGGACCCTCCCCGGGTGAGCCGTGGCAGCCTCCCTGCCCCTGCTGAGTGGTACCCACAGGCTCCTGCCCCGCGGGCTGCAGTCTGTGCTAATATTACCATGGCATGCCAGGGGCACGCCAGGCACGGGAGGGGGCAGCTCTTAAAGGGCTCCCTGCAACCAGCTGCTGGTGACGTGGAGGTGACACACACGGGGGACAGACCTCCAGGGAGCCAGTGAAGGCTGCATCCTGCCTGGCTCATGCCCAAGCAGCAGCCCTGTGCCTCTCAGCACGATGGCCAAGTGCAGACCCTCTGCTGCTGGCTGGGAGCAGCCCCGGTGGGGGCTGCAGAAGGGGCAGGGGGCAGGGGGGCACTTGCCTACATCGCTCGTGCCGAGGTCAGTGGATGCTGACTTGAGGGCCTGGCGCTTGCTGCGGCTCCCATGCTTCATCCCAGCCTGCCCCTGGAGGAGGAAAGGCAGGAGTGGGGCACCTGAGGGCCCAGGGTGGGCTCACAGCTCCACAGAGAAGCCCAGAGAGGGCAGCAAGGGCAGAGCAGGCTGGGCCAGGGCTGGGAAGGGGGATGGAGATGCCCAGGTGAAGGCTAAGCCCCTGGCACCTGGGGTGAGCCTAGGCTTGGGCCAGGGCACAGCACAGGGCTTGGGGCTGACACCACTGGGCAAGGCTGAGAGCAGGATGGGACCCTGGTGCCAGGCCCTAGGGCATCCCAGTGCCACCCAGCTCCATGAGCAGGTGGCAGAGGCTGGGGTGGGCATCCTGCGAGCACAGCCTGAGCTGAGCTTCTCAGCCCCTCCCGAGCCCTGGTGGGGGTGGTCTGGCTCTGCCCCCAGGACAGGGGTCAGGGGCAGTACCTGGTGTGCAGTGCAGCAGGGCTGGGGGCAGTGCAGCAGGGCTGGGGGCAGTGCAGCAGGGCTGGGGGCAGTACCTGGTGTGCAGTGCAGCTGGGCTGGCTGTGCAGTGCAGCAGGGCTGGGGGCAGTGCAGCAGGGCTGGGGGCAGTACCTGGTGTGCAGTGCAGCTGGGCTGGCTGTGCAGTGCAGCAGGGCTGGGGGCAGTGCAGCAGGGCTGGGGGCAGTACCTGGTGTGCAGTGCAGCTGGGCTGGCTGTGCAGTGCAGCAGGGCTGGGGGCAGTGCAGCAGGGCTGGGGGCAGTACCTGGTGTGCAGTGTAGCTGGGCTGGCTGTGCAGCAGGGTTGGGGGGCAGATGGAGAGGTTGTACTGCAGCGGTTGGCCCAGCAGCGAGCAGCGACCATCACCTGCCGAGAGCAGCGCAGGGGGGCAGGGGCTCGGCAGGCCCCGCCCGGCCCCAGCCCCCTGCTGGCCCCTACCTTGTGCCGGGCCCAAGGGCCGGGGGAGCTGCGGGAGCACGGGCAGGGGGCTCAGCCCCGCGCAGACGCTGCTGAGGCTGGAGGCTGGCGACGGCGTCGGGGACTGGGTGGGGGACGTGATGGGACTGCTCAGCTGGGTGCTGGCCTGGGGGAGAGCAGCAGGCGGCCCCGGGGCTCGTCACCAGCCCCAGGGGTGGCTCCTTCCCCACCCCCCGCAGGGCTGCTGGGGTCCCCTCTCCCCCGGAGGTGCTCCCCACACCTGGGCACTGGTGTCAGGGCTGTAGAGGTCTCCTGGCTTCTGCCCCCTCTGCTCCAGGCTGTAGTACTTGCAGTGGCTCCACTGCACCACGGGAGGGGTCTGGGGGCCCTGGGGGCCGTTGGGGACGTTCAGCTGCATCACAACCACACCAGGGCCTGAGGGATTCACACCTGGGCAGGGACGAGGGAGGAAGATTGCCCAGGCTCTGGGCACCTTCACACTCTGCCCTACAGCCCCACTCTGGGTCCTGCCCTCTGGCACTCCTGCCCAGGGAGGCTGCCAGAAAGTCTGCCCAGTACCCACCCCTGACCACCCCAGCTGGCACCAGAGTGCTGCTTGTAACCCAGGAGGATGGAGAGCAGAGGGCACAGGTGGAGAGCAAGGTGGTGCCCTCTGAGCATCTCAGCAGAACCTCAGGCAAAGAATCTAAGATGGGAAAGGCTGAGGAGACTCAGTGCAGAGAAGCTGCTGGACCTGGCTGTGAGCTGTGTCCTCTGCAGCTGCACCACAGCCTGAGCTGGCCTGGGCAGAGGCAGCTCTCAGCCCTCTCACCTGAATACTGCTGCTGCATCTGGGGTGGGCTGCAGGGGGCTGGGGACTGTGGCATCTGATACTGGTCAGAGCTGGGGGGCTGGAGGAACCCCACCGAAGGGCTGTGGAGCAGAGAGAGCAGTGGTGAGGGGCTGGGAACAGCCTGACCAGCAGGGCAGGCAGCCCCCAGCTCCCCCAGGGGCTGAAGAGAGCTGCAGGGAGGCCACAGCTGGAGGTGTCCTGCTGGAGCAGGGAGGGCCTGGGCTGGGTGAGCTCCAGAGGTCCCTTCCAGCCCCAGTGTGCTGCCTCTGAGGAGCACAGGATGCTGCAGGGCAGCCCTGGCACTGCCCCAGCTGCCAGAGCAGGAGGTGATGCCCTGCCAGCAGGAGCCCAGGGGCAGAGGGGCAGCAGCTGTACCTGGAGCCGTTCTGCTGGCCAGGTGGGAGGACACTGTAGTAGATGGGGACCCCCCCAGCCTGAAGCCCCCCCTGAACAGACTGGCTGGCTGGCACCAGCATAGGCTGCTGGAAGGGCTGCTGGACCACGCTCTGGGACTCATTGGCCACAGGAACCTGTGGAAGGAGGAAAGAAGCAGCCCTGAAGAATGGCAGCAGAGCAGGAGCTGGCCTGAAGGGGAAGGTTCCAGCCAGACTCAGCCCTGTCTACAGAGGCTCCAGCCTGGGCAGCCCCCAGGAGCTGCCAGCATGCAAAATCTCAGGGTGAAGAACTCCCCCTGGGGCACATCCTGCCAGGCCTGCCCAGCTCAGGGCCCCCCCAGCCCAGCCCAGCAGCCCCTCCACAGCAAGCAGCTGGAGCCTACCTGGTACGAAGGCAGTGGAGTGTACTGCACCATCAGGCCTTGCATCTGGCTCCCCACCCCACTCCTCTGGCTGTTGAGCAGCCCGGGGGGCTGTGCCTGCTGCACCCCCAGCACACCTTGGTAGGTCTGCTGCTGGTTGGACATCACTGGCTGCAAACCTGGGGGAACAGGGCTGGAGTGGGGCAGCTGCACCTGGGCCCCCCCAGCTGTGCCTCCAAAGCCTTCAGCTTGTGATCAGTAAAAGCCCAAGCCTGATACTGACATCGGAGCCCCAAATTTCCTGGGGCTCTGAAATAGCTGCCAAGGGGTTGGAAGGAGCAGCAACAGCCTCCAGTGCTGCCATTTCCCCCGGGGGAGCAGATCAGGGCTCAGAGCCTGCTCCTGCTCCTCACTTCTTGCTGCAGAGAGGGCAAAGAACTTCCCCTGTGCAGATGTGAACGCCCTGGAGGAAGCTCCTGGCTTCATTTCCACCTCACTGCCTGCTCGGGGAGGAGGAAAGGCTCCAGGCAGCCTCTGCAGGCAGGTTTCAACCTTCCTGAGCGGGGCCAAGAGGATTCTCCACTCAGGGAGTCCAGGGAAGAGCAGCCTGGCCCCAGGCAGCACATGAGAGACCCTTAGGAGCCACTGGGAGTGGCAGGAAAGGGAAGCAGGTCCCCACCCCCTCTGCAACCCTTACCAGGCTGCTGGGACTGCTGGGGCAGCTGCTGGGAGCGCTGGGAGCCGTAGGCCACTGGGTGAGTGAGGGATCGATATTGCTGGCTGGAGCTGGGGTACTGCCCGGGAGGGTAGTAAGAGACCTGAATCTGCAGGGGTGGGAGGAAAGCAGAGATGAGGAGACAGGAGAGGGGCACCAAGAACCTGCTCCCCAGGGCCACCTCCCTCTCACCCAGCCTGGCTTCTGCCCAAGGGAACTACCCAGCACAGGGGCTCTGGCTTCCCCCTGCCCACTCCTGCCCACCCCTCCTGGCTCCTGGCCCCTGCCTACTCCTGCCCACCCCTCCTGGCCCCTGACCAGCCCCTGCCTGCCCCTCCTGGCCCCATGGTGCAGGAGCACAGAGCCAGAGCTCAGGGGCACAAGGGGCCAGAGCCCCTCCTGTGCCTGGCAAAGTGCCCCCCTGCAGTGCCCCCCCACCAAGTGCCCATTCTGGAGGCCCTGCTGTGGGGGCTGCTGCCCAGCAGCTCTGGGCCGAGGGCTGCATCCCCCCCAAGCCTTCCACGCATCCTTACTTGCTGGGGAGGCTGAATGTAGCCTTGGGGCTGCAGCACCTGCTGTGTGGGGGCCGAGTGCCCTGAGGCAGAGTAGCTGGAGGTGGGGATGGGCTGCCCGGGGGGTGCCATGATGAACCCTGGCTGCTGTGGGTGCTGGAACATGGCCGAGGAAGGATCTGGAGCCTCGGCGGAGCCCTGGCGGCTGAGGCTGATCTGCCCAAAGGGGCTGCTGAGCTCCTCGGCCTGCAGTGGGCACAAGGGAGGAGAGCTGGAGGGCAGCAGCAGGGAGGGCAAAGCTGCCTGCAGCCTTCTCCCCGTGGAGCAGCTCACCCGGGGAGCTCCAGGGACAGCCATGGGCACAGCATCCTGCAGGGCAGGGGCATGCGAGCAGACACTGGTGGCATCTGGGAGGGCCCACACGGGCAGGGCTCCAGAGGCCACGTCCCATGGGGTGCAGCATTCCCAAACCACCCCGGCAGAGCCTGAGGCCACAGGCAGGGCAGGGCAGGGCAGGGCAGGCACTGCCCCTGGCCCCAGTGCTGGGCCCCAGCCTGGCCTCCTGCTGGAGCTGTGGCTTTGGCATCAGCTGCTCTGGCAGTGCCCAGCCCCGGGTGCCCACAAGCCCCAGGACCCCCTGCCCTGACCCCCACAGCCTCCACGAACCCCAGAGCCAGGGAGGGCAGCAGCTGAGCAGCAAAAGCTCAAACACCACAGACACGGCACAGGAGGACAACAGAGAAGGAGCAGAAGAGGAAATTTGGTTTATACCAAGTTGTACTGCTGGGGTGGAGAGACTGGCAAGAGGACCTGGGGGCAGGAGCCTGGAGAATACTGCACAGGCTGCAGCGCTGGGACCGGCTAAGACCAGCGGAGGAGAGAGGTGGGAGGGAGGGAAGGGGGCGGGGAGGAGAGGAGGGAGGAGAGAGAGAAGGAACAAGAAGGAACAAGAGGTTAGTGGAGAGAGGCTGCAGCGGCTGGGGCAGGGCGGGGCTGTGAGCAGGGGCAGCCCGGGGCAGCCCTCCCACGCTGCAGGCACCGTGCTGCAGAGACCTTGCTGCAGAGACCTTGCTGCAGGCCATGCTGCAGGGGCCATGCTGCAGGGGCCATGCTGCAGAGACCTTGCTGCAGGCACCATGCTGCAGAGACCTTGCTGCAGGCCATGCTGCAGGGGCCATGCTGCAGAGACCTTGCTGCAGGCCATGCTGCAGAGACCTTGCTGCAGGCCACACTGCAGGCCATGCCTGGGCAGCAGGTTCGGGCAGGGCTGGCCTCAAGCAGCAGTGCCAGGGACACAGCTCCACAGGGCCAGCAGCAGCAGCAGCAGCAGCAGAGTCACCTCCCCCAGCACCACCCCGTGGGCAGCTCTCTGCAGAGCCTTCCCTGCTGGCCAAGGTCTCCCCAGCCCTGCCTCCTCAGCCACTGCCAGGACCTGCTGCTTGCCTGCTCAGGGCAGGACCCAGCTCCAGCACCGCTGGTGGTGCTGTGGGCACTGAACCTCCAGTGGCCAGCACTGGGCTGGGTCCTCGCTCAGTGATTCTATCTCTGAAGCAGAAGGTTGCAGGGGGGGACACAAACTCTGCCCTCTCAGACCTTTCACCAATAGCTAAGCATGAGAAAAGTCCTTCCAGGACCCAAACCAAACAGCCAAAGAGCAGAAAAGAAAACCCCAGCAGCACATCATGGTCCTGAACAAGCTCCAGAAGCCTCCAGCTCCTGCTGTGTCCCCAAACCTCCCACCCAGGGCACTGCTCTGCTCCAGCCTCACTCCTCAGCCAGGAGCTGTCCCTGTCAGCTGCAGCAGAAGCTGCTGGAGCTGCTTTTCCCCTCCCATTCCAGCCCACTGGAAAGAGCTGGAGCCACAGAGCAGCCCAGTCTGGAAGAGACCTCAGAATGGTCTGGTCCAACACTCCCTGGGAAAGGGAGCCCAGATGAGGTCCTCCAGCACCCTCCCTGGCCAGTCACAGCTTGGAGAGCTCCAGTGTGAGAGTTCTTTGTGCAGGACACAAGGGTGAGGAGGTGCACAGGAAGGGTCCCTCTGACACTCCCAGGCAGGCTGAGGTCCAGAGTGGTCACAATGCTGTGGACAGGGCAGGCCAGGAAGGTGCTGAGGCCACTTCCACACAGCCCACCCAGCTCTGGACCCACCGACCAGGAGAAGCTTCCCTCTCCAGCCAACCCCAGCAGCTCTGGGGCTCACAGCAGAGCACAGCAGGTACAACTGCACCCCCCAGGCCCTTCCAGAGGGCTCCATCCCCACCACAGATCTGCCAGCCACGGAGCAGCACCTGGGGACACTCAGGGCTGCAGAATGCACCCAGGCAGTTCCAGCTCTGCCTCTCCCCAGGCAGGGACCAGCCTGGGATGTCAGCACTGAGGACCTCAAACCCAGCTACTGCTTGGGATGGTCCCTCCCTGGGAGGGCAGCTGGGCCCAGAACATTCTCCTGCCCCTCAGCAAAGGGCCACAGGTCCCTCGCCAGAAGGGCTGCTGGCCCAAGCAGATACAGAAGGGGATGGCAAGCTGAGATGTGCCACAGCTTCTCCTTCAGGGACAGAAAAGCCTCAGAGGAGCTGTCACTGCCCAGCTGCCAGCAGGGTGGGTGCTGGGTGTCCCCAGTGGGGCCCCCTGGGCACAGGCTGCCTCTGCCTCCCACTGGTGTGCCCAAGGGCACTCTGCAGGGACTCACCTGGGACATCAGGTGGCTGCTGATGGGTGGCTGCTGCTGGGCTGCAGCTGGGAGTCCCTGGGGCTGTGGTGGTGGCTGCTGGGGGGGCTGTGGGGCTGTGCAGGGTAGGAGGCCACGGCTGGGCTGGGAGGAGGGAGATTGGCTGCAGGCTTCAGGGGCACCTAGAACCAGACCTTGGAGAGAGAAAGGCAGGGCAGGGTTGGTCACTGTGGGGGTGAGGAGGCCTGGAAGGCTGAGAGCAGTTCCCACGCAGGTTAGGAAGGCTGCTGGATGGTGCAGGGCTCCCTGCTGGGGAGGGATCTGCACTGCACTCCTCTGGAGAGCAAAGGAGCTCTGGAACCAGGAGCTGCTCTTCAGCTGATTCCTGCCTCTGCTGCCTTTCAGCAGCCAATCCTGAGGCACTCTGCTGAGCTCCTGACCAGCAGCCACAGGCTGCCAAGGGGACACTGCTGCCAGGGGCTGGGAGGCTGAGATGGGAAGAGAGCCCCAGAGCCCTCAGCTCTTCCTGCTCCATGAGGGGACAGAGGCTGAGCTCTGCTCACACCCCCAAGTGAAAACTCCTTTAGATATTTTTGTCTTCCCCCAAGATGTTTCTAACCCCTCGCATTACATAAAGCCTGGAGAGGCTTCTGCTGCCTGGGGGGAAGACAGAGGAGGAGGGAAAAGAAGCATCCCCTGCCCTGCTCTGCTCTGCACAGAGCTGCCCCCAGCAGCTGCTGGTTCAGGCACAGAGGCAGCTGCAGGAATCAGAGCAAGAGCAGCCCTGAGCACAACGGAAAGAGGCCCAGGAGAGGAGGCAGGAACCTTCCACCTGCAGCATTCATGGACCCACGGAACAGGCTGGGCACCACCCAGCTCCAGCCCCAGCTGCCCAAGGCCTCATCCAGCCTGCCCAGGGGCAGGTGTGCAGGTACCTGCCCGGGAGGTCCTGGAGGCAGCACTGCCCTTGCTGCTGCCGATGCTGTCCCCCCGTGTCAGGATGGAGATGCCACTGAAGCTGCTGGCTTTGGTCACCGGCGGCCGCAGGCTGCGGGCGGAGCCCTCCGAGTCGGTGCTGCTCCAGGGCCGCGGCTCCAGAGCCTTCACCTCGCCCTCGCTGCTGCTCTGCCTGCTGCTGCAGGCGCGGCTCAGGCTGTCCCGGGGACCCCTGCCGGGAGAGGGACTCAGGGCAGGCAGCCAGGCTCTGCCCCTGGCCCCTGCCTTCCTGAGCAGGCAGCCAGGCTGTGCCACTGCCCCTGGCCCCTGCCTTCTCAGGCATGCCCTGCAAAGCCCCCAGCCCCTGCTGACCAACCCTGGCCTGCGCTGGGAGCTTGCTCCTGGCCTGTTGCTTAAGCAGATCCCAGCCTGGCAGACGCCAGCAGGGTCAGAGCCTGGTGCCTTGCTAAAGCCTGTCCAAGGCCTTGAGACAAGGCTGGTGGAGACCCTGCAAGGTCACCTTCCAGATGGGCCCTGGTTGTCAGAACCAGGCCATGGGTTGGCCTGGAAGGGACCTCCTCAGAGAGCCCCCAGCAGGCTCTGGCAGCACTCACCTGCTGTCTGTCAGATATCCATTCTGGCCCGTCTGGAGGCATGGAAAAAGACACAGAGGGAAAGGAAGGGAAGAAAAGAGAAACTTAGCCACTGGGAAAGCAAACTCAGGCACTGCAAAGCACCAACAGTGCAGGGCTCACAGAGCCATGGCAACAGGCAGAGGGTTCAGAGCCAGCCCAGCCCCTCCTGTGACAGCCACCCCTGGAGGCCCCACTCAAAGCCCATGGAGCTGAGGAGGTGCCCACCCATGAGTCAGCACTGCTCTAGTGCAGGACGTCAGGCAGAGCTGCCTGCTGCCACATCTGGATGGCTCTGGGCAGTCACCAGCTGCAGCCTGTTGACCTGAGCAGAGCCTTGGCAGCTGCCTCAGCATTCCCCCAGGGCAGGCACCTGGTGATGCCCACCAGGACAAAGGGACAGCTCCTGTTCTCCAGACATTGCAAGGCAGCAGGCAAGGAGCTGGACTCTGACCATGATCCATGGCAGATGGGCCCTTGGAATTGTCCCTGATTCCATCACTTGCCACTTGGCACAGCAAGGAGAGCTGCCTCCAGCTGGCAGACAGCACTGGAGCCAGCAGAGCACAGCAGCCTCTGAGCCAGACGTGAGCAGGGACCACAGCTCCAGCCTGGAGAGCTCCACAGAGGGAGCAGAGATCTCAAGGAAGCCATAACTGAGATGGGCAAAAAACGTGCCCAGAGTCATCCTGTAAAGGCAGAGTCCAAGGGCAGCACTGCCAAGCCAGGGCAAGGCTGCAGCACTGGAGGGAAGCTGAGCAGGCAGCCACTGCTCCTTTTGGCTTCCTCCAGCCACTGCTCATCACCCCTGAAGAGCTTCAGCATCTTGCTGGGCAAGGAGCAGCAGCAGCTCCTGCCTGCCCCACACAAGGAGCTGGGGGGTGGAGGTGTAGCTCCTCTAGCTCAGTGTCTCAGACACAGAATAACCATGGAATGGTTTGGGTTGGAAGGGACCTGCCCTCCTCCAGCTCAAAGCCACTGCCCTCGTCCTGCCACTCCAAGCCCTGGCCAAAAGCCCCTTCCTGGCTTTTCTGCAGGCCCCTTCAGGTACCGGGAGGCCATCTGAAGGTCTCCCCTTCAGGTACTGCCCTGGAACTGCTGGGGCCTGGAACTGAGCAGCAGGTACCAAGAAGAGCAGGGAGTCTGTAGGAAGGCAGGGCCAGGACGTGGCCTCTCTGAGCAGCCCAGGCCAGCTCCAGCCCCGGGGCCAGGTCCAGGCTCACCTCCCGTGCAAAGATTCGCTCCCGCGCCCGCTGGTACTCCTCCTCCCGCTCCTCGATGGATTTGCTCCTTCTCCCGTCCTGCAAGGGGAGTCTGATCTGAAGGGACAAACACAGCTCAGGGGTCAGCAGCTGCCAGCAGCAGCAGGGGCAGCAGTCAGCTGCTGGCATTCTGGATGTGGGCTCTGGGCACGGTGACACAGCTTCTGCCCCCGAGCTGCTGTGCACAGAACCCCAGGCACAGATCCACGGCGTGGGCTGGGTCGGGACTCAGCTCAACACAGCTTCAACAGCTCCAGGGAGGGGCAGCCACAACCCTCCCAGCACCACTGCAGGTCCTGGTGCTGCAGGCCCTGGGAGGGACAGGAGAGCTGCTGGCAATGCTCAGCTCTGGGGCACTCCCAGGGAGACCTTAGCAAAGGCTTCCCCTCAAAGCCTGGCCCAGGCTCCAGCAGACATTCAGGGTACAGAACCCCCCTAGAACCCTCCTGCGTTCCATGGGAATTCTCCCGTTTCCAGGAATCTGCCTGGGTGCTGCTGCTTGGGGTGGGAGCTTGTGTCAAAGGTCAGTGCAGGAAACCCAGCAAAAGGAGGCTCTAAAGGGAGGTTTGGTTCTCAGCCTGCAGAAGCTGCATTTGACCCCCGGGAAGCAGGCAGGGCCTCACCTGGTTGTCATCTCGGTCCATGCTGGCATCATCTCGCTTGAGGATGAATCTCTGCGGGAAGTCTGAGCTCTTCTCATCCTTGATGTGCTCAGAGAACCTCTGCTCGGGGCTGCAGGGAGAACCAGGCCTGGTCAGAGGCAGGGCCAGGCCCAGAGCTGCCTCTGTGGAACCAGAGCCCTGCAAGGAGTGTGCAAGGGTGGGGCTGAGAGCTCCTGGACTGAGAATCAGAGAGGGCACAGAGGAGCTCTGCAGACAGTTGCTGGAGGAAGAGGGGAGGTGAGGAGGGAAGAGAGAGTGGGGAGAGAGTGGG
>VWZI01001551.1:151847-164329 GCA_013396835.1 Psilopogon haemacephalus | reverse complement strand
GGGGAGAGGAGGGGGAGAGGAGGGGGAGAGGAGGGGGAGAGGCCCTGCCCTGCTTGTGGAGGTGAAGCACAAGTGTGGAGCTCATCCTGCCCTGGGTGATGCCAGGGCAGTGCCTGGGAAGGGAGGGGCAGGGGCTGGCAGTGCCCAGCTGGTCCCTACATGCGGGTGCTGCTGGTCTTGTTGATGATCACAGCTTTGCCAGTCTGGTCCACGTTGTGATCCATGCCAAAGTAGGCAGCGACGCGGTGCAGCAGCATCCTGTGGTACGAGGTCATCTGAGGGAACTTCTTGAACTGGTTGCTGAGGGGAGAAAGCTTTGAAGGCCTTGGAACAGTGTCCCAGAGGCCTCCCCCCCTCCCCTGGGTGCTCTAACCCCCACGTTATCAACCCCTCCTGCTGGGCACACACCTGGTGCCCATGGCCAAGGCTCTGGTGCCAGCCCTGAGGCCAGGCTCAGATGGTTTCCCCACCCCATGCCCACTTACTTGTTGTCACTAATGAACTCCAGGATCTCCTGTTCTAACTTCAGCAGCATCATTCTGTCCCTGCTCAGGACAGAGAAAGGAAGAGGTCACCTCTAGGGACAGGGAAGAAACATTCCCTGCTCGGCACTCCCCTCCCTGCCCTGCAGAGGACTCAGACACCTGCAGCAAGCAGCAGCAAGCAGCTCCCTTAGGCAGGCTGCACCCACAGGACCCACTCCAGAGGCCCCATCCGAGTTGCTCCATCTCCCAGCCCATCCCCAGAGCACTCTTTGGTTGCTCAGTCTGAAGCTGTTTTGGTGACAGCTCTTGGCTTTGGTGCCACTGAATCCCTGCTCTGCTGGAAGCTCCCCTGCCAGCTTCCAGCCTGGTGACATTTCTGAGTGACACAGCAGCAGTCCCTGCAGGGCTGGTGTCTGACAGGCACTGGGGAGCAGGGTTTGAAGCCAGGAGGACTCCTCCCTGCCTGTACTCACACCAACCCCTCTCTGCAGCACAGCTCCAGGCTCTGCCTCCTGCCAGCTGTGCTGCCTTGGTACTGCCCCAGCTCCAGCAGCATTCCCTGAGCTCCAGAAAGGGAACCACACTTCCAGGGACCTTCTGCAGTGTCCCCTCCTCCCCAGCAGCACTAACACCCCCAGCCCCCAGCCCAGGCCTGCAGGGCCCAGCACAGCTCTGCCCTCCTGCAGGAGGCTCCCACTGCCAGGGCACCTACCGGGGGTTTTTTTTCAGGGTGCTCACAAGGAACTCGTGCAGGTCTATCCCGGTGGAGTCTGTGTACTCCTGGCTGGAATCTGAAACAGCAGCAGCAGTCAGCAAAGCACCACAGCCCAGGCTGAAGGGCAGAGCTCTGGGACTCTGCCATGCAGGAGGATCTTCCCCCATGGCTGCTGCTGGAGGGGATTCAGCTTCACTCTCAGCACAAAGGACTCAGAGAAGATGAAGAGCCCAGTCCAGAGCCTGTAGAGCTGCAGGGGCCAGGTTCAGCTCAGCACAGGGTCTGGAGCACAGAGCAGGCACTGAGCTCCCTGCAGCCATGGCAGGGCTCATGAAGTCAACCCCAGCTGGAAGCAGAGGTCCACACTGTGGCTCTGCACTGTGACAAAGCCATCAGCTGCCTGCTGATGTGAGACAGAGAAATGTTCCCCTCCCTGCCCATGCTTTGCCCCAAAAAGGCTGCTCCAGAGGTGAGCTGCTTCTGTCCAGCCAGCAGCAGAGAGCAGCTCTGCTCCTGGCCAGCAGGACCCTCAGCGTGGCCAGGCCAGGACCTGCTCAATGAGCTCCTGACCTCGAGACAGCATTTTCCTGGGGGCCTTTTCCTTATTCTTCTCCTTTTCTTCTTTCTCGGCCCCATCCTTTGTGGACTTTTCCTCCTCCTTGTCCGAGGGGCAGCTGACATGCAGCTGAATGATGTCCTGGGACCAAACAAAGCAGAGAGGAGCCTGAGGGAGACCTCCTGGCTCTCTGCAGCACCCTGAGAGGAGGCTGGAGCCAGGCAGGGGTTGGGCTCTGCTCCCTAGGATCAACTGATAGCAGAGGAGATGGCCTCACGTTGCCCCAGGGGAGGTTCAGGTTTGACATGAGCACAATTTCTGCCCTGGAAGGGTTGCCAGGCCCAGGCTGTCTCGTTCTAGGCTCACCTGGGACTCCAGCAGCCCATCCACGAAGGGGCTTGAGGACTCTTCACACACAGCCAAACTCCTGACCAGTTTGAGCTTTGAGTTGGACTGGAGAAGGAAAAGAGGATGAAGAGCCTCAGCTCAGCACCTGCTGCTGCAGCATCCACCCCCTCTGCAGGCACTGCTCATTAAGGACTTCCAAACAGCTCCCTGCAGCAAACAGGGACAGAAGCTTGGAGTCCCACAGCAGATTTCTTTCCTCCCCTCCAGTCAGGCCTTCTCCAGCCACAAGGGCTCCGTGGCTCTGTGGCCTGATGACTTTGGGCACTTTGGGTCATGTTGCAGTGCTCAGGGAAAATGCTTCAGACAAACCCTGCCCTGCCAGGCCTCTGTGGGAGGTTTCCTCACCTGGGTGACCAACAGCACAGCACTGAGCCAGCCAGGCACAGGAGATCCCAGGAGCTCAGGTGGAGGAAGGCCTGAGGTGCATGGAGCACCCTAGGGCTGGGATCACAACTCAGCTCAAGTGGCCAGAAGGAGGAAGAGACATCAGCAGAGGTCCTACCTTGGCTCTCTTCCTGGCGTGTCCATGACTTGAGGTTCGCCTCTGTGGAGGAGACAGAAGGGAAGGAGCTCAGGGTGGGGGTGCAGACTGCAGGAGCCCCTGAAGAGCTCCACCTGACCTAGAGGCAAGAAGCTGCCAATGGGCAGGCCTGGGGAGCTCTCTCCTGCCAGGCCCAGCTGGGCCCAACCTCTCCAGAGCCCTTCACATGGACTGAACTCAGGTGGAGCCCCAGGGACAGACTGTGGACACCACATCTTGGTGTCTCCTGGGAGGTGACAGCAGAGTCTTGGCTCCCCTTCAGAAGAGAGAGCAACTGGCTCATGTCTGCCCAGGAGCAGAGTCCCCAGGAGCTGGAGGAGAGGCTCTGAGCTCATCTGCAGCCTCACCTGGGATTCCTGGCGCACGCTGACCTCCTCCCCCCCATCCTTCTCCACCTCCTCCTTGCTGGGTGACCTGCAGAGGTGTTTGGCTTTGTTCACAGACTCCTCCACCACCTTCTTCTCAGACTCCTTCATTATCTCCAGAGACTCCTGCGTGGTGCTGCTGTTGGACATCTTCAGAGACCCACCACGGAGCAGCAGGCACCTGCCAGGGGTGAGAGCAAGGGCAGGAGTCAGGGGAGAGCTCCCACCTGGAGCACAAACTGCACATGAAGGTTCCAGCATCCTATGGACTCATCTGGGGGCTTTGTAAGACCCCCTACCAGGCAGCCCAGTGACAGACAGAGCAGCACCTGCCTCAAGGGCACCATGCAGGAGCTCCATGGTGACCATCAGGGCTCTGGGGATTTGCTCACAGCCTCCTTGATGGGGGCCTGCCTGAGGCAGGAGGTGAAACTCTGCCTCCCCCCCTCCTCAAAACGTTCTGTGCTGCAGGGAACTGCTCCAGCCTCGTGTGCAGGCCAGGAGGACCTGCAGCAGCTTTGGGGAAGGGAAGCAGGAGGAACCTGCCCTGACCTGCTGCCACTCCTCCTGCATTGGAAGGGAGGAGCAGGCTCTGTGCAGCAGCTGCCCTGGCCCAGGGCTTTCCCTGCAGAGCAGGCAACTGAGGCAGCCCAGAGAAGGGGCAGAGGATGCTGAGGCAGCCCAGAGAAGGGGCAGGGGGTGCTGAGGCAGCCCAGAGAAGGGGCAGGGGGTGCTGAGGTAGCCCAGAGAAGGGGCAGGGGATTCAGCTCCTCACACTGCACGCAGGCAGGGGAGCAGCAGCAGCTCTCCCTCTGCTCTCCCAGCCAAGATGACTCAGAGCCACTGGACGGACCCCAGGAGCCTGCCCCCTCCCCACAGCACTCCTGTGCCCAGCAGCTTCCTCCAGGATCTCTCCTGCACATAAAAGCCACCCAGGATTGGTGGTGCTGGAGCTGCTGGCTGGGATGAATCAGCTCTGCTCCCAGGACAGGCGGGGGAGGCGGCGAGGGGGAGGCATCCAGGAGCAGTGACAGACAGCGGCGTGCAGAGGGGGTGGAAGTCTGGGGGGGGGACAGGACTGAGGGACTGAGCTGTGGCTTGCCAGGGAGGTCACAGAGATGCAGCATCTGTGCACGGGTGTGAGGGGGCTGGGGTCAGCAACGCTGTGGCCGCCAGGGCCAGGGAGGTGATTTCACCCCAGCTCTGGGCACTGGGGAGGCCACAGCTGGAATCCTGGGGTCAGCTCTGGGCCCCTCACTCAGAGAAGGTCACTGAGGGGCTGGAGCGGGGCCAGAGGACAGCAGAGCTGGGGAAGACTCTGCAGAACAGGGCTGGGGAGGAGCAGCTGAGGGACCCCAACTCTCTCAGCCTGTCCCCACAGGGCAGCTTCTCCAGCTCCAAGCTCCTGATCCCCTGCATGGGCCGAGCAGGCTGCCGCAGTGTGCTGAGCGCTGGGAGGGGGACCAGGAGAAGGCTTTGCTGGGGTAGCTGCTGGGGAGACCCAGGAGGGCAGGCTGGGGGAGCAGTGGCAGGGGTGGGCAGGCAGCAGCCCCTGGGCAGCACCAGAGGGGTTCAGCTCAGCCCCCGGTGTCAGGCTCTGGCCCCAGCATCCCCAGGCAGAGCTGCTGTGATGCTCTCCCCAGCGCTCTGCTGATTGGCTTCCAGGACAGCCAATGGCAGCCCCAGCACCATGGCAACCTCCCTGGCACCAGGAGCCACCGGAGGAGGCTGGGGGTGATTTCCATTCCCACTCCCCTTCCCCAGCTCCAGGAAAAGGTTTTCACAGGAAAAAGTGGAGGTGGTGAGGTGCAGAGAGGCTGCTGCAGGCTCCGGGCTCTGCTGACAAGCACTGAGGCATCTCAGAGGCTTCTGAAGCTCCTTTTGGGGCAGGACACAGCAGCTGGGAAGATCTTTGATGGGTTCAAGTTCACCTCCTGTCACCAGAGGCTCTGCTGCTGGGACCAAGAGAGGCCACAGAGCTCCTAAGTGTCTCTGCCTAGGTCCAGCATTCCCAGGGGAAGCTCTTCAGGAGGGTGGTGACAGTGCAGGAGGCTGCCCAGGGCCATGGGGCAGGTCCCACTGCTGGACATGCTCAGGCTCAGCCTCACTCTGGCCCTGGGCAGCCTGCTCCAGCTGGAGGTGTCCCTGCTGCCTGCAGGGGTTGGACAAGAGGATCTCTGAGGGTCCCTTCCAACCTGATGCAATTTAGGGATGCCATAGGAAGTCTGCAGCCTCAGCTGGGGCCTGCAGAGCTCCAGAGCCCTTGGAGAAGTCCCTTTGCATCCTGTTGGAGAAACCAGCTCCAGAGCTACCAGCTCCACCTAGAACCAGCACCTGGCCCAGCAGGGAGCCTCAGGAACATTCAAGCTGCCACTGAGACAGCAAAAAGCTTCTCCTGAATTCTCTCCATGGCTTTGCTGTTCAGATCAGTGGAAGAAAGGGATCCAACTCCTCACTTCCCTACACTTCCTACAGATCCAAGCCAAAAAATCCCACCCAACAGTGCCCAGGCTCCCGGTGCTTAGTCACTGCTTTAAATCTTCATCTCCACCCCCAGATGACATCAAAGAGGTGAAGCTGTGATGCAGATGGAAGGGTTTGACTTCAGGTGGGAAGGGGGAAATGACCTGTGCAGGAGGAGCCAGCGAGAGCAGGTGGGGTGGGAAGGCTCCAAGTTAACTCTGCAGAGCACCAGGAGGTCTCCAACAGGACCCTCTCAAAGAATTCCCAGAGCACGAAGAGGTTTCCAGCTGCAGTGAGGGTAGAAGACCTCCAGCTGGGCTGGGCACTGCCGAGGCCACCCCTGGAGCCCTGAGCTGGCAGGAGGCAGCCACAGCCTCTCTGGGCTGCCTGTGCCAGGGTCTCCTCACCCTCACTCTCAGCAATTTCTTCCTCATCTCCAGCCTCATTCTCTGCTCTTCCAGCTTGGACTCACTCCCCTTGTGCTGCCCCTGAGGCAGAGAGGTGCAGGAAGAGAGGGAGCTGAGGAGCTCCCTGCCAGAGCTGCTTCGTCTCACCCTGCTCCTGCTCTGCCCATCACGAGCCCTTCCTGAGCTATTCCTGAGCTATTCCCGAGCTATTCCTGGGCCGTCTGAAGAGCAGGGAACTGCTCCTGTGACGTCGGAGCAGTTTCCCAGCAACAATCACCGAGGGCTGCCCACCGCGGGGCTTTCCTGGCGGCGGCGGCAGGCAGCGGCAGCTCCCCGGCAGGGCAGCAGCGCTTAACCCCTCCGCGGCTGCGGGACGGCCCCGGCAGAGCCCTCCCGGAGCCCCCCGCAGCAGGCAGGCTCAGGACGCGACCCCCGCCCGGCAGCCTCCCGAGCCAGAGACGGAGCCGCAAAGCTGGCGGCAGGAGCCCAGGAGGTGCCCAGCGCCGCTCGCTGCTACCCTGCACCCACCCTGGCCCTGCCTGCACCCTGCCTGCACCCTGCCAGGCTGCCAACCCTGCCTGCACCCTGCCTGCACCCTGCCAGGCTGCCGACCCTGCTCACCACTGCTGGCAGAGGGCTCTGAGCCCCTCACCACAGCGCAGCTCAGGAGTACTCAGTAAATGCAAGAGGCTGAGGCTGTCTTCCAGAGGGTGACCCAGGAATTGATTTGCTCCAAAGGGGCAAGGGAGTGAGAATTAAAAGAATAAAATAATAATTTGCTCTTCTGTCTGCCAGCTGCAGTTGGACTGGAGAGTGCAGGGGGAGCCTAAAGGGCAGGCAGGGAATCCTCTGTCCTCACTGCCCAGGTGCTCCCTGGAGGATCTCTGCAGCTCCTCAGGCCACAGCTGATGCTCTCAGCTCCAAAATGCATTTTAAAGCCACGGAGGGGAAGGGGCCCAAGGTAGCTGGGCACAGACCCTGCAGTCTGACAGCCCCAGCCCAAGGAAAGCAGCTCCCAGCACCTCCAGCACCAGGGTTTGATGCAAGATTGAGTGATGAAGGTGTGAGGAGGAGGAGGTAAGGGCAGTCCCAACTCCTAACTCCACTAAAATCCAGACCTAATTCATTCAGAGGGTTCCAAGCATTTCAGATGGAGTTGGCCCCTCTGTGAGCAGCAACGGAGACCTGCAGGACACCAAAGTGCACAGCCCAGCCCCAGCATCAGCTGCCTGGCAGCCCAGGAAGCAGCTCCCAAGTGCCCAGCCTCAAGCGAGCAAAGCCCCTGCAGGTCTCCCCCGGCAGAGCAGGGGTTGGGCTCTGCACAGCCAAGGGCCAGGAGCCAGCAGCAGGCTGAGACAGCAGAGCCCAGGAGGCTGTCCCAGGGAACTCCTCGGTGATGGCAGAGCTGAGGAGGGATTCCCCCAGCTCCCGAGGAGCCTCCCCACAGCACCTCCAGAGCCAGGAGAGAGCTCAGCTGAGTGCTCTCGGGAAGGGAGCTGCAGAGCTGCAGCCTCAGCTCAGCACCATCTTAAATTAACCCCAGCCAGCAACAACCAGCTCAGGAGCAGAGAGCAGCTCTGGCTGCAGGAGGCCTGCAAGATCACCTGCCCCAGCTCCTACCCAGGTGACACCAGGTCCCAGCCCTGACACACTGCCCTGCATTTGCCCCTGCTCCATGTTCTGCAGCAAGGTGAAGACAGGGAGAGGAAAAGCAAAGCCTCTGGGCAGGTCCTTCTCCAGCCCTGACCACCTGAAGCCTGCTCCCAAACAAAAAGCAATCAACTCACCGTGGTGCTTTGGCACTCTCAGGTCATCTGCTCGCTGCTGCCAGCGGAGCCTTCATTGCCAGCAGCAGGTCAGGGACTGCTGCTCAGGAGCCCCAGAACCAGGGCAGGGATCTTTGCCTCTGCCACAGCCCCAGCAGGCTTCAGCGGCTCTGAGAAGCAGCTCTGGAGCAGAGCAGAGCCCAGCTGCTGGCAGGGATGTCACAGAGAGCTCTGCCAATAGCCACATGCACAGCCCCCCCCTGCTCTCATTCAAATACTTCAATGGAGCTGCCTCCGCACAGCCCTGGGAAGGCTTTAAAGACACAGCAGCCATCCCCTGCCAGGCAGCTCGGCTGGGAGGGGAGGAGCAGAGCACCGCAGCAAGCAGCAGCTGCCCAGAGCCCCCCAGAGCCCCCCGAGCCTGCAGGGCACCCAGCACAGGCCGCGGCAGGTGGCAGGCAGCTTCACTTCACCCTGCCCCCTGCACCCTCCCTGCCTAACAGCTTCACCCCTGAGCCCTGCATGAACTCGGCGTGGCCAGCAGGGAGGGCAGGGCAGGGAGGGCAGGACAGGGAGGGCAGGACAGGGAGGGCAGGACAGGGAGGGCAGGACAGGGAGGGCAAAACAGGGCAGGGAGGGCAAAACAGGGCAGGGAGGGCAAAACAGGGCAGGGAGGGCAAAACAGGGCAGGGAGGGCAAAACAGGGCAGGGAGGGCAAAACAGGGCAGGGAGGGCAAAACAGGGCAGGGTCTCCTCCTCCACTCTGCCCTGCTGAGGCCACAGCTGGAGGACTGGAGCCAGCTCTGGGCTGCCCAGAGGGGCAAGGAACTACTGGAGAGGGTCCAGTGGAGGCTGGGAAGATGCTGAGGGGCTTGGAGAAGAGCAGCCCCAGAAGGGAGCTGATCAAGGCTCAGCACCCAGTCCAACCCCACTGCCAGGGCAGGGGCACCCAGAGAGGGTGGCACAGGAACACATCCAGGTGGGTTTGGAACGACTCCAGAGATGGAGACTCCACAGCCCCTCTGGGCAGCCTGCTCCAGCACCCTTCAATTCTAGAAGGTCCTGCTCAGATGTGAACTTCTGATGCTCCAGTTTGTGCCCTTGTCCTGGCATGGGCACCACTGACACGAGCCTGGCCCCATCCTCCTGCCCCCCACCCCTGAAGTGTTGCTCCGCAGTGATGAGCACCCCTCAGGCTGCTCTCCTGCAGCCCAACCAGCCCAAAGCTCTCAGCCTTTCCTCTCCAGAGGTGTCCCAGTGCCCTCAGCACCTCTGCTGTGCCCTCCAGGATGAGGCCTTCAGCTGAGCCCTCAAGCTCTGCTCTGGGTCCCTGTGCTGCACAGCAAGCCCTGAGAGGCAGCAAAGTGCCTGCAGCAGCTCCATGGATTGCTCAGCAGGAATCCAGCCTGGACACCTCCATCCCCTGGCACAAGAAGCATGCTCAGAGTGACTCCCTGTGGCTCCCTGTGGCAGCCAAACCCAGCAGAGCTGCCAGCTCCTGGCTGGGATGAGGTTAGCTCAGCACAGGCCTTGCCCCTCACTGTAAATCATCTGCTCTGGGTCTGCTTATTCCTGCTGGGGAACCCTGAAGGTCCCAACCCGACCCATTCCTTGCACCTATGAAGATGCTCAGGGCTTAGGAGCTCTGCTGAAGCTCCACTGGCAGCTCTTAACTGGGATGTGGAAGCAGAAGCAAAGCAGCTCCAGAAGCTGAGCCTCCATCCTGGTCCCCAGCAGGCTCCTGGCAGATGGCACAGCAGGGACAGGTTCCCAGGGAGGAATCCAAGCCCCAGCTGCAGCTCTCCAAGCCCACTGTGAGCTGGCAGCTCCTCACTTCCACAGACTGGCAGAAAGGGCTGGAAGGACCTTCCAGGAGCAGGGACACCTCCCACTGGCCCAGGCTGCTCAGGCCTGCAGGCAGCACCTTGGGTGCCAGAGGATTTCCTGAGCTGCAGCTTCTCCTTAGGCAGGGACACAGCAAACCCTGGGCTGGAGGAGGAGCAGAAGGAGTGAGTCAGTCTCAGCAGCAGGCAGGACAAAGCCCTGGAGAGGAGGCTGCAGCCTCTCCCTCTCCATTCACTGAGGGTTGGAGTGAGAGCTGCACACAGAAGTAGGTCAGTGGAAGCAGGGCAGAGGAAATGCAGAGCTCAGGTCCTCTGTGCTGCCAGCTTGTGCCCAGCACCGAGCAGAGGCAGAGCAGTGGGACCAGAGCCAATCCCACCCGGGGCAGACATGGACCAGAGCAGAGGTGCTGAGGGCCCTGGGACTTGAAAGGCTGAGAACTTGGGGCTGCTTAGGCTGCAGAAGTGCAGCCTGTGGGGGGCTCATCACTGCTGGGGGGCAGTAGGATGGGGCCAGGCTGTGTCAGTGGTGCCCATGCCAGGACAAGGGGCAAGGGCACAAACTGGAGCATCACAAGTTCCATCACACCTGAGCAGGAGCTTCTGGAATTGAAGGGTGCTGGGGCCCTGGAGCAGGCTGCCCAGAGTGGCTGTGGAGTCTCCAACTCTGGGATGTGCTCCTGTGCCACCCTCTCTGGGTGCCCCTGCCCTGGCACAGGGGTTGGACTGGGTGACCTCCAGAGGCCCCTTCCAGCCCCTACCCTCCTGAGACTCTGAGTCAAGGCTTTAGTCTGCTCAGCTCAGGAGACCTGTCCATGGCAGCCCCAGCAGAAGGGGCAGGGACACCTCCTCCAGCCCCTCACCTGTGACACCAAAGTGGTGAGGGGGGCAGTGGGGGGTGGCACTGCCTGCTGGCCAAGGAGCTTGGAGCCAGCCCTGGCCGTGCCCACAGCCTCTGCTGCTGTTGTCTCCTTGGCACATGCCTGTGTGCTCACCTGTGCAGGTCTCTGTGCCAGGCTGGCTCCAGCCAGGGAACAAGGATTTGGGTTTCCTTTTCTCCAAAGGGGCCTTGCAGTGAGAGGTGCTGAGCTGGGGGTGTGCTGCATGGCAGCCCCCCCGACCTGTGCCCCAGCAGAGGCAGCACTAAACACAGACCCCAGTGAGCCTGCACCACCAAGGCCTTGGGTTGGAAGGGACCCCAAGGAGCATCCAGTACCAACCCTGCCACGGGCAGGGACACCTCCAGCAGCCTCATCCAGCCTGGCCTTGAACACCTCCCGGGAGGTGCATCCAGAGCCTCCCCAGGGAACCTCTTCCAGCGTCTCCCTACCCTCACTGCCAAGAATTTCTCCCTCCTCTCCAGACCCAATCTGCCCTCTCCCAGCTCAGAGCCATTTCCCCTCTCCTGGCACTCCCAGTCCCTGCCAGAGCCAGTCTGGAGCTCCTCTCCAGAGGAAGGGCAGCAGCATCTGCCATGAGCCCAATCTGTCAATGGCTGGGACAGACACGTGGGCAGCGAGGAGCAGGAGGGGAACCCTGAGCAGGCTCCATTCAGCTCCGGAGGCTGATGAATAATTCAGGAGCGGCAGTGCCGCAATCCCCAGCGCAGCGCCGCCTAAAAATAGCTGCGGAGCGGTGCCGGGGAGCAGAGCGATGGGAGAGGAGCTGGGAGAGGGGCAAGGACCACAGCGTCTGGGGCTCCAGGAGGCTGCAGCGACCCAGCTCCAGGCTCTGCTCGCAGCAGACCCCAGCGTGGCAGGGCTGGAAGGGTCCTCTGGAGCTCACCCAGCAGCTTGCCCGGGGGGGTTGGAAGCTCTCCAGAGGAGACTCCACAACCTCTCTGGGCAGCCTGCCCCAGGCCTCCAGCAGCCTCACACCAGAGAAGTTTCTCCTCCTGCTCTTGGGGAAGTGCCTGGGTGAGGCTGCAGTGTGGCTGTCCCCAGCTGTGTCTCGCAGGGCAGGATCCCACCTCCAGCACGCCCAAAGCTCCAGCTCCAGAGCACAGCCGAGTCCTGCCGAGCCGCACAGGCTCCTGTGCCTGGGCTCAGCCGAGGAGGAGCCAAATTCCCAAGGAAGGGATGGCAAAGCAGGAGGCGAGGGGAAAAGCTCCGTGAAAAGCTCGGGAGAGCTGCTCCGAGGAGGCTGCCGCTGCCCACACTCAGCACAGCTCAGCGGCAGGCAGCAGTGACTCAGCCTGCAGCACCCAGAGCCGGGCTGGGGACAGGGACAGGGCTGGGGACAGGGACAGGGCTGGGGACAGGCAGCAGCTGGCACAGCCCTGCCCACCCCCTCGAAACCACTGCTGCCAGCAGGGCTGGGGGTGCACAGAGCCCGAGGGGCCAAAGGACCCAGCTGGGGTCCCGGGGACAGCTTCGGGCCCCGCGGGGGACACTGAGGGGCTGGAGCGGGGCCAGAGAAGGGCAAGGAGGCTGGGGAAGGGTCTGGAGAGCAGGGCTGGGGAGGAGCAGCCTGGAGGAGGCTGAGGGAGAGCTCCTGGCTCCTGCCGCTGCCTAAGAGGAGGCTGCAGCCAGGTGGGGTTGGGCTCTGCTGCCAGGATCAGGAGATTGAATGAGAGGAACCAGCCTGGAGCGGTGCCAGGGGAGGGACAGGTTGGACAATTGCTGCCCACGGAGCCCTGTCCCTGGAGCCACCCCAGGGCAGGCTGCTCCAGCTGGGGATGTCCCTGCGGGCTGCGGGGGGAGGGGTGGATGAGATGATCCCTGGAAAGGTCCTCCCGGCACAGGAGTCAGGCCCACAGGAAGCCTTTTTTATGATGATTATTTTCTTAACTGGAGGATTTCTCCCCCTGGCACTCCCAAGTGGGGGTCAGAGACAGCAGCACTGCCACGGGTTTAAATTTAGCAGCACAAATGGCCTCGGAGCTGGGGGGTGCTGAGTGCTGAGGGTGCTGAGTGCTGGGGGTGCTGAGTGCTGT
>VWZI01001551.1:112115-143469 GCA_013396835.1 Psilopogon haemacephalus | reverse complement strand
GATCTGCCCCAGCCCTCGCTGTGTCCCCAGCCCCACCAGCTGCCCCCCGAGCCCCCGGTCTGGACACCCCCTCCAGAGCTTGCCGCAGGTCTCTGGCGGAGGCTTCACCGCAGCCAGCACCTGGCCTGTGCCAGGACCACCCCCGGCAGGGGGTCGCCAGCTGGCCCCGGCACTGCCCAGGGTGACAGAGGTGGCAGAGCCACAGGGAAAGGGGAGCCCCAGCAGGAGCCATGCTCAGGTGCTGGTGCATGAGCTGCTGCTGGGGGGGTCCTTGCCTAACCTTGTCCATTGGCACCTCTGGGGTGGGTCACCAGGTGCCACACTTGCCCCACCGGACAGAGGGTCAGAGGTCCAGGACCCATGTGTGAAGCAAGTGCTGGGCTGGGGGGGGCACCTGGGGGGTATTTTGGTCAGGTCGGTCCCTGGGCTTTGCTTTCTGGGAACTGTTTAATCAACAACACTCTTATGCAATGGGAGCAAGAACCACTCACAGCTCCACGCTGACCCCTGCCCTACATCTGCCCGCACCCAGCGTGGGGAGGGGGCATGAAGCTGGGGCAGAGGGGGGCAGAGGATGGGATGCTCTGGCTAAGCTGGAGGGGAAAGGGGGGGTCGTGGCTGCAGCTGGGGGTGCTGGCCAGAGCAGAGGGGGCTGGGTGGGTTTGAAGGGGTCAGTCCTGCTGGGCAGACCCTGGCGAGGGTGGTGGGTTGAGAGCAGCCTGCCTGGCACTGCTCTGCCTCCTGTGCCGTGCACAGCCCTGAGCAGAGAACAGATCATGCCACGGTTTGGGCTGGAAGAGACCTTCAAGGTTCATCTTATCCTCATCTGGGACATCTTCATCTGCTTCATGTTGCTCAAAGCCCTCGAGTGTCTCCAGGAGCTTCCACTGGGTGACCTTTCCCTGTGTGCCACCATCCTCTGTGGATCTGGCAGGGAAGGAGGAGCTCAGCCCAGCACTGGGCCTCAGTGACCCTTCCCTGCAGGTGTGAAGGTGGAAGGTGATGGCTGCTGGGAGGTGGAGGTGGTGGCACAGAGGTTTTAATGACCCACATGGCCTGGCACCTGGGCCAGTGCCACTCTGTGTCAGGACCTGTTGGGAATGTCACCTCCCTTGGGAGACAGAGGAAAACCCCACAGCATGGTACAGAAGGCAGGGGCCTGGGCATGGGGTGGGCACCTTCACAGACTCAAATATTCAAGACAGGGCTCAAAAGGGAGCGTGCAGCTGCCTGGGCACCACTGTGCCAGTGCACCATGAGCATGCCCTGTGCCAGCTGCTCCATCCTGCAGTGCCCAGGGCAGGCTGCCTGCAGCCAGGGCTCACAGGGCCCGTGGGAGTCAGGCTCCCAGGCCAGCCTGTGCCCACTCTTTCCTTCTGTTGACATTCCTGAGCTATTCTGGGAGCTGCCAGCAGGCCAAGCCAGCCCAGAACTTTGCCCCTTGCACCGCGGTTGCATCATCTCCGGTGGGCACTTTTTTCCCAGACAGCCCACTCTGTTTACATGTCACCTGGAGCTGGCCAGAGGCAGAGGCTCTGCGTGGTCGAGACCTTGGAGCTGCTGCTGTGTGGCACAGTAGGCACAGGACAGCCCTGAGAGCCTGGCTGGGCTCTGTGCTCCCACTGGACCCGCTGGGTGCTCTGCTTGGCACAGTGCTGGGCACTCCCAGCAGTGTGGCAACCTCATGCCCACCCTGGGGCTTTCCCACAGGACCCTTTGCCCTTCTCTACCTGCAGCAGCTGGGGCTAAGGAGCCAGAGAACATCCTCAGGCTGATGGGACCTGCTCCCCCGCAGCCCCCAGAGCAGAGGGTGCAAGCTTCACTCCTGGGGGAGGCTTAGTGTGGCCCTTTGCTGGCCCTACCCAGCTCTGTCATGGGCTGAGGCTGGAGCAGGCAGCCTGAGGAAGGGCTCAGCCCCCCCAGACTCATCACATTGTGGGACCAACAAAGGCCCAGAGATGTGAGCAGTCCCAACCCGGGAGTCTGCCTCGACCCCTGCTGTGGGTCTGGGCCTGTCAGGATGCCAGAAAGGGTGCCCGGGGGCAATGCTCATGGGGTGCAGCTCTGCAGGCTGCAGGGGCAGGCAGGTGAGGCTGGGATCCACCTGGGATCCACCTGAGATGTGCTCCAGGATCCCTGCTCCTCCACCCAGCCCTCCCACCCTGCAGGTTCTGTCCCAGCACCGAGATGCCAGTCCCATCAGGGGCTGCCAGCCTGGGCCCCCCTGCACCCCCGGGCAGGCTGCCAGAGCCCGCGAGTGTGCAAGCCCCCGGAGCACCTCCTGCACGTTGCACACCCGGGTGAAGCTCCCCCCCGTGTGCCCCCACTCCGGCTCACGCTCAGCTCTCACGATGCCTCCTTCCCTTCGAGGACCCTCCCAGGGTGGGACCCCACGCCCTGGCACGGAGCCCGGAGCCCCTTCCCCCGGGACAACGGGTCTCTGCCCGCCCCCTCCGCGGGGAGGCTGGGGGGGGCTAATCCCGGTAAATCCCCGGCCGCAGCCCGCCGGGATGGGACGGGACGGGCAGGTGAGCTGGCCAATGGCGGGGGGGCGCACCGGGCCCGCCCCCGCCCGCAGGTGCCCAAAGCGGGCGGGTCGCGGCTCACCGGTACCGTTCCGGTGCGTCCCGTCGGTGCGGATGGCGACGGCTCGGGGCGCGGGGCCGTGGCTGCTGCTGGCCGCGGTCGTGCTGTGCGCGGCGGCAGAGCCTCGCTGCCCGAGCTGCGCGGCGGCCGCCGAGCGGAGGCTGCTGGAGGAGGCAGCCAAACGGCAGCTGCTGGAGAAGCTTCGGCTGCGGGAACGGCCCAAGCCCGTCCACGCCGTGCCCCGCGCTGCCGTGGCCCGGGCACTGCGGAGGCTGCAGGCGGGAGGCGCCCGTCGAGGCGCCGAGGAGGACGAGGAGGAAGAAGAGCGGAGCTACGAGATCATCAGCTTCGCGGAGCCAGGTGGGTGCCGGTGCCAGCCTCGACGGGGCTGGCGGGAGATGTGCCGCGCCCGGTGCCGGACCGCCGAGCACCCCGGGACAGCCTTGCCCTGGGGAAGGGTCTCCCTGCCCCGGGGGGTGTGCAGCTCCCCCAAGCCCGGGGAGCTGGAGCATGGCTGGGGCAGGGGTCCCTGCCCCCCACCCCGTGCAGCAGGGTGGAGCTGCCCGGAGCTGGTGCAGTCTCCTAGAGCTGTGAGGCTGCAGAAGACCTTGGAGGTCATCGAGTCCAACGACTCACCCAGAGCTGACATCCGCACCACTGCCACTAGCCCACATCCCTCAGCACCACGTCCACGTGTGCCCTGGGCACCCTCAGGGATGGGGACTCCACCACCTCCCTGGGCAGCCTGTTCTGAGCACCTCTAATACCCAACCTGGACCTCCCCTGGCACAGCTGGAGGCAGTTTCCTATTCTCCTGCCACCTGTTGCACGTGAGAGGAGACCAACTCCTACCCTACTCCAGCCTCCTTTGAGGTTGTTGTAGAGGGTGATGAGGTCTCCTCAGCCTCCTGAAGACTACAGAACTCCTCTCCCCTCAGCATTCCTCACAAGACCTTCCTGAGACCATTCTTGGAATGGCTTGGGCTAGAAGGGACCTTCAAAATCAGCCAGTGCCAGTCCCCTGCCACCCTCCCACCAGCCCAGGTTGCTCAGGACCTCATCCAACCTGGCCCTCAACACCTCCAGAGAGGGGACATCCACAGCCTTCCTGGGCAGCCTGTGCCAGTGACTCCTCATCCTCCACTCCCAGCCCTTGTCCAAACTCCCTCCCCAGCTCTCCTGGAGCCCCTTCAGCTACTGCAAGGCTGCTCTAAGGTCTCCCTGGAGCCTTCTCTTCTCCAGGCTGAACAGCTCCAGCTCCCTCATCCTGCCCCATAGGGGAGGTGCTCCAGAAAGGAACTGAAAGAGATGGGCCCTGATGTGCAGGAGAGTGGCACAGCCTCCCCTCCCCCAGCACCCTGCAGCCTTCACCTTCTCCCTTTCTCCCCCCAGAGCCCAGATCCCCCTCTGCCTTGGGGCTGCAGTTCCAGTTCAGCCACACCCAGGACCAGGACATCCACATCCTGCAGGCTCAGCTCTGGCTCTACCTGCGGGCGCCCCAGGACCTGCCGACCAGCCTCACCCTGAGCATCTTCCTTGCTGGTGGGGCAGGGCAGGGGGCAGGAGGCAACCGCACACTGCTGAGCCAGGAGCAGCTGAGTGCCAGGGGCAGTGCCTGGCACAGCCTCGCCCTCATGCCCACCCTGCAGCGTTTCTTCGGGGGAGAGGACAGGACCCTGCGGCTGGAACTGGAGAGCCACGGGGCCGATATGGCAGCAGTGGTCAATGCCAGCTGGTCCCACCAGCCCTTCCTGGTGGCCAAAGCCAGGCTGCGGGAGCCAGGGCACCGCATGGCCAAGCGCAGCCTCCGCTGCAGCCACAACTCCAACCTCTGCTGCCGCAGGGACTACTACGTGGACTTCCGCGACATCGGCTGGAGCGACTGGATCATAAAGCCCGAGGGCTACCAGATAAACTACTGCGTGGGCCAGTGCCCTCTCCACGTGGCTGGCAGCCCCGGGATGGCCTCCTCTTTCCACACAGCTGTCTTCAACCTGGTCAAAGCCAACAACGTGCAGGCCTCGGGGCACTCCTGCTGCGTGCCCACGCGCCGCCGGCCGCTCTCCGTCCTCTACTTCGACCGCAACAGCAACATCGTCAAGACTGACATCCCGGACATGATCGTGGATGCCTGCGGCTGCAGCTAGGGCCCGGGGGCCTCGCTGGGTACCCCTCCTCCAGAACTGCCTCCTGGGGTGGGGGCTGCAGATGGAGACCTCTCTTGGGTTGGAGCCAGGCCATGGTGCTGTGGATCCCTTTGGAATTCCAGGTGGGGAGGGAGGGAGGGAGAGAGGGAGAGAGTCCCCAGAGGGGGCAGGGGTTGTCTCCAGAGGGCACCTGGGGCAGGGACCTCTGGGCACAAGCAGGACAGGGCCAAGGCCACATGAGACTGCCTGAGCCCAAGCTGTGGGTGGTCAATGATGACTGGCCCAAGCTGTGGGTGGTCAATGATGACTGGCCCAAGCTGTGGGTGGTCAATGACTGGCATCCCTGCTGCGGCTGGCAGCATCTCTCTGGGCCCAGGCGGTCCCCTCGGGCTGGGGGAGGGGTCCTGCTCTGTTCGCCTTTGGGGTGCATGGTGACAGTCTGGGACTGAGCCTGCTTGGGAGCAGAGTGGGATGTGGGAAGGGGTCTGGCTGCTCCCTGTGGGAAGCTGGGGACAAGAGGCAGTCCTGCTCCTCTGTCCTACTGCAGCAACTCTTCCTGCATCGAACTTGGGCCTGGTGTTGGGGACAGGTGGAGTGAGGCCCAGGTGACAGGCTTGGAAGATGAGGATGCAGGAGTTGAAGACCCCCAAAACCTCACTGGCACAACACAAGGGAGGGTCTGACTCAGGCTTTGTCTGTAAGACCACACTGAAGGTACAGATTGGTTCTGTGCCTGCAGCTCTGCAGTGCCTGCCAGCACTTCTGCAGCTGCTGGGGCTGCCTGGTGACCCTTCCTGTGCCCACCTCTCTCCCAGAGCTCCCAATCTGCCTCAGAACCACAGAACTGCTGAGCTTGGAGGACACTTTGAGATTATCAAGCCCAACCCCTTGCCTAAATCTCACAACCCCACCACAGCCCTTCCTGACACATCTGCATCCTCGTGGGCTCTGCTTTTAATTTATTTGAGTGCTTTGGTGCAGCTTCCCCAATAAATGGTGGAAATGCAACCTCCAGGCTCTGGCTGCTCCCTCCTGGCACCACCTGAGGCCCTGCGTGGAGCAGAGCTACAAAGGGAGCCCAGGAACAGGGCAGGGCTGGGAGCTGTTATGTGAGTGAGCATCTCAGAAGCTGCTTCCCAGCAGGGTGGGGGTAGAGGGTACAGCCTGGCTCGACCTTGGTGTTCTCCACCCTGAATCAGTCCCCAGTGTAGATCAGAACTGTTGACTCTGGGCTCAGGAGGGTGACCCCAAGTGAGGCACAGCTCACCCCCAGCTCCTGTGCCCCCACTGTAAGTACCAGAGGTTGTGCCCTGGCCATGTCCCAGTGACCTCCCCAGTCCCCTCAGGTACTCCCCTAAACAGCACAGCCACAGCCTTGCCCCGTGGCAGCCAGACACAGCCTGGCAATGCCCATGGTGCTGGGCAGTGGGGAGTCCCCTCTGTAATTTGGGGTGGCAGCAGATGCCCTCTGCTCATCCCTCCGAGGTTCCCCCATGGCTGGTCTGGGTGCCTGTTGCACAAGCACCTGCTCAAAGCTCAGTTTGTGGACAACCCCAGAGTCCTTCCCAGCCTGGCCCTGTGCTGCTGTGCCCTGTGAGTGGGCAAAGGGCAACTTTCATCAGCTAGCCACAGCAGGCAGCCCTCTGGCTGCAGGGGGGCATCACCTCTGCACCCACAGAGCTGGCTTCTGCCACTGGGATGCCTCAGCCTCCATCTGCTGGGCACTACTCCAGCCCCAGCACAACCCTGACTGCCCAATGGGGCACCTTGGTGGTGCCCATGCTGCCAGGAGCCTGTGCTGCCATACACGTGGTGAGGGTTGCAGGTGCCAGGGAAGCGTGGGGGGATGTGGTCAGTGTCTTCACAGCCTCCCTGCTCCCTCCCTCTCAGCTCTAACCAGTGCCAACTGATTGGACCTGATGGTCCTTGGGGTCCCTCCCAACCTGGCCTCCTGTGCTTCGGTGTGAACCAGGAGGTGAGGTGGGCAGGGAGGCACCTCCCAAAGACACCAACACCTCACCTCTGCCTTTGCCAGCAGCACAGCCTCTTCCCCGTGCCAGGGGCTGTGTGGTGGGGGCTGCCCACGCGTGCCATGCTGACTCACTGGCACACTGACACGCTGACCCACCTGCCCTGCACGGAGGTGCTGAGCTGGCTGTGGTGCCACCCTTAAGCCTTTAATCTGGGTGATCATCTGGCCCTGCTCTGAGCAGCTTTAACTTTCCTAAACAGGAGATTAGCCATGGGGTGGGGGACGTGGCAGGGCTGCAGGGCCTGGGGGTTGAGAGCTGTTATGGTGGGGGGCAGCTGCCCAAGCTTTGTTTCTGCTCATGGGGCTCAGAGCCGGTGGCAAGGTAGGGTTGGGCTTGCCTGGCCGTGCCATGGCCTTGGGAAGAGCTGGGTGGCCCTGGGGCAAGACCCCAGACCCCAGGAGCAAGGCTTGGCTGGGCTGTGGCAGTGTGGGTGGCACTGCCCGGTGCACGGTGCCCGGTGCCTGGGTGGGTCTTTCCTGGCAGCTTAGTCGGGGTCACACTCAGCTCAGGAATAAATCTGCTGAGCTGCTTATGCCTCTTACAAAACGAGCACCCAGCACAGGCCCCTCGCCTGCACCCACCAGCACCTTGGCCTTGCCTTGGGGCTGCTGCTGTGGAAGGGGATCCTCTGCAGCAGTCTGGGGACACTGCTGGCTGTCCTCCTGCTCCCAGAGCAAGCAAGGAGCTGCGTGGGCAGTGCTGGAGCTTCCCTGGCAGGCAGAGACTCCCCTTCCTCAGCCCTGCTGACCCCTCCTCACCCTTTGCCAGCAGCAGAAGGAGATGATCTCAGGTTAGGACATCACAGAGAGACTGAGGCAGGGAACTGAGTCTTTGGCTGGCCATGGTTGGGAGTTGCTTCCTGAAGTCTCTTTCCTGCTGCAACCCCTACACTGGCCCCCTGCTCTGGGGGTCCTGTGCAGAGGTGTTTCCCAGAGCTGTGGCACAGATCACACCATAAAGCTCCTCCTGTGGTGCGTGATGACACCCAGGGGCACAGGGAGGACACGCTAAAGCCCCAGCAGGGGTAATCCTGCTAAGAGGCTCTGAGGTCAGGACAGATGTGTGCTGCAGCTCCCAGCACCTCGGAGGCTCGCACTAGACACGAGCAGAAGCAGTCCAGAGAGCAGGAGAGACCCGGCAGGAGCAGCTGAGCACTGAGATACGGTGACAATGTGCAGCCCCCCCGCAGAAAGTGTGTCCGGGGTCCCCTGGGGAGCTGAGCAGGCACAAGGTGGGGCAGGTGCTCCTCTTAGCAAGTTATTCTGCCATGGGAGCTCCCGGAACAGTCCTGTCACAGACTCAGCTTGGTTGGAGAACTTTGAGCTCCTCCAGTCCGATCCTTCTCCACCGCCACCACCCCGCGCCGCCACCAGAGGGCGCTGCGCCGCCGTGCCCGCCTGCCGCTGCCGGTCGCGGGGGATGCTCGGCCGGGGACCGCCCGGCAGGTTGCTGGGGGCTCGGGGGGCTCTGGACACTCTGTGGGGCGATTCGTGGCTCCAGCAGATGCCCGGCGGAAGGCTCTGGGCAGGATCTTGTGCCCGACGATGTCACTGGCTCCGCTCGCCCACGGTGCCCGCTGCAGCCCACGGACACCGCTCGCAATCTCCCCTCCCGGCAGTGTTCCCCCCGAGGGCACCAGCCCACTCAGGGCTTCCTGGGCAGCACCTGGGCACAAGGGTCGCTGAAGCCACCCAGCTCCCCGCCAGGGGTCTCTTGAAAGAGGAGAATTCACTCCAGATGAGAGTGGTCTTTGCTCAGAGACATCTGAGATGCAGGCAGAGGCTTCGTCCGGACCCCCAGCGGTATCCAAGCTGCACTAGCAGAACCTCAGCATGGAGGGGTTGGAAGGGACCTCTGGAGCCCACCCAGTCCAACCCCCCTGCTCCAGCACCCGCAGCAGCTTGCCCAGGATCACAATGGCCTGGGGGAATTGGAAGCTCTACACAGAAAAGAGACTCCACAACCTCTCTGGGCAGCCTGCTCCAGGCCTCCAGCACCCACATATCAAAGTTTCTCCTGGTGCCAGTCTGTGCCCACTGCCCCTTCCCCTGCCCCTGGGCACCGAGCAGAGCCTGGCCCCAGCCTCTTGCCCCCTCCCTTCAGCTCTTGCCGAGCACTGCTCGGATCCCCTCTGGGCTGCTCTGCCCCAGGGCTCTCAGCCTTTGCTCCTCAGAGAGCTGCCCCAGGCCCCTCAGCACCTCCAGAGCCTCCCCTGGCCTCTCTCCAGCAGTTCCTTCTCTCTCTCTCTCTCTCTCTCTCTCTCTCTCTCTCTCAGTCCGGAGCCGCTGCTGAGCCCCTGCTGGGGTGTGCCAGGCTGCTGCACCCCGCAGCTGCCTGCTCCCTCCCTGCAGCCGCCGCAGGATCCCCGCCCTGGGCGCTTGCTCTGCCCTGGGCAGCTGCTGGTCCTCATCCCCTGGGCACCTCGGTGGGGCCCGAGGGTCCAGACGGTGCCGCATGCCCGTCCGTGGGCCGTGCCCACTCGTGTCCCTGCTGCGCCGTCGCGCACAGGGTGGCACAGGCAGGTGCTGGTGCGCCCATGGCACACTGCAGGCCTGGCGAGTGCCCGCGGCGGGGCCTGTGCCCGTGGGCTGCCCTGAGCACGGACACGAGTGTGCGCGGCGGGGAAGGCGCGGGCCGGCCCCGTGCGTGTGCACGGCGTGTGCGCGTACCCCGGATCCATCCCGGGTTTTCGGAGCCGCCCGGGGCCGGCGGCGCTCCCGGTCGGGGTCTCCCGTCCCGAGCTCGCCGCCGCCGCCGCCCAAGTTGGCGGAGCGGGACCCGCGGCTCCGCCGGTTTGGCCGGGACGCGCCGCCCCCGCGGGGCTCCGGCAACTTTCACCGGGAGCCCGGGGGCGGGCCGGGGAAGTGCGGGGGGCACGGAGCCGTCCCGCCCCGACCCGAGCGCCCGGGTCCCCTCTGGATGTGCCGCTCCTCGCCCGGACCCAGCCGCAGCCGGGGGAGAGGGGAGCGCGGAGCCACCGGACCCGCCTGGGGCCGCCCGGAGGTAGGAGCCGTCGGACGAGTCGGGGCCGCGGGAAGGGGCTCCCCGGAGGAGCCAGGATGGCGCCGGGGCCGCCCGCTCCCGCGTCCCGTCGGTAACGGGAGGGGAGAACCTCGACCGGAGCCCAGACGCCGGGACTCGGCGGAGCGGGGCTCAGACCTCGCGGGGCAGCCGGGCGATGCCGGGCCTCGACGGGGCGAGTGCTCCCGGGGGTGCCGGGAGCAGGAGGCGCACAGCGCGCCCCGGCCCCGCCGCTCCGCCGGGCACGTAGAGCTCCGCTCCCGGCCGCTCCCACGCCCCCGCGCTCCCTGCGCCGGTGGGTGGCGGGTGGGTGGGCTCCGGCCGCGCCGCTGCTGTCTCCGCCCGGCGAAGCCCCCGGGGAGGGGAGGGGAGAGCCGGGCCCGGTGGCCCGGGGCAGGGCAGACCCAGTGCCAGGCTGCCGCTGGACCGGGAGCGGTCACCGAGTGGGAGTCGCTGCCCCGGCCCCGGTGACGCAGCAGCTGCAGGACTGTGCCCGGTGCCCCCCGCGCTGCCAGCTCCTGCCTGTCCTCAGCCCTTTTGTCCTGGGCCACTCGTGCTGAGCTTGGGGGTCCACGCTCGTGGGCAGGGCCCGGTCCGGGGGGCAGCAGCGGCTGCGTCGCCGCCAGCAGAACCTCCTGTTCCCGGGCAAGGCTCCGAGGAGAGGAAGCTCTGGCGCCGGCACAATGTGTGCCCCTTGCTCCCCTGCCAGGCTGTGTGTGCCAGGCACCCCCCGAGCAGCCTCCGGGCTGTGGCCCTGCAGGTCGTGGTGCACTTCACTTCCCTCAGCTGATGGACCCGAGGGCCCTGAGATGTGCTCAGCACAGCGAGCAGCAGAGCAGGAGCTCTCCGAGCCGGTGAGGAACCCCCAGGCTGGAGCCAGGACGGCCAAGGGCAGAGGAATTGTCCCTCTGGAGTCAGCGTCCCTGTGCCGTGGGGCTGGCACCTCTGGGCCAGTGGTTTGACTCCATCTCAGAGGTCTCTTCCAACCTCAACAGTCCCACGGCTCTGTGGTGCCCTGGACCAGGCCCTGCACGTCAAGTCCAGCTGGTCCCAAGCCCTCAGGGAGGACTCTCAGCACTGCAGTGTCAGCCTGAGGGCTGTGGCTGTGCTGCGAGGATGGAGAGGTTGACTCCTGGGGCTCAGTGGAGCCGGAATGATGGATTTGGGGTGTGAGAACTCCAAGCACCGCTGGGGTTCTGTGCCAGGCTCTGGGTGTGGGGGTCAGCAGCTGCTGCTGGGTGCCTGCGTTTCACCCTGCTTCACTCCAGGTGATGTGTGGTGACCCTGAGCTGGTGGATGCAGCATCCCGAAGGTGGGCATGAGGTGGGCAGGGAGGAGCGAAGAGGATGCAGCTGGATGAAAATCCTTCAGAAGTTCAGACCCAGGAAGCCTTCCGAGTGTGGCTGGGTGGCAGGAGCTGCCTCTGCGGGAGGCTGGGGATGGCAGAGGCCTCAGCTGTCCCCAGCTGTCCCCTCTCTCCTGCCCTGGGTGTTGGAGCCTGGTTGGTGATGCCTGTGTCTCCGTGGAGCAGGAGCTGGGGTGGTCCATGCCCTCCCTCCAGCCCTCCCCTGGCACACTCAACATTGCTGTTACTCAGCAAGGACCCTTGAGGGCAGGAGGGTCTGTAAGAAGTGGAGACCCTGGAACAGATCCACTCCAAAGCTCCCTGTGCCTGGTAGGGTCCTCAGATTCCCCAGCCCCCCTGAGGTTGGCATGAGCCCACCAGTGCCTCCCTTCAGCTGGCATCTGCCAGGCCAGCTGCCACTGTCTGCATGCATGAGCACCCAGGAATGCTTTTGAGTGGACTCATGAGGTCTTCTGGGCAGCTGCTTGTAGCCAAGTCAGTGGCTCGTGGGGGGTCCTCATCTCCCCCATGTCCAAGGCCTTTCCATTGTCAGGAAGACAATCCCAAATCCAGCTTGGAGCTGAAGGCCTCTGTGGTCAGGCCAGTCGAAGGTGCTGGAACAAACTCAGTGCTGCTTTGCCCACGTGGGGCTGGGGATGGAGCTGGGGCTGGGGATGGAGCTGGGGCTGGGGATGGAGCTGGGGCTGGGGATGGAGCTGGAGCTGGGAATGGAGCTGGGGCTGGGGATGGAGCTGGGGCTGGTGCTGGAGCTGGGGCTGGGGATGGAGCTGGCTGGAGCAGAGAAGTTCCCATGCAGGGGAGTGAGGCATCGTGGGCACCTTGTGACACTGCTGTCATGCCAGGGCAGCCTGGGAGAGGCAGGCACTGAGCTGGGGCTTGGGGGGCATCTGCAGCTCAGTGCCCAGGAGGTGTGAAGCGTGGGTGGGCAGCTGGGACACACCAAGGTCCTTCTTGCAGAGCAGCTGGGCGGTGCTGGTGGGGTGGAGCTGAGGACTCCAGCTGCAGTGCTGCAGAGGCTGCCCCTGCTGCCAGGGCATCACCAGCCTGGGCCCTGTGTGCCCGTGTGTGAGCTCACCTGCCTGTCCCCTCAGGTGCTGGTTGGGGTCTTGCGTCTCTGCTCCAGGAGCCTGAGTGCCTCAGTTTTTCTCCGTAGCTCCTGGTGTTCAGTCCCAGTGGTGTGGGACTGGTCCACAGCCACCAGATGGGTCCCTGGTGAGGCTGAAGGGCTCCTTCTCCAGCAGCCCTGAGGGGAGGGCAGAGAGGGTACCCACCCCAGGCCCTGGGGCACAGCAGCCCCCTTTGAAAGCTGCAGGACAGCAGGGGGGACAGCTGATAAAATAGCTGCGGCCTGGGGACAGGCAGCAAAAACAGAGTCGGGTTTCAGCTCTGCCTCTTCTGGGGCAGGGTGGGTGGGATGCTTCCAGATGTGGTGCAGCTCCTCCTGTCACACTGCCAGCCGTGACCCAGCAGGGAGCAAGGCCCCGGCTGGTGCCCTCCGTGGTGGCAGAGCATGGCCCTAAGGGATGGGGCTGGGTCTGTGGGCAGAGCAGGGCTGCAGTGGAGAGCAGAGTCTGTGCAGATACTTCTGAGCAGGCAAATGTGTGCCGGCAGGGAGGGGGCACTGCAGCCCAGGGGCACTCCTACCACCACCCCTAGCAGCTGGTGGGGAGCATCTGCCCCAAAGGAGGAGCAGCTTATGCCTGCTGAACCTCCAAGGTGCTGACCTTGCTCCATGCTCAGCATGTCAGAGAGGAGCAGTTCCACGGATGCTGACCCCTCCGGGGGTCCTGCACATCCTCCTCTTCCCATCCTGCGGGATGGAGCTGTGGAGGCTCAGTGGGAGGTACCCTGAGTGCAGCGGGAGGCCAGAGGACCCTGCAGCCCACTGCCCACCACCTCCTGCCGTCTGTCCCTCAGGACAGGAGGGTCCTCTGAGCAGAGCCCCTGCCCTGGGGTGTCCCCCAGGTGCCAGCTGAGTGCTGGGGGTGATGCCCTGGTGCCATGGGAAGGAGCAGTGCCTGGAGGGGCTCCCACAGCCATGACTCAGAGCTGAGCCTTTATGGGTCCCACATGTTCAATTTTGCCATTTCCCTCCAGTGCTGGGCAGGAAGGGGGAAGCATAAAAATTCCTTACTGCAGCTGCTGCCATCCGCACAAACCTCTTTGCCCTCACCCCAAAACCTTGCCCCCACCCCGGCTCACGCCCAGCCAAGGAAAGTACGGGCCAAGGAAGTGGCTTTATGTGAGCAGTTTGCAGGGGCAGTGCGTGCTGGGGGCCAAAGCAAACAACTGCAAGCCCCTGACAATCGCCTGCCTGCCTGGGGACCACCTATCAAGCCCCAGCGCTCCTGCCCAGCCTGCGGCGGCTTCCTGAGCGGCTCCGCCTGTGGCCGAGGGGTGGTGGTCTCAGCCCCACAGGCTCAGCGAGCGTGGAGCTGTGATCCCACCCTGCTGCCCTCCCCCGGGGGCTCTCTGCCCTGGGGTGTGCTGGGGGCGGGGGGCGCCCAGGGCTGCACCTCGGCGGCCCCCCCCGGCACTCGCGTGTTAGCCTGTGCCAGCCTGTCTGGGGGCGAGTCGGAGCACGGTCCCGAGTGGGTGTGGATGCACGTGGGAGCGAGGGGCTGGGTTGTTTTGCCCCTGCTGAGTGCAGCGTTTGGTGCTGGTGCAGCGTGGCTGAGCTGCTGGAGGGGTCGGGTGGGCTGGGGAGGGTCCTCTGGTCCTTGCTGGAAGGGCAGGAGAAGAATTCTGTCGTGGGGTGGGGCATGAGTATGGTTCATTCTCTGAAGGAGAAGGGAAGGAGAGAGGAGAATCAAGTGGAGGATGTCCTGAAGCTGTCCTGGCGTGGAGGTCTCTGCCCCTGTCCCTCGGCTCGTGTATAAACTTCCCCCAGAGCTGGTTCTTCTCTGCCTCATCCTTTCCATGCAAGAGACCACCTTGGAACAAGCTTGGCAGCCCACACCAGCATGGGATCATGACCCTGGATCGTCCCCTTTCAGACCCCCTGAACCCGAAGCAATGAGCTTTGTGGCAGCCACAGTCCTGGCCAGATTAGCTGCCCCATGCAGAGCAGCTTGGGCTGGCCCCCGAGGCCTGGCCCACCCGTGGGGTCAGATCACGGCAGTGGGGGAGGTCTGCACATTGCTGCTGCTGGGGGCAGAGCTGGGAGAGGGTTCAGGGGAAGCAGCTCCCCAGCACAGGCTGGGTTTAGCTTGGTCCCGGGCAGGGAAGAGGTTTCTCCAGGGGAAGTGTCACTGTCTCTGCCCCCCCTACCAGTGGCCTTCCCCCACCCCAGCGGGTGCCAGCTGCGGTGCCCAGGGAGGTCACACAGCATGCAGGAGGCACCACAGCCAGGGAGGGGCAATGCTGGCACTGTCAGACCCTCCTGCAGCTGGAATGTGTCCCCTTGGTCCTGGGCTGCTGCTGGCATTGGCTCCCTGGCAGCTTTCTTCCACTTGCACCTTGGTGCTGCAGCTCAGCCTGGCCCCTGCCCTGCTCCTGCTCTGTGTCTGCACAAGTTCCCTGCCCCAGCTTTGTCCCAGCTGCTGCCTCACTGCGGAAGGACCACAGCAGAGCTTTCCCTAAGGCCCTGCAGGGTTAAACCAACTGGGGCATGTGGCTGACCTTGGGTCACAGGGTGGCAGAGGCTGCCAGGGCATCACAGGGCTGCTTCCAGGGTGTCCCAGGGCTCTCTGCCTATGTCAGGGCTGGAGACCACCTCTGCTGAGAGGGTAAGAAGGATGTGCAGTGGTGACCTTTAGGGTGTCCCACCCCTGTCACCCACACTGCTGCCCCCAGCTCTCTGCCTCTTCTCTCTGCCCTGGCCCTGCCTTGCTTGGTGAGGAGGGGGAGAAACTCCTGAGAGTGGCCACCAGACACTGGCACAGGGTGCCCAGGGAGGCTGTGGGGATCTGCAGACAGATGCTGGCTCCACCTCACTGCTGCTGTAGGTCCCCGCAGGCACGGGCAGATGTGCAGAGAGGCGTGGGGACAGATCCAGGAGCACAGCAGCACCACAGAGCACCCAGCAGCAGCTCCTCCCCGCATGCACACACGTGTGCCCAGCCTGCCCCCACGCACGCACAGCCGCAAGCCCTCCTCCAGGCCCCCCACGCTGGGGGCTGTGCCGGGCGGGTTGATGGATTGTGCCACACACAGCTCAGCGCTGCTGGGCTATCGGCTGGGATCTCCTAATCCAGCCCTGACATCACATTCCTCCACAGTGGGACTCCGGGGCGGTTAACCCTGCCGGGGCTGGGCCCGGGGACAGCGGCGAGGGGCAGGCAGGGAGCAGCGCCGGGTGGTGATGGGCTGGGTGGCAGCCTCCCTCCTGCGCCCACTGCCACCCGGTGCTGCGGGCTGGCTGGAAGCGAAGTGGGGCTGGCCGGGAGCAGGACTGGCCAAACTGGCCAGGAGCGGGAGTGTTCTGGTGGGAGCCGGGAGCTGGGTGGGGGTCTGCCCCGCCACAGGGTGCCGTGAGGTGCAGCTGCCTCTGCCCCCCTCGCCTCCAGGTCTCTGAGGAGAGTGCGAGTGCCCCGGCAGTGCCCCGGTCTCGGTTTCTCCCTCCTTTGCTCCGCCGCCAGCGCTGCCAGCATCCCTCCGCCGTCCTGCGAGCCCTCTCCAGCTCCTTTCCCCTTCTGCCTGTTGCGCCTTCTCCTCTGCCGCCTTCCCCCCCTCTCCCTGTCCCCGGTGTCCTCAGGAAACTGGAGCCAGATGACAGATTTTAGATGTGTTTGCAGGAAATAAAAGGCGAGGAGCCGGGGTGGGGGGCGGGGATGGGGGTGGCCAGGGCTGACCCCCTCCTGCGCGGGGTTCGGTGTCTGGAGCCAGCCTCGCCGCTGCCGCTGGCTGCGCTCCTTGTTTTCTTGGCAGGGAGGAGCAGGAATGTGTTTCAGTTTGAGTTTCTTGGCAGGAGCAGACCGAGGGAAGATTCCCCTGAATCCCGGCTGCGCCTGGCTCTCAAATTTATGCCCATAGGCTGCGACTTGGGTGGGCCGCGGCGGTGTGCGGCGGGCGGGGGAGGCGAGCGCGGCGGTGGGGAGCCGCGGGGACGGTTCCCACTGGCGCCCCCGGCCCCCTCCGGCTGCCCCTGCTCGGGGGCCCTCCGGGGAGCCCCCCGTGGGCTGGGGGCAGCATCCTGCAGCCGGGACCCGCGGACGCTTTCTGCCTGGCACGGCCGCCCCCGGCACGCTGGTGCGAGGCAGGGGAAGGTGCAGGGTCGCTGCCCGCCTGGCAGCCGCAGCCTTGGCCAGCTCTGCGCTCTGCCCGGGCTGCACTCAGTCCGGTACAGTGAGCCCTGGACCCTCCCGCTGTGCCCAGAGGTGGCTGCGGACCGGTGCTCCCCGTTCCCGTGTGGTGGCTGCTGCAGGGGGCACAGACCACCGGGGGAGGGAGGTGGTGCACAGGGGAGTGGTGAGCGCCGTGCCCTGTGCCCACACCTGTCCGTGCGTGGTGGGTGCCGGGCACGGCTCTGGAGGGTCTGGCAGTTGGCAAGGTCAAGGAGACATCACAGAGGCTCTAGGTGAAGCTGTGGGTGCCCCACCAGTGGTGCCCATCTGCTTAGAACTCAGGGCAGCAGGTCCCCAGTCCAGGTCAGGACAGGGAGCTGTGGGCTGGTGGGAGCCAGCAGGTCCCAGAACAGAGCCCACGGCTCGGTGCTGCTGCCAGGACACAGCCCCACGGGCTCCACTCTCCCTGGGGCTGGGGTGGCCTCATCTGGTCACTGCATGGCAGCCACCTGCCTGCTTTTGTACGGGCAGGAGCTGGTGGGCAAAGGCTGGGTCTGGGGGGAGCTGGGGAGGCTTTGGCTTTGCTGAACCCCACAGGCTTCATCACCTCCTAGCCTGTCCAGATGTGTGCACATGTGTGTTCACAGGTGTGTGTGTGTCTGCACATGTGAGCAGCACAAAGGGCTGGGGAGGTGCTGGGGGGGGACACTCCACAACTAAACAAACTTTTGTGAGGGTCTTATAAGGCCTCTTCTTGTGGCTGGGATGGGGCAGGGGGGGGGCGGGGGACGCGGATGGGGGCGGAGGGAAGGCTTCCCTGGAGCTCTTCCCCATCTTTGCTGCAATGCCGAGGTTCAGCAGGCAGGTAAAGAGGCTCCTCCTCTGCCACCCCCACCCCTCATGTCCTACTCATCTCGCCTTGCCTGGGCTGCCCCCAGCTCCACCTTCTCGGGTACCTCCCTCCCCCTTTGCCTGCCCTGCTGCCTCCCCCCTCCATTCTTCGCCGCTGACACTCTGACAAAGCCCCGAGACGAGCTTTGAAAGGGGCAACTCATGCGGAAGAATTGCTGCCCCCCTCGCCCCCCCGTGCTCCAAACTCAACCCAGCACTTTCCCAGCAGGGTGAGGGGCTCCCACTTCCCCCAGACCCCTTGTTTGGGGTGATTCCCTTTAGTCTCTTAAGGGGGAAGGCTGAGGGGGCAGGAGGACTTCTTCCCAGTGCCACCCACATGAGCTTCTCCTTCACCCAGTGCCTCCGTCCTTCCTGAAAGCCCTGGGGGGTCTTGGGGCACGACAGTGACCATGGGCAGGGGTGGAGATGCAGGCCAGGAGCTGGGCACAGAGGTCGAAGGCTCAGCCGTGGTTGGAGATCCGACCGTGGGCAGGGCCAGGCAGAGCTGGCAGGTGGATCTGAGAGCCAGTGGAGGGCAGGAACCTACAGGCAGGGATGTGATAGAGGGCTGGGCTGAGCCCTGTGGGCAGGGCTGCCATGTGTGGGTGGCACAGGGCAGGGTTGGGACCTGCAGGCTGGGTGGGGACTAGGCAGGGCTTGGTGGGACCGGCAGATGCTGCGAGGACCCAAGAGGAGGGCAGAGCAGGATGCCAGCTCTGGTCCTCTGGCCAAGCTGGTTCCAGCTGCGCCTTGGTTTCCCCTTTGAGGGCCTCGATGTCCGAGGGGATGTCTCTATGCCCGATGGTCTCAATGCCCAGGGAGGGATGTCTGCATACCAGGCGGTCTCCATGCCCTGGGCAGTGACTCCATGCCTTGAGCATTAACTCCGTGCTCTCGGCACTGTCTCCGTGCCCCCGGCAGTGTCTCTGTGCCCTGGGCAGTGTCTCCATGCCCCCGGCACTGTCTCCATGCCCCCGGCACTGTCTCCCTGCCCCCGGCACTGTCTCCCTGCCCCCGGCAGTGTCTCCATGCGCCCTGGGCAGTGTCTCCCTGCCCCCGGCAGTGTCTCCGTGCCCCCGGCACTGTCTCCATGCCCCCGGCAGTGTCTCCATGCGCCCTGGGCAGTGTCTCCCTGCCCCCGGCAGTGTCTCCGTGCCCCCAGCACTGTCTCCCTGCCCCCGGCACTGTCTCCGTGCCCCGGGCAGTGTCTCCATGCCCTGGGCAGTGTCTCTGTGTCCTGGGCAGTGTCTCCCTGCCCCCGGCACTGTCTCCGTGCCCCCGGCAGTGTCTCCCTGCCCTTCGGGGGTCTCTCTCCGGCTCCCCTCAGCGCGCTCCGGTCCGGGCGGTCCGGCGGCTGCGCTGTTCTGTGGCGCCGCCTGGCGGCCGGAGCTGCCATTCCACTCTTGTCCTCCGCAGGCTCCGAGCGGCTCCAGCCCCTCGGCCCGGCCCCCGCCGCACTGCTGAGCCCGGCCGGGCCCTGTCGCGACATGTTCAACCCCACCAGCCCCCCGGCCGCCGGTTATGCTGAGCACTGCTGCCTGCGACCACCCCGCGGACCGGCCCCGGCTGCTCCAGGGCCACCAGGTCGGTTGTAGCCCCCTCGTCCTGGGCTGGAGCAGAGCCTGGCATGGGTACAAGGGGCACCCAACCTCAGGTCCAGTCCCTGGGTTCTGGGGGGGTCTCTTGTTCCACTTGTGCCACCCACCCTAATGAACCTTCCTGCCTTTCTCCTCCCTTCTGTCAGGGCTGGATTTCCCCTTGTGCCACCAGCCAACCCTCACCAGCAGTCACCGCGGGTATGGGTTGGTGCCAGGAGCCGAGCACCCAGGCAGTGGTGATGGTGAGTGCCCAGCCTTGGGAGGGCTTCCACGAGGGGTTTGGCATCCCCTGGTTTGGCATCCCTATGGCTTCCTGAGGAGGGCACACGGAGAGGGAGGTGCTGACCTCTTCTCCCTGGGTTCTCCCTGGGTGCCAGTATATGCAGGCAGGGTTTGAAGTGGTGCCAGGGGGGTTTGGACTGGACACGAGGAAATGGTTCTTTGATGAGAGAGTGCCCAAAGCCTGGAGCAGGCTTCCTGGCGAGGTGGTTGGTGCCCCGAGCTTGTCAGGGTTTGTGAGGCTCTTGGGTGATGCCCTCAGGGTGTGGTAGCCTCCGGGCAGCCAGCTGGGATAGAAGACCTGGATCAGAAGCTAACTGGCTCACCAGGGCACCAGGCTGGTGTCCTTGGGGGCTTCCTCAGGAGCCATGCTGAGAGGAGTGCCCCCTGCTCTGCTGCCACCCCAGGCTCACGGTTCTCCACGCCCCGCGGCGCAGGCAAGCTGGGCAAGAAGCGAGCTCTGTCCATCTCCCCCCTGTCAGACTCCAGCCTCGACCTGCAGACTGTCATCCGCACCTCGCCCAACTCCCTGGTGGCCTTCATCAACTCCCGCTGCGCCTCGGCCAGCGGCTCCTACGGGCACCTCTCCATCAGCACCATCAGGTGGGCACCGGGAGTGGGCTGGCAGCGCTGCTGGCATGCAGTCGCCAGCCTGAAAGCCAACTCCTGCCCCGGGGAGTGCCCGCAGGGGAGATGGGAGTGAGGTGGGACCACGGGTGGGGGAAGGAGGGGATGGAGCTGAGCTGCACAGGAGCCCTGGCTCAGGAGACCTCTTCTGCTGTGCCCCGGTGCCACCAGCTCGTCCTCTCACCCTCTGCAGCCCATCACTGGGGTACCAGAGTCCACCGGCGCAGCAGAAGGGCCAAGGCCACCTGTACACCCACCCCACCCCACCCCCACCCTGTAGCTCCCACGAACACCTCCCCCCCCGCCCAGGGCTCCTGCACCATGCCCCAGCTCGAGGGACCCTCAGACACTGCCAGGTAAGGAGCCTTGCACCCAGGCGAGTGGTGGCACAGGAGGCATCTCAGTGCTGACTGTTGTCCAATCTCCCCCTGCCCTGGCAGCAGCTGAAGCTGGAGTGGAGCCTGAGCAGCCCTCTGAGTGCCAAGTACCCAGAGGAGCGATCTGAGGGCGACATCTCCAGCCCAGCTTCCACGGGCACCCAGGTACCCCCTGGGGCTCTGTGCTCCTCCCTGGCACCGCTCCCAGCAACAGGGAGCACGGAGGGTGGTGCCTGGGAGGGCTCATCCAGCCCTGCTCCCTAGGACCCCTTGCTGGGCATGCTGGATGTGCGGGAGGATCTGGAGAAGGAGGATGGGAAGCCTGAGTCCGAGGCCGTCTATGAAACCAACTGCTACTGGGATGGCTGCGCCAAGGAGTTCGACACGCAGGAGCAGCTGGTGCATGTGAGTGGGGTCCTGCCAGCCCCAGAGCCTGCCCGCAGGCTGCTGGCTGACCCCCCCCCCCGCCAGCCCTGCCCTGCAACTGTCCTGCGCGGGGCTGCTGCTGTGCCCCGGCCCCGAGAGCTCCCCACGCAGGAGCACGATGCTGGGAGCTGCCCCTAGGAAGGAGGAACCCACCCACCTTGGTGCCCCTCCCAGGCCATGCCCCTAGGGGCAACGCCCAGCCTGGCCCTCCTCACCCCTGAGCAAGCTCTCCCGATCCACTGCTGCCTCCAGCTGCCTCCTTTGCTCCTGATGTCCTCCAGACACCACAACTCTCCTGTATGCCCTTGCCCACCCCCTCAGACCACCCTGACCTCTGCCTTCTTGGTCCTGCCGAGGCAGCCCCCAGCCACGTCCTGCCTCCCTTGCCCTCTCTAGGCACCACCTGGCTGTTCTGTTTTCTCCCACCCTCTGACTTCTCCATAGCCATGTCTCTTAAGACACCTTGGCACCCTCCCCAGTGCCACCAGTGATGCCTCTGTCTCCTCAGCACATCAACAACGAACATATCCACGGGGAGAAGAAGGAGTTTGTGTGCCACTGGGCAGCGTGCTCCCGGGAGCAGAGGCCGTTCAAGGCTCAGTACATGCTGGTGGTGCACATGAGGCGGCACACAGGCGAGAAGCCTCACAAGTGCACGGTGAGATGGCACCAGCCTCGGCCAGGCAGCGGTGCCAGGCTCAGGGCGGGCTGGGGAGCTGCCCCTCGTGGCACTGGGGGGCACTCGTGGTGGGGAAAATGAGGTGGAACAGATCTGGGGCGGGGGAGTCAGGAGCTCAGCAGAGCATGGCAGGGAGGGCTTCACGTGTGGCAGAGGTGCCACAGAGGGGAGAGGGGAGGGGAGGTGGGTGAGGTGGCACCGTCAGAGGGTGCCGGAGGCTGCCCGGGGTGGGACTCGTGTCCGTGGCAGCTGTGCCGCGGGCGAGCAGCGTGGGGCTGCTGTGGCACAGGCTCCACTGAAGGCTGTGCCCCTGCCCCTGCTTGCCCACACAGTTCGAGGGCTGCCACAAGGCCTACTCGCGCCTGGAGAACCTCAAGACTCACCTGCGGTCGCACACGGGCGAGAAGCCTTACGTCTGCGAGCACGAGGGCTGCAACAAGGCCTTCTCCAACGCCTCCGACCGCGCCAAGCACCAGAACCGCACACACTCCAACGAGGTGCGGCCCCCGCGACGGGCAGGGGCACCCCGGGTGGGCAGGGGCACCCAGGGTGGGCAGGAGCACCCCAGGGTGGGCAGGGGCACCCCGGGTGGGCAGGGGCACCCAGGGTGGGCAGGGGCACCCCGGGTGGGCAGGGGCACCCCGGGATAGGCAGGGGCACCCAGGGTGGGCAGGGGCACCCCAGGGTGGGCAGGAGCACCCCAGGGTGGGCAGGAGCCCTGCCCCCCACTCATGCTGGAGCCTGTGGCAGAGGCGGGCAGGGGGCAGAGGCGGGCAGGGGGCAGAGGCGGGCAGAGGGCAGGGGCAGAGGTGGGCAGGGGGCAGAGGCAGGCAGGGGGCTCTGTCTCAGGCCCAGCCGAGCTGACTGCCCCTGCCCATGCCAGAAGCCCTACGTGTGCAAGATCCCAGGCTGCACCAAGCGCTACACCGACCCCAGCTCCCTGCGCAAGCACGTCAAGACCGTGCACGGCCCCGACGCCCACGTCACCAAGAAGCACCGGGGGGATGCAGTGCCAGGCCGAGCGCTGCCCACCCCTGCTGCTCCCCCGGACATGAAACAGGAGAAGGACACAAACTGCCCCAGCGAGGCCCGGAAGGACGACAGCAAACTCTTGGTGCCCGACTTGGCCTTGGTAAGGAGCTGGAGATGTCCATTTGTGGTGCCTGGAGCCCTTCGGGTTGGAAAAGCCCTCAGAAGTCATCCAGTGCCAAGCCCTGCCACGGACCCCTCCACCAGCCCAGGCTGCTCCAGGCCTCGGCCAGCCTGGCCCTGAGCACCTCCAGGCAGGAGGCAGCCACAGCCTGTGCCAGGCTCTCCCCAGCCTCACACTCGAGTTCCTCCCTCCCCTCCAGTCTCAGTCTGCCCTCTTCCAGCTCGCAGCCACTGCCCTGGCAGCCCTTGTCAGAAGCTCCTTCGCAGAGTGTCGGTGGGAGGCAGCCCGGGGGGGCAGGGAGTCGCCTCCACACCCCCAGGGTGCAGGCTGGCAGGGGGCATCGGGCGTTAGTGCAGACCTGACCCCCGCTCCTGTCCCCGGGCACTGCAGAAGCCGCAGCCCAGCCCCGGTGGGCAATCGTCCTGCAGCAGTGACCACTCCCCGCTGGGCAGCACCACCAACAACGACAGCGGCGTGGAGATGGCAGGCAACGCCGGCGGCAGCTGCGAGGACCTGTCCGCGCTGGAGGATGTGGTGCCCGCGGAGCCCATGGGCACCTCGGGGCTGATGGCCCTGCACAAGCTGGAGAACCTCCGCATCGACAAACTCAAGCAGCTGCGGAAGCCTGCGGCCACCAAGGGCCAGAACCTGCCGCCGATCGCCGGTGAGCCTGCGGGGCCCTGCCGCCGGCACCCGTGCCACGGGCACCGCGCCGGGACCGCTGCCCTCCCTGGTACCCTCCCTGCTGCCCTCCCCGGTGCCCACCCTCACTGCGCTTTCTCTTTCCTCAGGCCTGCCCCCCGCGGCTGCCTCGCACCGGCGCATCGCGGAGCTGTCGGCGGCGCAGCTGTGCCCAGTGGGCAGCGAGCGCCGCGGCAGCGCCACCAGCACCGTCAGCTCTGCCTACACCGTCAGCCGCCGCTCCTCCCTGGCATCCCCATACCCACCTTGCCTGGGTGGCGAGGCAGGCACGGTGCCCGGCCCGGCGGACGGCTACGACCCCATCTCTCCGGACGGATCGCGGCGCTCCAGCGACGCCAGCCTCGGCGGGGGCCTGCCGGGCCTGGGCAGCCTCACCCCCGCCCAGCGCTACCGGCTGAAGGCCAAATACGCCGCGGCCACGGGCGGGCCGCCCCCAACCCCACTGCCCGGCGCGGGACGGGCACCCATGGACGGGCACAGCAGCTCGGCCCGGGATTACCCAGGGCCAGCCCAGCCTCGCTGCCTCGCCAATGGGCTGCTGCGGAGGCACAGCTCCAGCACCTCCCCCGGCTGCCTGGGCAGCGCTGCCCATCCGCTGGTGCCACTCGGTGGCGTGCGCAGGGCCAGCGACCCTGCCCGGCCCGCGGCCAACGCTCACACTGTGCCCAGGGTGCATCGCTTCAGGAGCGTGGGCAGCGTCAACGCGCCAGGCGCGGGCAGAGCTCTGCTGCAGCCCCTGGGTGGCTCCGATGCCAACCTCCAGCGCCAGGTCTTCTCCCCGTGCCCGCCCAGCATCGCTGAGAATGTCTTCCTGGAGAGCGCCAGCGTGGATGGCCCTGGCACGGAGCTTGGCATGCTGGAGATGGAGCAGTACCTGAGCTACCCTGAGGAGAGCTTCCCGTGCCAGGCGGTGGGCACAGAGCTCCAGTGTGAAGGTCTCTATGGCAGCACTCACCGGACCACAGGGGGCATGCAGCTGAACCCTGCAGCGCATGGGGACATGGGGCAGGGCTTGCTGCAGTCTGAGTTCTCCCTCCCTCAGTGCCAGCTGAACCAGCACTTCCCCAGCGTGCACGCCAGCAACGGGACCATGGCAGCTCCCTGGGATGAACCTCCCCAGGGCTCTCTGGAGATGAGCTCTGGGCAGTCCGGGCTCAGCTCCTCTGCTGCAGCCATGCCTGGGCCCCACTGTCACCACCCAAGTACTGAGTTCCCACAGCCCCGCTCCTGCGGCCAGCAGCCCAAGCTCGTCGGCTCATGCCACGGCCCCGAGTTCCCCGAGGGGCAGCGACTGAGCCTGCAGATCAAATCGGAGCAGCATTACCCAGTGCCTGCCCCAGCACTGCCACCCTGCCACAGTGCCAAGCTTGGGCACCTGCAGCCTCCTGCCTCGTTCGGCCAAGCCGCAGCCATGGGGCCTGGCGGTTACCAGCCCCAGCAGCAGGCAGCTGGCAGCTACGTGGGCATGTTGAGCCCAGGGGGAAGAAGAGCCCAGACCCCCACGGCGCAGACCAAGGAGGTGATGGTCCGCAGCTACGTGCAGGCCCAGCAGGCCCTGCTGTGGGGGGACCAAGCAGCCCCCAAGGCAGGGGAGGCTGGCATGGGGCTGGGCAGTGAACCTGGGCAGTGCCAAGCCATGCAGGCACCACTGTACCTCAGCCCCAAGTACTCTGCTTACCAAGCCAAACCAGACCACCTGCAGGGGCTGGCAGAGCCCCACCACCTCCTGAGTGCCCCCTGCTTCAGCCCCGAGATGGTGCCACAGCCACCTGGTGGCCCCAAGCCAGCTGGGCACCAGAACAGCCTGAACTATGCGGGCAGCCTGGCACAGCCACCTCATTGCTATGAGGGAGCAGAAGCCAGTGCCCGGCGGGCACCTCGCCTGCCCCCTGCCCACCCCCACCCCGAGGGGTCCAGCAGCTCCCTGCAGTACTACCCGGGCCAGGGCACACATCTGCAGGTGGGCAAAGGTGGGCATAAGCTGCTGGGCCAAGTGCCAGCAAGCTGTGGGGGCCCTGGGCATTACGGTGGGGGGTTGGAAGGACTCAAAGGCAGCTCCTGCTACTACCTGGAGGCAGAGGAGCAGGTGGCCAACAGCCTGGACTCGCTGGACCTGGAGAACACACACCTTGACTTCGCTGCCATTGTGGAGGACCCGGAGCCCCCCGCGCTGCTGCCAGGGCCCCCCAGCCCTGCCGCTGCCCTCCTGCTGCCTGCGTCTGGCGGTGCCAACATGGCTGTGGGTGACATGAGCTCCATGCTCAGCACGCTGGCAGGGGAGAGCAATTTCCTCAACTCTCTCTCCTAACCAAGAGGTGCCAACCATCAGGTGGGCACGGCTGCAGCTGGCCTGGGCAGAGATGTGAAATGCCCTCAGGCGTGGAGCTGTGCCCGTGTGGAGAGAAGCACTCCCGGAGTCTCCTCTCCCCAGTCTGTGTCAGGTCCCGAAGGAAGGGACCGTGCTGGGTCTGACACAGCTGCCAGCCCCGAGCTGGTGCCACAGGCCAGCTCCCACGTGGGGCTGGTTCCGTGCCAGCGCTTGGAACCTTTCTCCAGCCCCTGTGCCCTGCGCAGTCTCGATGCGGAAACCAAAGAGCTCAGCCCCCGCCGGGGCCGCGGGCAGGTCTGTCCCCGTCCCTGTGCCCTCGCTGCCCCCTGCCTTCCGTCCCAGTGCCCGGCGGGACTGCAGTCACTCAGCTTGGCAAGCCCTGCCGCACCCCCCCCGCCCCGACCTTGCTCCAGGAGGGAGAGGGGGAGGCAGCTCCCCGCGGCCGGGCTGGAGGTGCCTGGTGCTGCCCCTGCCCCTGTACATAGTGTGCCAACGTCTGTCCCTCCCGTGGGGTACCCCACGCCTCCAGCAGTGCCCCCCATTAAACCCTTTCTCAGGGGACTGTGAGCCCTCTGCTTCTTTGTCCTGTGGCAGACGCTGTAGCCCCCTGCCCACCCCTCCTGCTCCTCTTCCCATTTGGGACCTTGGCTCTGAAACCCCTCCGGGCCCTGGGCAGCCTGGGCCAGACCTTCACAACTCTGAAGGGGCAAAAACTCTTCATGCCCATCCTAAACCTCTCCTGGGACAACTTCCAGCTGTTTCCTCCGCGGAAGAGACCAATCTCACCTAGCCTGGGGAGCTGCAGGCAGCCAGGAGGTCTCCCTCAGGCTCCTTTCGCCCAGCTCCCTCAGCTGCTCCTCCCCAGCCCTGTTCTGCAGACCCTTCCCCAGCCCCTCAGTGTCCTTCTCGGGGTGAGGGACCCAAAGCTGAGGCCAGTACTGGAGCTTGGCCAGTGCCCGGTCCAGGGCCGCGATCTCCTCCCTGCTGCCGCTGGCGGCTCCGTTCCTGATCCTTGGCCGCACCCAGAGCTCCGCAGCCCCGCGCTGGCCCCAACGCCGCTGCGAACCGGCGGCAGCAGAACAGAATCGGTAGCAGCCTCGCGGCCGCCAGGGCTGCCGCGGGCCACTCGGTACCCACAGATGGAACATCTGGCCCGGGGCACGGAGCCCGAGGCACCGAGACCGGCCTGGAAGGCGCCCAGGAACCATCGCCCCGGAGCTTCCCGGAAGTGCTCCTCCGGGCGCCGGAAGTGACGCGTCACGGGCGGAACCCTGCCCGGGCCCCTCAGTCCTCCGGAGCCGCTCTCTATAGCCGCAGTCCTCCAGAGCTGCTGCTGTCGGCCCGCGGCCGCTAGAGGGCAGCAGGGGCCTGGCGGAGGCCTCCCTGGGGGGCCGCAGGGAAGCAGCTGCACAGAGAAGGTCCTGGCAGTGCTGGGCACGAGGTGCCCATGGGCCAGCAGCCTGCGCTGGTGGCCAAGAAGGCTCCGATGGTGGCCAAGAAGGCGCCGATGGTGGCCAGGGGCGCTCAGCACAGCGTGGGCAGCAGGGCCAGGGAGGGTCTGCCTCTGCCCTGCCCCGAGGTGGCCACAGCAGAGGCACTGGGGCCAGGTCTGGACTCCCCAGTGCCAGGGGGACAGGGAACTGCTGGAGAGCGTCCAGGGGAGGCTGTGAGGACGCTGAAGGGTCTGGGGCAGCTCTGAGGAGCAAAGGCTGAGAGCCTTGGGGCTGGGAGCCTGCAGCAGAGCAGCCCCAGAGGGGATCTGAGCAGTGCTCAGCAAGAGCTGAAGGGTAGGGGGCAAGAGGCTGGGGCCAGGCTCTGCTCAGTGGTGCCCAGGGACAGGACAAGGGGCACAAATGAACCCTGCACGAAGAGAAACTTTGGTGTGAGTCTGAAATTGGAGCTTGACCACCTCTCATCGCTGGTGTTGAATCTGGGCTGGGCACCACACTCCTGCTGCCATCACCACCAGGGAAGAAATCTCTCTGAACCCATACTGAGTTGGCAGCTCCATCACCACCTCAGCTCTCATGTGCCACCCTGCCAGGCACCAGGCTGCCTCCAGAGCTGCACTGAAGCCTTTGGGCTGCCAGGGTGTTCCCACCGTGGAGCTCTGCTGGGTCTGGGCCTCCCTGGTGCCTTGCTAAGTATGTCAGAGGAGGCTGGTCCCAGCAGGCCTGTTGGAAACATCTGGTTTGAATTCCCCTTGAAAGCCACAGCATTCATGTGGACACCAAACCACTTTCCTTTCATCTCTCTGTGGCAGAGCAGCTGACTTTCTGCCTGCCATCATCCTGCAGGAAGAAAGAGGTCACAGAAGAGCCAGGGCCTGCAGCAGACATCTCAGGAGAGGTTGGCAGCCCTCAGCTGACACTTTCCTGCTCCTCTCTCCCCCTAGAGCTCTTTTCAGCCTTTTTCGAGGCTCACATTTCAGTCAGCAAGTCTCACAGGGGCTCAGAGCCCAGCTCAGACCTGGCTTGCCCCTGAATTCACTGGGCTGAGAACCCACACACTTGAGCAACAGAATCCCAGAATCCAGCATGGGGGGTGGGGGGCAGAAGGGACTTCTGGAGATCATCCAACCCCTGCCCCAGCAGGGCACCCACAGCAGCTAGTCCTGGATCAAAATGTCCTGCTGGGGTTGGAATCTCTCCAGAGGAGACTCCATAGCCTCCCTGGGCAGCCTGCTCAAGGGCTCTGAAGCCTCACACCACAGATTTTTCTCCTCCTGCTTGTCTGGAAGCTCCCTCACAGCCTCCCCTGTGAGGACCCCTGGACCCCTCAGCTGCTCCCTCACATTCCAGGCAGCCTGGAAGCAGAGGGAATGTTCAGCACAAGCCAGGCAGACTCTGGGCTGTGTCCAGGCTGAGCTCAGCAGCGATGCTGCAGCAGCATTTGCACAGGGATTTTGCTTTCCAGGCAAAGCTGAGTCCCAGCAGCGTGGGAGAGGAGCCTGGGGCAGCTCGGGGTGGTGAGCAGCAGCTGCTGGGTGTGATCCTGAGCAGGTCACAGAGCAGAGCTGCACCTCCTGTGCCAGGGATGGGAACAGCACAGGCACCACTCTCCTGCCCCGCTGGAGCTGCCACAGCTTCACCTAGCTCACGGATATGGAATGGCCTGGGTTGGAGTGGGCCTTGAAGACCACCCAGTGCCAGCCCCTGCCACGGGCAGGGACAGCTCCAGCAGCCCAGGCTGCTCCAGGCCTGGAACAGCTCCAGGGAGGGAGCAGCCACAGCCTCCCTGGGCAGCCTGTGCCAGTGTCCAGCAGCCTGTGTGCAGCCCCTTCCTGCTCAGCCTTAGCTCAGGTGGGGCTTTGCTACCCACCACTTGTCCTCCTTGCTGCACCAAGATCACTTCTAGGCCAGCCAGGAGCACCCTGGGCACGGAGTGATCCGACCTGTAGTTGTGAGGTGCAGAGAGGAGGCTCCCTCTGCCTTCTCCTTGTTGCTTTGTCCAGGACTAGGAGTTCCTGGCAGAGCAGAGGAGTGAATACAGCAGCAGAGAGCTGGAGCAGGAAGTGCTGCTGCCAGGCTGACTCAGGCTGGTTTCCCTCTTGGACCTTGGACAGGAGCAGCTCTGGGGACTGTTAATGTTTAACTCCACCACAAGTCCCCTGTGCAGCAAGAGGAGCTGGGAGACATCAGCTTCTGCCAGGAGACCTTTTGCTTCGCCAGGAGCTGTGCTGGTGTCAGCTCTGCCACTGTGCCTGTCAGAGGCAGTTCAGTCCAAAGGGCCTCGTGGAGCCAGATGAGGAAGAGGATGAACAAACCAAGGGTATGGATCAGGGCACAGCCCAGGAGCACAGCCCAGCACCAGCAGCTAACAGTGCTCCAAAGAGCACTGCAGAGGCTCTGCCTTTCTGCTCTCCTCTCTCTCCATCCCTCATGCCCTTCCCAAGGCCATTTCAGTCCTGTCTGGGGGACAAAGCCTAAGAGGCAGGGCTGGGACCTCAGGCTTTGGTGGCTGTGCAATAGTCGTTGGAGGTCTGGCAGTGCAGCCTTGTGGCTGGAAAGCCCCAGCTAGCAGGCTCCAAGAGCTGCTGGTGGCAAGAAGAGGCAGGAGCTGCCAGGAAAGGGCTCTCCAAGAGCCATTCAGCATCCTGCAAGGAACCCACCCAGCCCCTCTGTGGTAGCCTTTGCACTACCCTGAAACACCTACAAAAGGGAAGGGCCCCGGAGCTGTGCATTCCAGCAGATCCAGGGTCTCTCCTTGTCCCCTCCAGGGCTGGGTGAGGATGAGTTCTGTAGCTGAAGAAGCACTTCTGGCTCTCTGGGGATGAAAGAGCTCACAGAAAGCATCACCCAGGTCAAGTTACCTGCAGTTACCTCCTGAACTGCAGGAAACGCTGGAAAGAGGTAAACAGGAGGAGTCAAGGTGCACAGGATCCAGAACTCCTTGGGACACCCAAAGCGACTGGGAAGAGCTGGGCAAGGGTCCACAGAGTGACAGAATGGTGAGAAGGACCTCTGGAGATCACCCAGCCTGACCCCCTGCCAGGGCAGGGCACAGGGAACACATCCAGGAGGGTCTCGAAAGTCTCCAGAGGAGACTCCAGAAGCTTTCTGGGCAGCCTCCAGCAGCCTCACTCCAAACAAGTTTCTCCTCCTGCTCAGCTGGAACCCCCTGGGTGCCAGTTTGTGCCCCCTGCCCCTTGTACCCTGGGCACCCCTGAGCAGAGCCTGGCCCCAGCCTCTTGCTCCCCACCCTTTAGCTCTCGCTGGGCACTGCTCAGATCCCCCCCCGGGGCTGCTCTGCTGCGGAGCCTCAGGGATGCCTCCTGCCAGGAGCCAGGCCCTGGCCCTTCGCTGCTCCTCGTGGTTTATCAGCACGGCCGAAGGGAACCTGGGCACTGGCAGCCTTTGGAAGTGGAAATCAAATTCCACTTCAACCCCAGATCAAGCAAAGCAGTGGCACTGCTGGGAGGGGTCACGCAGAGTTCAGTGCTTGGGTGGAGATCTCCAACCGAAAACCTCCCGGTGGGTGCCTGAGCCCTGTCCCCGCGGGGGCTGTCCCCCAGCCGCTGCCTCACCCAACCTGCCGCTGCTGGACCCCTGCTGCACGGAGCTGAGCGGCTCCGGCAAGCGGCATCAGCCGAGAGCCCCTCGGGCAGTGCTGCTGCTCCAGACGCAGCACTTGGATGAGCTCTCCAAAAGGGAGGGCCGAAGACAGAAAATATTTCTGAGTATTCTTCTGTGTAGTCTAAATCCACTGCTGGAGCTGCTTTCTGCTCCCAGCCTGCCAGCAGCAGGGATGGCAGCCCCGGCAGGAGCCAGCTCCATCACCGCTGATGCTCACCCTCAGGGCGTTTTCCCGGAACAGCCTGGTCACAGCTTGGTGGCTTCTCGCCCTTCACACCTGCAACTCTCCACAGGCTCTCACCCACGCCCAGAAAGCAGCTTTGGAGTCGGTGCTGAGCTCGGAGCTGCCAATTGCAGCTCCGCAGACGCTGGCACTGCTGAGGCTCTGCAGCCGCCAGCGGCAGGCAGTGCAATCTTGGCTGCCCCCAGGAGGGACCCTGCGGAGGGGCCACAGCCCTGGGTTTGCTCTCACGGAGCTCCTTCAGGTCGGAAAAAGCCTCTGGGATGAAGTCCAAGAGCCAATGCTGTGAGCTGTGGAAAACGCCTGGCAGCAGTGGGGAGGCTGAGCTGAAGCACTGATCCCATGCAATTAGTTTTTAGCTCGGTAATTAGGTGCTTTACACGTCATAAGGGATAGCATGGAATGGAATGGGATGGGATGGGATGGGATGGGATGGGATGGGATGGGATGGGATAAAAACCTGCAGCTATTCCTGAAAGTATCCTGCGCAGATCAACACCTGAGGACCTGCTGTGTGGGCTGCAGCAGGAGCACTCAGGGCTTGCTGAGGACACAGCCTGCAGGTTCAGGAACGGCCCCAGCCCCGCCGGGTACCGACC
>VWZI01001551.1:88370-111750 GCA_013396835.1 Psilopogon haemacephalus | reverse complement strand
GGCCGGCTCGGGAGGGCGTACCGGCGGTCACAGCCGCCCCGAGCCGGGAGCTGCCAGCCCCTCTCGCCCAGCTCTTAAGGGATGCTTCAGCAGATGGCCCCGCAGCCGCTTCGGCCACCTGTCGCAAGCAGCCAGTTCAGCTTTGGGGCAGGTGTCACCGGAAAGGGCTTTCTCCGGGCTCTGTCCCGGTGCGGAGGTTTTCCGCTGCCCAACTCTCCGCTGGAGCTGTTGGGGGTAACTCTGGTGCGGCTCAGTCGCAGCCCTTCCCCTCCTGAGCGTCTTGCACAACTCCAGCTCCCCTGTCCCCTCCTGGCCTCTCCTGTCCTCAGCCCCACCTGGCTGCGCTGCGATCTCCAGAGTTTCGGTTTTAAGGACTTTCCAATAATCCGGAGGCAGCAGCAGGGAGGGCGCAGAGCTGCTCGAACCCGGTGGAACTGCAGGCGCAGGGGAGCGCAGCGAGCCCGAGGAGCGGCGCTGACAGTGTGGGAGCAGAAGCTGCAGGGCACTGCCGGAGGTTGCCTTGCGTCTGAGGGTGCTGATGTGCTGCTGAGCTTTCTGCTCCAAGGTCCTAGCAGCAGCTCCTGCTCTCAGAAAGAGGCTTGTGCCAAGCCAGGTCTGATTGTCTTGATGCACCTGTGGAGAGAATGGTTGGGAAGGAACAAAAAAAAAAACACAGCAGGAGAAAACTCATCCACAGAGAGGGGTCAGTGGAAGCTGCAGTGGAATGCTCGGGCACCAGACCCGCGTTTGTCTGCTGCACAATTAAAGCAGATTTTGTTTTCTCAGAGTTTTACTGACGCTGCCCTCCACGGGAGGTGCTGTCAATGCTGAGCTGTTCTCCCTGCCAAGGGAGAGGCTGCTGAATGCCTGTTCCCTGGGCACTGCTGGCTCTGTTTTGTCCCGGGCAATTTCGACAGCAAAGCTGGGCCTCAGGTGAGCTCCTCTTGGCTCGGGGTTAATCATAAAACAGAAGTGAAGCAGCAGTGCTCCCTGGCAGGTTCAGAACGATTTTTTAGCCTGGATTTGTGTTTTCCAGCAGCTTCCCTGCTTGCCTGCCTGTGCAGCACAGGGAGCAGCCCTGCAGATGCTGCTCTGGCCCCAGCCCCAGCACTGGGGTGTGGTGAGGGTCCCAGGGCCGGGGGGGCTCTGGGCTGAGGCTGCAGTCCCCAGGCTCTGTCATTCTCCAGCAGCCTGGGACAGGTGAAACCTTCCCTGCACCTGAGTGACTGCTTACCTGTCCCCGAGCTGAGCATGGTGTGGCTGGAAGGGTCCTTTGGAGCTCACCCAGTGCAGCCTCCTGCTCCAGCAGGGCACCCACAGCAGCTTGCCAAGGGGAGCTGGAAGCTCTTTGGAGGAGGAGACTCCACAACCTCTCTGGGCAGCCTGCTCCAGGCCTCCAGCACCCTCACACTAAACAACTTTCTCCTCTTGCTCTCCTCCTGGGTGCCAGTCTGTGCCCACTGCCCCTTGTCCTGTACCTGGGCACCATTGAGCAGAGTCTGGCCCTAGCCTCTTGCCCCCCACCCTTTAGCTCTTGCTGAGCATTGCTCAGCGCCCCTCTGGGGCTGCTCTACTGCAGGCTCAGCCCCAGCCTTTGCTCCTCCCAGAGCTGCCCCAGGCCCCTCAGCATCCTCACAGCCTCCCCTGGACTCTCTGGAACTGGGGAGCCCAGAAGTGGCCCCAGGGCTCCACTTGTGGCCTCACCTGGGCAGAGAGAGGGAGAGGAGAACCTCCCTCGCCCTGCTGGCCACAGGCTGTCGAGGTTGCTCTGCCAAGTTGTCTCAAGGAGTTCCCATTTGCAGAGTGACTCCTGGTCAAACAGTCCTGTGCTTGGTCTCCCAGGATCTGTGACCTGATGGTGATGGAAAACCTGAGGAAGGGGCCAGGCGAGCTGGAGCTGGAGCTGGCTCTGCACTTGCTGCAGGCATTGTGTGACACCAGGCCAGGGGTAAAGGAAAAGAGGAAAAAAGGAAAGGCGTTGCCCTGCCAGCTTTATTTGTGTCTTATCAGAGAGCTCTCTAAATTCACCTCCCCTCCTTTCCTCCTTCACAAAAGAAAAATAAGTATGTAAAAAACATTACAATAACAGCTCCAGTCTTGTGGTGAGAAGTGGCAGCAGAGGGCAGCTGCCACCAGCCCTGCTGGGAGCTGTTGAACAGGAGCTACAAGAAGGACATGAACCTGTTGGCTCCGAGGAGGCCACAGCAGTGCTGCAGAGCTCAGGAGTGAATGGAAACTTTGCATGGGGTTGGCATCCTCTGGGGGTGCCTAACTCCAGCCCTGCTGAAGCACAGCACGGTTGGGTCAGACCCCAGAGGAGATGGCTCTGGAGCCTCCCGGAGCCTCTGCCTGCGTGCAGGAAGTGCAAAGCTTCACCTGGCATCCTCTGCAGCCACACTGCTGCTTCCTCCTGCCCTGGCTACAGCCTCTCTCCCTCACAGCCATCATGGGCTGCAAGCAAGGTTGGCTTGGGCACAACGTTTGCTTTCTGAGTGTTCCCCTGACCCTCACAGTGGCCCCTGGAGGAAACCATGGAGGTCATCTGGTGGGTTTATGGAGGAGAGCTGAACCATCAGGGGTTGGTGGTGCTGCACTGGTGGTTTTCTGTCGGCTCAGAAGCAGCCTGGTCTGGTTGGAGGTGTCCCTGCTGGCACCAGGATGCCCTCTGAGGGTCTCTGCTGAAGCTGCTTGTGTCTGACTGGGGCTGTGCTTTCTTCCCAGGGAGGTGTCTGGGGCCAGGATGGAGCCTTCCCCGTTTAACAGGGGACAATGGACTTCACAGTCTTTGAAAATCACTGCCAAAGAGCTCTCTCTTGTCAACAAGAACAAGTCATCAGCTCTCATGGAGAGGTTCTCTAGGTAAGTGCTGTGAGGCTCTGGATGCCAGCTGGGGCCGAGGGCAGAGATGCCAGAGAGCTGCAGGCAGTGAAGCTTCTGCTTCAGCAGGTGCAGGGCTGAAGGTTTTCCAGCTGCTGATTGTTGTCCAGGGAGGCTGTGGCTGCCCCCTCCCTGGCCTGGAGCAGCTTGGGCTGGTGGAGGTGTCCCTGCCTGTGGCAGGGGCTGGAGCTGGATGATCTGTAAAGTCCCTTCCAAGCCAAACCATTCCATGGGTGTGTGAAAGCTGAGTGGTGCTGCCTTAGCTGTGAGCTCTGGAGGGGCCTGCATTGCCTTCAGGGATTATCCAGACTACAGCCTGGCTTCCCACTGGGATTTGCTGTCATAGTGAGGTGAACTTCTGGAGCAGCTAAATCTTGAGGGGTGTGGAGGAATCCTTCTGGAGTCTCCAGAGGATGGAGAGTGCAATCCAGACAGGGTCAAGTGCCTCTGGAGTGCCCTGCCCTAGGGGAAGCTGCTGCCCCCCTGCTATTCAGGTAATTTATCCACCCTGGAACTTGATTGCAGCCCCTGCTCATCTCACTAAATGTTGATAATCCTCTGGAAAGGGCTTACTGGAAGTAATCCAAAACTGCCAGTCCTTAATCAGCCAGGCCCCAGCACAGCATCAGCTCCTTGCAGACTCACAGCCTTGCTCAGGGGCTCTGCTGTCACCTGAAGGCTGCAGGGGGACTCTTCATCAGGGGGTCTGGAGACAGGCCAAGGGGGAATGGTTTGGAAGAATTTGTGCAGCAGGAGGCTGATGAGACTCTGGCACAGGCTGCCCAGGGAGGCTGTGGCTGCCTCCTGCCTGGGGGTCTTCAAGGCCAGGCTGGATGAGGCCTTGGGTAGCTGAGTCTGGCTGAGAGGGGTCCCTGGGCATGGCAGGGGGCTGGAGGAGATGAGCTCTGAGGTCCCTCCCTGGTTGGTTGTGATCAGCTGTGGCTGATCTGCAGAGGGCTGTGATTACTGCTGCCACCGCCGGGATGGTTCAGCTGCTCGGGAGGCAGCTGCTGAATGGTGCAGTTTACAACGCAGCATAGTAAAAGAAAGTGGCACTTATGGAGATTTCTCTGCCTATGCCAAGCTGTAATTTGTCACAGTTCAGCAGCTGCTGTATAAATAGCTGAGTTATTCCTGCAAGGGGGGCACAGCAGACAGCTGGGTGCTGAAAACAATCCAGCTCTTCCAAGGTAAACGGTCTGGATTTGGGAATTCGAGTGCTTGGGTAATGAGAAAACATGAATGAGTGTTATTACTGTAAGCTGGAGGACTTGCAATGTGTCCCTGCATTGTTCTGCTTCTATTTGATGCTATTTTCCTAGCCCCTGGTTTTATTTGATGGGTCTGGGCAGTGCACAGAGCCCTCAGTGGGGAAAACAAATCTCAGCTGGCTCCAAGAGCATTCAGTGTTCTGGTTTAAAAAACTGTTTGTGGTGCTTTTCTTCTCTCTTTATCTCAAAGGTATCAAAAGGCAGCTGAGGAGGCCACTGCTGAGAAAAGAAGAAGTGTGAGTATTTGTGTCCCAGCAATAAGCAGCAGCTCACAGCTTTGTGCAGTGTCTCTGCGGCGCTTGGGTTTGGGAATATCAAAGTTGCTGCTATGTGTCCCACAGGAAACTTGGCTTGGGCACAGTGTTTGCTTTTTGACTCATTCCCCTGACCCTTTCCAGGGTAAGGGACAGGAAAGAAGCCCAGTTCCTTGCCCAGAGCTCTGTGCTGAATTGCCAGTTCACTCCTAAGGAGAAGGCAAAATGGTTTAGCCACAGGACAGGAATCTCCAGGCTGTGTTCTTAGCTGCAGGCAGTCCTGTGCTACCTCCTCCTTTCTTAACTAAATGAGAGGCTGCTTCAAAGCAGCTGAAAATCTTCCCTGTTCTGGGGCAGTTCAGAGTCCATTAAGGGGGAACCTTCCCTAAGTGGCTTCCTGGTTCAGAATGCCCCTGGAGGAGGCAGAGCCAAACTTTCTGGCTCTGTTACAGCCTCACCTTCCCTCCTGGAAACCACAGGTGCATGTGCTGGGCTGAGGGCACCCTGGCTCAGACGCCAGGCAGGGCCCTGGCAGCAGATTCCCAGCTGAATTTTTATCAAAATGCATGTTTTGAGCATATCCAGGTAAGACCTTGTCAGACCACACTGCCTGCATCCCCTTAGTGCTTGCAGAGTCACTGATATCCTGCTTGGGATGGAGGTGCGAGCAAGCAGTCCAGAGGAGGCCACGAGGGTGATCCAAGGGCTGCAGCACCTCAGCTGTGAGCACAGCCTGAGGGGGCTGAGGGTCTTCAGCCTGGAGAAGACTCCAGGGAGGCCTGGAGGTGCCTGCCAGGGCCTGAAGGGAACCTGCAGAAAAACTTTGCAGGAGGGTGTCTGGACACAGGTCAAGGGGGAATGGTTTGGAGCTGAGGCAGAGCAGGGTTGGAGTGGAGCTGAGGCAGAAGCTGTGCAGCAGGAGGGTGGTGAGAGCCTGGCACAGGCTGCCCAGGGAGGCTGTGGCTGCCTCCTGCCTGGGGGTGTTCAAGGCCAGGCTGGATGAGGCTTGGAGCAGCCAAGTCTAGCTGAGAGGAGTCCTTGGGCATGGCAGGGGTTGCAGCTGGGTGGCCTTTAAGGTCCCTTCCAACCCAACCCATTCCATGAATCTGTGAATGGAAGCTGCTGCACAGTTCTAGGGGCAGAGGCTGGCAGGGACCCATCCAGCCCAGCCCTCAGCCTGAGCTCTGCTGCTCCAATCTTTGCCTTATAACTTCACTGCTTTCTTGTAAACACCACAGAATGATCTTTTGTTTGAGTCTCTGTGGATTCAAGTTAATTTGCCAAGCAGCGTCCAGAATACAACCAGAAGAGTAATAGGGTGAGGGACTTAAATCCCAATATAGCTAATCCTGGCTAATGCCTGCAAAGCCTGGCAGCCCTGCTCCCCTTGCACCAGGCTGATACTCGCCGGCTCCGAGATGCAGTTCTGGCAGGTATCGCAGGTGGGAATCAGGCCTGGGCTGGTGCTTGGGGAGAGCTGCTTGGGTCCGAGGGTGCTGCTGCTGCGGGTGGTGAGGCACAGCCTGAGACAGCTTGCAGGGTGCTGAGCCCAGCACGGGAAAAACCCTGCCGAGGAGCTGGGAGCTCTGGAGGCAAAGCTGCTGCGAGGACCCCCGGGCAGGGTCCCTGTAGCTCAGCTCTGCTGGGACCAGTGGCTCCTTGGGGGCTCAGCTGGAAGGTGTGGGCACACCTGGCACAGGACCCTGCTCTCCTCTCCTGCTCTAGGGGCAGGGACCCCCGTGGGCTGTGCTGCCTTTCCTCCGCCTGTGGACCGGAGCCTTTTGTGTCTCGTTTAACTCGTTCGAGCTCAGTGCCCGTTCCCTTATAAGGCCCATCCTGTTTGCTCACTTCCTGCCCTCGCTCCCGATTTTCTCTGCTCCCCCTCCTCCCTTCCCTGCCCTGGATGCTTCTCCCCGCGGCTCGGCCGCAGCTGCCGGCAGGAGCGGAGCTCGCCCTCGGCTTGCCGGGGCCCGGCCGGCGGCTGCCTGCGGCCGCCTGCAGCGCTGCTCTCGCCCCCTGCAGAACGCAGAAGGCCTCCCCCCGCACCTCCGGAGGGGCAACCTCAGCCTGCTGAAGAAGAAGTGGGAGAGCCCAGCCCCGGCGGCAGAGCCTCGCAGGGAGCCTCTGCGGAGCGGCGGTGCCGAGCCGAGGCACAGGGTCGGTGGTCCCGGGCTGGCGGTGGGCAGCGGCTCAGCCCCGTCCCCGCCTTCCGAGCAGCCCCCGGGGGCTGGCGAAGCACCCAACGCCCAGGACCCCCCTGCCAGCACCTCTGGCCAGCCGCAGGCTGCTGCCGGCAGGAAGCTCAGGAGCCGCTCACCGGAGAGTGCGAAAATGGAAAACTGCCTGAGAGAGAGCAGGGACGGGGAAAAGGCTGAGGGCAGCGAGAGCTCGGAGTGCTCGGGGAGGATCGAGAGGTGCAGCGTGCCGCTGAGCAAGCTCAAGATGATGTTTGAGAAGGGAGAAGCCGCTCAGAGCCAGGTAAGGATCCACCCCGAGACAGCCCAGACCTCTGCCGGCTCGGGAGAAGCCCCCGGGGGCAGTGGCTGCCAGCGCTGGGCTGTGCCGAGCCTGCGAGGCATTGTTAGAGCCGCCCGGAGCAACCCATGCGAGCTCTGCCGGTGCCTGCGGCGCTCCGAGCTGGCGCTTGGGCTGGAGAGGAGCTTTAGAGGTCTGGTTCGGGTCGGAAGGGACTTTTAACGATCGTCCAACCTGCTCCTCGGAGATGAAAAGGGAGTTTGCAGTGGACGAAAGGAGGTTGTGAAGGGTTGGTCTGTGGCACTCGGGTGGCTTTTAAAGCCAGTTGGAATTGTTTGTGTCTTACCTTTACGTGATGGGAATGTGACTGGGTTAAAAGAGAAAATCTGGCACAGTTGTATGTGCGTATAAAAGAGAAAGGAACCGTTCGAGGTGAGCTCTCCCATCCCCTGCAGCTGCTGCTTGAACTGCCAGGGCTGAGAGAGGCTTTTTTGTAGCCCTGAGTCACTGATGCAGATGGGAACATCTCCACCTTTTCCTTGCTCCTTTTCCTTTTCCCTGTCCCACTCCTCCCCCCCCAACTTTTCCTTCCGTCCTTTCCTCTCCACCTTTTCCCCTCGCTCCTTTCCCCATCTTTTCGTCCTAACAAATGTTTCTTATCAGAAGAATCACCACGGGGCAGAAATTCCTGCAGCCTGGAGGGGTGGCCGCAGCAGCTCCTGCCCTCGCCAGTTCGGACTTGCAGATGCTTTCTGGCTTGCATTTTTCCTACAGCCGCTCATGAAATCTGATCCCGCATGTGGACTGCAGCCTGCCTGTCCCCGGGGAGAATTGCTTAACCAGAAAATGAGTTGCATATGCTGGTGGCTTGCAACACAGTCCTGGGGCCTTGCTTTTGGTGGATTTCCCAGCTTCCTCAGAGTTTCCTAGGCTTTGTTTTGCTGCAGTGTTGAGTGCAGCCCCCAGAGCCTGCACAAAAGGGGTTAAATGAGTAATCACAGGATGGCTCCTTCAGATCCAGCCCAACCCTGCTCTGCCTCAGCTCCAAACTATTCCCCCTCGTCCTGTCTCCAGACACCCTCATGAGAAGTCCCTCTGCAGCTTTCCTCCAGGATCCCTTCATGCACTGGAAGGCAGCTCTGAGGTCTCCCTGGAGGCTTCTCCCCTCCAAACTTTGGTACAGAAATCTCTCTGGAGTCTGAAGGTTTTGTGTGTTGGTGTTTAGGGCTTTCACTCCCCAGGCCTGTCTGATTGTGTGTACAACCAATCTGCAGAGCTCTGCAGGGGAAGTGGTGCTAGCTGGAGGTGTCTGAGGAGAGGAGGTGGCAGCCCTGGCATCTGGCTGTGCCTCTGGTACCTGAGCTTTCCCTGCTGCAGTGGATTCCACAGCAAGGTGGTGGAGTGGGGGCAAAGCTCTTTGCTCTCCAGTCAGAAGCCAGCAGCCTTCATGAAGGTCCTGCAGGAGTCTGTCTCTGAGGGGTGCTGAAGCCTTTGCTGCTGGTAAAAGCGCAGAGGTTTGGGATTGGGTTGGAACTGGCTGGACTTTGAGATCCCTTCCAGCCCAACCCTCTTCCATGCCAGTCCACAGCTGACCCACTCAGGGGTGCAGGAGCTCTGCACTGGGCTCAGGGCGATGCTGAAGCAGTGCCAAGCAGAACGAGAGTCACCCAAGAGCAGGTTACACAGAGTGGGGACTTTGCAAGTCCCCACAAGTGTGCAGACACTCCCAAGATGAAGCTGTTGCACACCTGATGGCAGGGGGAAGCTTGTCCTAGCTGAGCTCTTTTCCAGTGTGAAAAGTTAGTGAAGCCTTAAACCACCAAACTGGAAAATATTTCCCATGGCAATGGAAAAAAAAAAAAAAAAAAAAAGCCTTTCCAGCTGCATTTCCCTTCCCTGGTAGAGCTGCAGCCTGCTGTTCCACAGCCAGCATCTTCCAGTGCAGCTCTGCTCAGATCAGACTGGGGAATTTCCTCACTTTGGTGACCAGCAAATAAGAAACTTGTTGGAGGTTGGGTGTGGGGGCTGGAATGTGTGGTTGGAGCATCTTGCCAAAGCTGCCTTTTTTTTCACTGCTTTAGCCTCAGATTCACTTCTCCTGGCTCTGATATGACCCTTCCCAGGGTGGGGACAAAGATCTGTCACCTTCTGGTGGTTTAGAGGAGGGAGGATGGAACCAGGCTCTGCTCAGTGATGCCCAAGGGTAGCACAAAGGGCAGGGGGTGGCAGCTGGAGCAGAGTTGGTGCCAGGGAACAGAAAGGAAAACTTTCCCTGTGAGGGTGCTGGAGGCCTGGAGCAGGCTGCCCAGAGAGGTTGTGGAGTCTCCTCCTCTGCAGACATTCCACACCCACCTGGATGTGTTCTGTGTGCCCTGCCCTGGGTGCCCCTGCTCTGCCAGGAGGTTTGGGCTCGATGAACCTTCAGGTCTCTTCCTACCCCTGTCACTCTGGGACTTGTAGCTGGAAGAACTGGAGCATAGGATCTCTGAGGCCCTTCCCAGCCTGAGCCATTCCATGAAAACTTCCAACCTGGGGAAGTCAAAGGAAACTCTGCACTTCAGGAGCATTTATCACAGCTGCTGAAATGTAGTTTCTGTTTTTCTGGGCATGAAATTCTTCTGGAGCTGAGCTCAAGAGATGAGTTTCAGGTCTGGCTCAGGCAGCCAGAGCATGGCTGTGGAAGAGCCCTCGCAGTGCTGCAGCCTTGCCCCTGGTGCTCCTTCTGGACAGCTGAGGATGTTTATCTCTGGCACTCTCCGGCCTGAGCTTCAGCCTTATCAGCCCTAGTGAGGGCGTCGTTTGGTATCACATGCATGAAGTAGCCCCAGCAAAGCAAGACCCTTCAGGTGCCTCCTCTCACAGCAGCCTCCATTCTTCTTCCTGTGACTGGACACTTGGGATAAATCATCCTCAGATTGTGTTGGGTGGGAAGGGACCTTCCAAGGGCACCTTGGCCACCCCCTCTGCAGGCAGCAGGGACACCTCCACCTCGAGCAGGCTGCCCAGGGCCACAGCAAGTCTGATCTTGACTATCTGCAGGGATGGGACCTCAGCCACCTCCCTGAGCAACCTGTGCCAGTGTCTCCCCACCCTTGCTCTGAAGAATTTCTTCCTCATCTCCTGTCTCAATCTCCTCTCTCCCAGCTTCACTCTATTGCCCTTTATCCTGTCACAGCAAGCCTTTGTCAAAAGTTCCTTCCTTGGCTTATCAGCAAAGAGAAGTCAAAGGGCATGTCCTGACCCTTCAGGAGGTTGTTTCAGGGTGCCAGGTCAGGAATTCTGTGATCGAGCTCTGTGCTGGCTCAGTAAGAGGTCACCTCTAGACTTGTTCCAGCACAGCAGATTTGGCAGTGACACCTGCACCTCTGGCAGGATTATGGGCAGCTGCCTCTGGCTGTGCAGGCAGCTGAGAGGTGCTGGTGGGGTCTTGTCTCCAGCAGGTCCCTAGAGACCAGAGGAAGGCAGGAGTGGGTAGGAGGATCTCTGAGAACAGCCTCTCCTCGGAGGACTTTGATGTTGGTCAAGGAGAGAAGAGCCATGGTACATCAGGTCAGTAAAGCTGCTCTGGGTCTGGGGGGCTCTTATGGCTTTCAGAAAGGGGAGGTGAAGCCATCCTCTGTCTGAAGTCCAGGTGAGCATCCTACTTCATCAGTCTTGCTGTGAATTTTAAACCTCGACTGTGGCAAACCAAGGAGGCAATCAGCAGATTAATCCTGGAATGGTTGGGGTTGGAAGGGACCTCGGAGATCATCTATGCCAGCCCCCTGCTGTGGGCAGGGACACCTTCCTGTGGCTGGTGTGGGGTCTCCCTGCCCTGTGGGGTTGTATTCTTGCTTGAGCTGTGTTGGAAGAACTCTACATGAGTTTATTATCCCTGGGAGGGACTTTAATGATTTGAACAGCCTGCAGTCTCTGGAGGTGGCAGCTAATGAGAGGTCATTTATTTATTGTCCTTTATTGAACAGTGAAGCTATTGCCAAGACCTGGCCACTTTACAAGGAACTTGAACAGCAGAGCAGCCCAGGAGCTGCTTTGTAAACCTACCTGACAGCAGAAATGGAAGCAGAGATGCAGCCATGGCTGCTGCTGTGCCTGGGACTCACCCTCTGCTTCTTCCTGCAGGGTATCTTGTGGACAGCAGCCCAGCACTCAGCCCCGAGAAGGCAGAGGCCAAGAAGAGCCTGGAGCTGCCTCGTGGAACAGAGACGTCAATAAAGGACAGGTTGGCCAAGTACCAGGCAGCTGTGTCCCGGCAGGGCACCTCCCCAGGCCTCACTGCCCTGGTAAGTGTCCTGTCACCTGTCCCAGCAGATGCTCTGGCAAGCCACTGCCATCTCTCACCCTTCCATGCAGCAGGTTGTTCCTTTCCAGATGCAGGACCACACTGGTGTTGATGAATCATGGTGAAGGGATCCCAGGAGGCTCAGCCTGGGTTAAGAACTGCTTGAGTGCCTTTGCTGGGTCTGCTTGGGACTCTTGGTGCTTAAGGATGACTTTTGGTAGCCAGAGTCAGACATTTATAGGCCCAACTCCCTCAGCTTGTCCCCACAGGGGAGGTGCCACAGCCTTTTGTGCCCTTCTCTACAGCTGGGATGGAGCAGGACAGTCAGGGATCTGCAGTCCAAGCTCTGGCATTCATCTCCATCCCCACCAGATGTGCCCATCCAGCAGGCTGCTGATGCCCGGAGCAGGGCACTGGAGTCTGTGGCAGTGCAGGAGGCACAGGGTTGAGCTGGGCTGTGTGGGGCTGTTTTAACCAGTCTGAAAGGGTCACTTGTGAAAATCTTCAGTGAGGCAGTTTGTCAGTAAACAACAGAGTTGTGGTCGTTGAGTGGAGTGGAAGCTTTTGCAGGTTTGCTTTTATGTTGAGATGCAGTGCTCTAGGTAGTGCTTGTCCTGGAATACTTGGAGTGTCAGCTGAGAAGTTAATGTTCTGGAGCAGGAAAGTGTGGACTGGGCAGGAGAATTGGGAGGTGATTTCCAAAGAGGAAGCTGGACATAGGCAAGGACCTGTTTGGAAAGTGCTGAATTGCCTCCAAGCACAGAAATGCTGCAGGACAGCTCTGCAGAGGCCCCAGAATGGGTGGGGAGGGACCTTAAAGGTCACCCAGTGCCAACCCCTGCCACAGGCAGGGACACCTGCACCAGCCCAGGCTGCTCAAGGCCTCATCCAGCCTGGCCTTGAACACCTCCAGGGAGGGGTCAGCCACAGCCTCCCTGGGCAACCTGTGCCAGTGTCTGCCCAGCCTCAGCCATTGCCCTTGGGCTGGGAGTGTCAGGACTTGTCAAAAGTCCCTCCCCAGCTCTCCTGTAGCTCCTTCAGGTCCTTGAAGGCTGCTCTGAGGTCTCCCTGGAGCCTCCTCGTCTCCATTCTTCACTAGAATTTGTCACCTCCCAAGTCTGTGTAGCCTTTTATGCCCTCTCCCCTAATGATCACTGTGAGTGGTGTCCTGGGGACAAGAACCTGTCACCTTTCAAGTGCTTTGTCCTGTAGAGTGTGATTCGAGCCAGTGAGAGTGAACTGGAGAATTGCAAATCTGAGCAGAAGCAGAATGTCCCATCAAGTCTTGAGGACTCCATTTCCTGGCAGGATGGGGAGAAGGTAAGATGCTCGAGGACACCACTTCAAGTGGAACTGGTTCATAGAGTCATAGAATGGTTTGGGTTGGAAGGGACCTTCAAGATCATCCAGTGCCAACCTCCTGCCCAGGGCAGGGACTACTCCCCTCAGCCCAGGCTGCTGAAGGCCTCATCCAGCCTGGCCCTGAAACGTCCAGGGAGGGCACAGCCACAGCCTCCCTGGGCAGCCTGTGCCAGTGCCTCCCCAGCCTCGCTCTCCAGAATTTCCTCCTCATCTCCAGTCCAGTTCTCCCCTCCTCAAGCTTCAATCCCTCGTCCCTCATCCTGGCACTGCAGGCTCTTGTCAGAGGTCTCCTGGTTTCAACTCTGCATGGAGCCTGAGGCAGTCTGAGCTCATAGAGCCTGCTGGAGCCTTGGTCTGAGCTGGGAGCAGCAGAGAGGATGAAAGTATCTGGCTGACAATCAGGGTACTGTGTGCTGCAGCCATGCTGGGCATGTGGCAGCCTAATGCCAGGAGGGCTTTTGGAGCTTTCCAGCCTCCCTTGGGCAAGGAGCCAAATGGATCCTTTCAGCTGTTCCTTCCTGAGATCTCAGCAGCTTCAGGGTCCTCTCCTCTGGGCTGCTCAGAGGTGAGTTAACAGCACTGAGGGTGCTGGAGCCTTGAAGCAGGCTGCCCAGAGAGGCTGTGGAGTCTCCTCTGGAGATATTCCAGTGGAGATGTGTTCCTGTGTGACCCTCACTCTCCAGAATTCCATCCCCAGTCTCAGCCTAACTTTGGAAAGAATCCTGATGGGAACAGCCAGTGGTGGATGTCAGGAAGGGAAATCCTCTGGCCAAGAGGAATCTAAAGCAACCTTCCAGCCAAAAGCTGACAGGGCTGGGAGTGCCAGGACAAGGGCAATGAGGAGGAAATTCTGGAGAGTGAGGCTGGGCAGACATTGGCACAGGCTGCCCAGAGAGGCTGTGGCTGCTCAAAGCCGGCCTGGCTTTGAGCAGCCTGGGCTGGTGGAGGTGTCCCTGCCCATGACAGGGGATTTGCACTGGCTGAGCTTTAAGGTCCCTTCCAAGTCATTGCATGATTCTATGGATCTGTGAAAAATTCAGCAGGCAGACCCAGAACCAGGCTGAGGCACTTCCCAGCCTCCCACTGCTTCTCCTCAGCAGAGCATGTTCATGGCCTCCTCAATTTGCAGCCTTGGGCTGCTTGCTGTGGACCTTTCCATTAGTGATGGTTTGCAGCTAATCAGGTTACAGCAGTTCAGTTTCTCAGGGCAGCTGCTTCAAACGGTTTGGCTGAACAGCAGCAGTGCCACAGCATAAGGAAGTGGCCTCAGGGGCTTGGGCTGCAGCATGGGCAGGGGCTGCTGGCACTGCCTTGGGCCTATGGCTGGGCTGGGTTTGGGCTGGTTTTGTCATTTGGTTTGGTTGGTTGGGGGGGACACTTTAGGGTTTTATTGTTTGGGATTGTTTGTTTTTTTTTTTGTTTGTTAAATATTCATCTATTTCCAAGTTAACAGGACAGGTCTTTATCTCACTCTGGAAACAGCAAACTTCCAGGACTACAAAAGCTTTTTGCAAATTCAGCTGTTCTTTTTTTGTTGTTTTTTTTTCCTATTCCCCCCCGCCCCCAAAGCACTTTGAATGATTAAAGGTTTGTCATGTACTGGAGGGAGCCACGAGAGTGATGGATTTGTGGGTTCCTATGGTGGTTTGGGTTGGAAGGAACCCTCCAGATTGCCAGACTCTGTGCTGCTTGGTCTCAAGGGATTTCTGAGTGAGAAGACCCAGGAGGTGCCAGCACAAGATCTGCAGGGGTTTGTGCAGGCTGCAGGTGCTTGGGAAAGCAAAGCCAGGATGTTTGTGTGTGAGCCTGACCATGGCCAGAGCTCTGAGATCCAGAGGTTGGAGCAAGGACTCACTGTGCTGGCAGCCAGCTGGGCCCTGCCTTGTGCCTTATGCAGCAAAAAACAGCTTCAGATGCAGCTCAGTGTGGCTGGCCTGGGGCTGGTCGATTGCTGAGTGGCAAAGTGCACATTGTGTGACTGCAGGTCAGAGCTGCTCATTGTCTGCTGCTCTCTTGCAGGGTGCTGCAGGTGACAACAGTTTGGCTTCCCACTCTGCTCTTCTGGAGGATGACAACGGTAAGCACGGAGCTGCCTCAGCAAGAGCAGAGCACATGGCTGGGCACAAGCTCTGACTGCTCAGCTGGGTGCAGATCAGTCCCGACAGGAGATGCATTGGACCTGTAGAGTCCTGCCCTGGGCCTAGCTCCAACCTGACAAGAACTGTTCAGGTTTAGAAGATTGTTTGCAGCTTGTGACTGCTGTGACTCAGGACACTTCATAGAGCTGTGGAAGGGGCTGGGGTGGAAGGGACCTTAAAGATCATCCAGTTCCACCCCACCTGCCATGGGCAGGGACACCTCCCACCAGTCCAGGTTGCTCAAGGCCTCATCCAGCCTGACTTTGGACAGGGAGGGGACATCCATGGCTCCCAGGGGCTCCCTCTGCAGAATTTCTTCCTCATTTTCAGTCTCAGTCCCATGGAGGTGTTCAAGCTCTAAGGGTTTAACAGACTACTGAGGACAAAATGTGTTAGTCCATGGCTGGCAGCATTGCTCCTGGGGCTCATGAGTGTAAACTTTCTGTGGGTTCCAAGCCCTTGCAGTGACCTCTTCTTCCTCCTGTGCTCCTTCAGCTGCACAGGGCTTGGAGAGCGAGGCAGAGGTCCCGAAGGCTGTCGGCACGAAGCAGCACAGCAGTGGCCCTAAACCAGCTGGCCAGCCAGATGCAGCTCAGCCAAAAGCAGTGAAGGTAAAGCAGCTCTTCAGTCCTGAATGCGATGGTCAGAACCAAGCAGCTTCTCCATTTGATGGTCAGATGCCTCCATGTGACCCACAGGGGCTGGCAGGAGCTGCATCAGTCCTGCCCTGTGCTCCTCAGGCTGGGTTCTTGAGGTTCCTTCCTGTGCAGTGCAGAAGCATCTCCAGCTGGGCAGCTTTCTGCAGAGGCTGCTGGAGCTGCCAGCATGGCCCTGGCCAGGGGCAGCTTCTCTTCTGCTCTTCAATAGAGGGTGGTGAGGCTCTGGCACAGGCTGCCCAGGGCGGCTGTGGCTGCCTCCTCCCTGGGAGTGTTCAGGGGCAGGCTGGATGAGGCCTGGAGCAGCTGACTCTAGCTGAGAGGTGTCCCTGCCTGTGGTGGGGAGGCTGCAGATGAGCTCTAAGGGCCTTGCCAACCTGAGCCATGCTCTGAGGGCACTGCAGTGATTGGAAGGACCTAAGCTGGGATTCTTTCAGGTCCCATTTTCTTTAGCAGGAGCTATGAAGCACAAAGCAGATGGAGAACTTCTCCTGCAGGAATGTGTTTGCTAATCTCCTTAGGCACCAAGAGCAGTGCTGGAGGCTTGACCATGCTGCTCTGTCACGTGTGCTGTCTGCAGTTGGGATCCCTGTGGCCTGGGCTGCCCCAGACTTCCTGGCTCACTCCTGAGGAAACAACTGGGCCTTTGTTCATTTCCCCATCTTTGGGAGGAGCAGCAGTGGCCTCAGCAGGCGCAGGGAGCTGTGGCTTCCCAGTGTGTGGAACTGGAGCTGCCTGTAACACTTTGGGTGCTCTCAGCCTGCCGAAGCTTTGGAGCTGCACGGGGCCTGTGTGTTGGGGTCCTCTGTGCCACCTTTTGGTGTTACCAGAACTGTTTTAGTCCTCTGCCTTGTTACTGCCTTAGATGCTGCACAGCTGAGATAGAAAGCCAGCTGCTGTTTATTCATGGATGGTTCCTATTTGTCTCTTCCAGCTTCTGTTTCCTGTTCTTGGTTCCTAACCTCTACTCCTGCCTTCTGCTCCCCTCCTAATGTGAGCTCAACTCTCAGCTTTCTCTCAAGTGCTTTAGATTTTTTGGGCTTCGCCTTCCTCCTGTAGCTCCTAGGAATCTCTTTCTCCTCATGCCCCAAACGGCCTCTCCATCAGCCGTGGGGCTCACTGCTACCCAAGTAAGTTGCTGTGCTCGGACGGGGACGCGTTGCCGAAGCAGGAGCCAGCCCTGCCATGTCACCAGGCTGCCAGGGAGAGCTCTGATGGGCAAGCAGACAACTGCAGCCTTGCTCCCTCTGGCAGGCACCTGGCAGCAGATTTTTGTCTGCATCAAACTCTGAGGTTTCATTTAGTGACTCAGAAGTCCCTTTTGGCAGCACCTGGAGGTGATGGATTGGTTGCAGAGGAGCCCTGAGCCCCTGCTGGTCAGGCTGTGCTCAGTCAGAGCTTGGCTGCCGCAAGCGATGTCTGCGAGTGCAGAGACCTCTTCAGCTGTGACGAAACTGGCAGCAGAGCTGATGACAAAGTGGCTGCAGCTGGCTCCGTCTTCAGCAATCAGCCCCTCGTGTGTTAGAACTTGCCTTGCCAAGCCATCTAGTCTGCAGAAATACACTGGGTGCAATTATGGCTTCCTGTCACCTTCCTGCTTTATTTGGCTTTCTTTAGCCATCAGATTGCCCTTTAATTTTTGTGGTGAGCTTGTAGCAGGTAATTTTTTTGTTCTTCTTTACCCATCGTTTTCCTTTAAAGCTCCTCAGTGGGTTTGTAGCAGGCAATTTTGTCACAGAGCAGCTACAGCATTGGTGTGCAGTGCAGCCCTGTGGAGGAGCACGGGCACTGCCTTACCCTGTGACCAACCTGCAGCCTGAGGCAGGTTTTCAGCTCTGAAGTTATTTCGTGTTTCAATTAAAGTATTTTCCCTGTTGGCCAACCTCAGGAGGTTCCAAGAGGTGAGTGGCATCAGTGACCTGTTCTGCTGGCAGCGGCTGCCATGCGGCGCAGCAGCGACGCTCAGCTCCTGGCAGCTGAACTCTCAGGAAATGCTTTGTGAGCACATAAACAATTTTTAGCTTTTTAACCTCGAAACTCTGCTCACTTTATGACTTTGAGAGCTGTGTGGCCTGAAACCTGAGCGTAGTTTCTTTGGAACAGAATTGGAATTGCTTACAAATGAAGTCAGGAGGGTTTCCTGCTGCCTGCATCGGTGCCGAGATTGTTTCCTCCTCTGAGGAGCCACTGAGCAGCCTGTTCTGCTCCTTTCCCTTCCCACCCTCTACCTTTGTGGGTTTTTTTCCTGACGTCACTTCAGCTCTCTTTCTCCACTGTTTGTGTTGGTCTCACACTGGCTGCTACCTCTCCACATTTCTTCCTCCTTTTCCTATCAAGAAAAGTTGAGGTTGCAGGAACAGATGAGGCAGCTTTCTGGGAGCTGGCTCAGAGCTCCAACTGAGCTCTGGTATTTTCATTGTTCCTTCTCAACTTTGTGATGCTTGAGCTGTGGAATTCACTGGGGCAAAGCCCTAGCTGGCTGTCAGGCCACAGGCTCTCTCCCTGCTTGGTTGCGCAGCAGAACCCACTCTGCCAGAGCTAGCAGCGTAGAGAAGGAATTGCTGCAGCTTTTGTGTGTGCTCTGGGAGCTGTGCATGAACCCACACCAAGTTCCCCAGCAGCTGGTTCCTTTCCAGCCAACAAGCTTCCTCTTCTTCCCACAGAAATTCCAGCTGCCAGTGAAGGAGACCTGTGTTGGGTGCCAGAAGACTGTGTACCCCATGGAGAGGCTCTTTGCCAACCAGCAGGTCTTTCACATCAGCTGCTTCCGCTGCTCCTACTGCAACAGCAAGCTCAGGTGAGCTCCCTGCTGCCTTGGGCTGCCCCCTGGGGCTTTCCTCTTGCCTCCGCTCTGCTCAGGCCCCACTTGCAGCAGTGCATCAGTTGTGGTGCTCCCAGGACAAGGAAGACCTGGAACTGTTGGAGCAGGTCTGGAGAAGGCCACAAAGATGATCAGAGGCTGGAGTACTTGCCCTGTGGGGACAGGCTGGGAGAGTTGGAGTTGTGCAGCCTGGGGAAGGCTCTGGGGAGACCTTAGAGCAGTACATGACAAAGAGCTGGGGAGGGACTTTTTACAAGGGCTTGGAGTGACAGGATGGGGGACAATGAGCTGTGAGAGGGGAGAAGAGGAAGAAATTCTTGAGAGTGAGAGTGGGGAGAGACTGGCAGAGGAGGCCCAGGAAGGTTGTGAATGCCTCCTCCCTGGGGGTGTTCAAGGCTGGGTTGGTGGAGGTGTGAGCCTCTGGGTGGCTTGGGGCTGACTTTGTGTCTTCCCAAACAGCCTGGGGACCTACGCATCTCTGCGGGGGAACATCTACTGCAAGCCTCACTTCAACCAGCTCTTCAAATCTAAAGGCAACTACGATGAAGGCTTTGGGCACAAACAGCACAAGGAGTTGTGGGCAGGCAGAAGTGAGGGTGAGGAATCCCTGGAGAAAACCATGCATGGCGTAAACGCAGCAGAGAGCCCCCAGAGTCCAGGCGTAGAAAATGCCCCAATTGCCAAAGTAGGAGTCCTGGCAGCAAGCATGGAAGCCAAAGCTTCAGCTGTGCCTGAAAGGGAAGAGAGACCAGCAGAGACCAAAAAGCTGCGGATCGCCTGGCCACCTCCATCCGACCAGAGCGTCCAAGGGAGTGCCTTAGATGAGGGCATCAAAGTACTCAAACCCAAGTGGCCCCCGGAGGAAGAGAATCCCAAGACAGACGTGCTGGAGGAGGTGGATCTGGATCTGAAGAAGCTGAGGAGATCCTCCTCGCTGAAGGAGCGAAGCCGACCCTTCACCGTCGCAGCTTCCTTTAGAACCCTGTCTGTGAAAGGCCACAGAGCAGAGAGCTCCTCCCTGGCCAAGGCAGAGAGGGACAGGCTGAGGAGGAGTGAGGAGCTGGGGAGAGAGGCTGCAGCAGACAAAAAGCCAAAGGAAAAGGAGGCTGAGAGTCAGAACATGCAGAATGCTGAAGGAAGAAACGTGGAGGAGGAACAGGAAGTATCTGGTACCAAAACAGAGCAGAACTTGGTGGAAAATGGCCACGGGAGTGCAGATGAGGAAGAGCAGGAAACGGCAAAGGAGGAATTCCTTGAACCAAGTTCTCCCAAACCTCCCAGCCTGGCCAATGTGACTGCTAAGGAATCGTCCCCTAACCAGCACCACAAATCCCAGGATGTTGGTTTCTGGGAGGGGGAAGATGTGGAGGACCTGTCTGTGGAGGAGCAGATCAAGAGGAATCGTTACTATGAGGAGGAGGAGGAGGATGAAGAATAAATTTGCCTTCTAGAAGACTTGCTGCCAGGTGCTGGGCCTTTCAAATTGGTGTCTTTAGCTTTAACAAGCAGCTCTCCTCCACGAGACCGATGCTCCACTGCACACCCCCATCAAGGGAGTCCTCCCTACAGATGATCTCAACTTGAAAAAGACTCTGGAAGCCTGCAGAGTTTGCCCAGGTGCTCTGGGGACAAGGAGCTGGCTGTGGGATGGCTGCACAGGTAGTGGCTGCCCACCAGGAGCACGGAGCTGTGCTGTGCTCCTGCTGCCCTCTGCCCTTGTTGCTCCAGAACGTATCTCACTAACAGTTTACACCATTCCTTGCACTCCAGCGTAGTGGAGTGGGACAGGCTCTGGCACACTGCTCTGACCACTACAGATGCTACTGCAGTGCTTAGGGACCGATTTCAAAGGGACTTTCTGGCCTGCTTTAACACTTGGTAACTTTATGCACTTTAAGATGTGCAAAGGGCACAGCTGGGATCGCTCTGAGCAGCATCAGTGCCCAGGGTCTGCTCAGCACCCAACACCTGTGGCGCCTCAGCCTGATTGCAGTGAGGTTCTTCCCTCCCCAGACTGCCAGCCGAAGGCTCCCTGCTCCCTTTCCCTCCCTCTGTGCAACTGGAACTGTGTGCCCACTGCCGGAGCATCCTAGCTTAGAGCTTTCTCATCCCACAGATCTCCGAGGACCAAGGCAACCCTTTTGCAGTAGCCTGCAGGGCATTACTTTGACATTTCAAATGAATTTGAAGTGGAGGTGTTTGGGTGCTTGTTTTTGGTTTTTTTTTTTTTACTTGGAGTTCATAATTTTAAACTGCAGATAATATTTTGAAGGCCTTTTGTCAGCATTGCAATCCTGCTTCTACCAATCTGCCATAAACCTCTTTGTTATGGCTGTGAAATTAGGCTGGAATGAAAAAAATCTCTGGGGAAAAAAAAAAAACGTCTGGAGAGTGAAATTTTGTGATTGCTCCCATCAAAGGTTTTTAAACTTGACTTTGTTTCTTTAGCAAAGGGTGAGAGGGTGCCCTGTGCTGTTAGCTTTCTCACTACTGCATTCTTAGCTTTAACTCTACTTGAGGTGTAAAATACTCTGCTCTTAACACTCCTGCTAACTACAAAACCTTCAATAAACTTTGGTCATTTGCATTCAAATTGAAGTCTGAGGCCTGGATCGGTGCTGGTTTGGGTGCAGCTTCACTACAGCTGCCTTGGGGCAGCGATGGCCACAACTGTCACGGAACCATGGAGTCAGTTGGGTTGGAAATGGAGCTCTTGGGGGCGTTCTCCAGCCCCACCTATTCCATGGCTTCAGGGAGGCGTTGGGGCAGTGGCTGCTCGAGTGCCACTGTGTGCCACCGTGTGCCGCTGGGTGCCACCGTGTGCCGCTGGGTATCACCGTGTGCCGCTAGGTGCTACCGTGTGCCGCTGGGTATCACCGTGTGCCGCTGGGTATCACCGTGTGCCGCTAGGTGTCACCGTGTGCCGCTGGGTGCCACCGTGTGCCGCTAGGTGTCACCGTGTGCCGCTGGGTGCCACCGTGTGCCGCTAGGTGCCACCGTGTGCCGCTGGGTGTCACCGTGTGCCGCTGGGTGCCACCGTGTGCCGCTGGGTATCACTGGGTGTCACTGTGTGCCGCTAGGTGTCACTGTGTGCCCAGGCTGGTAGTGGCGTCCGCAGGCTCTGCCCGGCCGAGTGTGCATTACAGCAGGGTGGGAGAGGCAGTGAGGAGCTGTGGGGATCTCACACTTGCACTGCTGCCATCAGGTGCTGCTCAGGTGAGGATGATGAGGGGCTCCAGGTCCCCCTTCCTCTAAGCTGCTTTGTGCTGTAGTTCAGTTCAGCCTGAGGTGGGGCAGAGACCAAACCCAGAGTGTCCTGCAGCACCAGGGGAAAATGTGGATTTAGCAGGAGGAGAGGGCAGAAGCAGCCCGAGTGGAGCTGCGGTGTTGGCAGCTGCACCTCAGGAGGCTTTTCTTTGTTTGAAGGGAGAAGCAGGACTTGGGACAACAGGACTTGGATCCAGCTGCCGTGCAAGCAGACGCCGCTGGCTGGAAGCTTTGTCCATTTCATACAGCCCCAGAATGGATTGGGCTGGCAGGGACCTTGACTTGGTATCAATTCCCCCGAGTTACTCATCAGCTGGAGAGGTTTCTGCCTGGAAGTGGAGCTAAGAGGAAAGTGTTGTGGGCTTGGATGCACTGAGTTTGCTTTACTGCTTGTTTCATAGGAAATTTGAATCACAGCAGGGCTGAGGCTGGAAGGGAGCTCAGAGCATAACTCCTCCAACCCCTGCCATGCCCAGGGACACTTCTCAGCCAGGCTCAGCTGCCCAAGGCCTTATCCAGCCTGTCCTTGAACACCCCCAGGCAGGAGGTAGCCACAGCCTCCCTGGGCAGCCTGTACCAGGCTCTCACCACTCTCCTGCTGCACAGCTTCCTCAGCTCCAGTCTCACTCTGCTCTGCCTCAGCTTCAAGCCACTCCTCCTTGGCCTGTCTCTAGACACCCTCATGCCAAGTCCCATTCCATGGATCTCTGAACCAGGCTGTCCTTGGATCCCTCTTACCAGGAGTGTTTGTGTGCTTAATGGGCTGTTAGGGCTGCTCTCAGCTGGTCTGATGCCAGGAGAGCTGTTAATGGGGGATGGATCTTCGGCTTCAATGAGGAAGTGGATGCTGACCCCCCCCCCCCCGCCCCCCCCCCCCGCCCTGACGGAGGGGCTGGGAAGCTGATGGTGTAAAGTTCTCAAAAGCCAGGCTTTGTATTGGGCAAGTCTCAGCCCAAGGCTGTCAAGCTTATAAACATTTCTTACACCTTTTAAAGTGCCCTGCTGAACTGTGTGCTGCCTGCTCTGCCTTCTGCTTAAATGCTCAACACTTCGCTAGCAGCAACAGAAAAGAGGCTCCAGAGCAGCAAGGATGTGGGAGCAGGAGCAGGGCAGGGATTGTCCCCCCTGGACTGGGCACTGGGGAGGCCGCACCTGGAATCCTGGGGTCAGTTTTAGCCCTCCCATTCCAAGGGCAGTGAGAGGCTGGAGCAGGGCCAGAGAAGGGCAATGAAGCTGGGGAAGGGTCTGGAGAGCAGGGCTGGGGAGCAGCAGCTGAGGGTGGGCAGCCTGGAGGAGGCAGAGGGAGATCTGCGACTGCCTGAGAGGGGGCTGGAGCCAGGGGGGGCTTGGATTCTTCTCCCAAAGAACAGGACAAGAAATGGCCTCAAGCTGCCCCAGAGGTTTAAGTCGGGCATTAGGAAAAATTCCTTAAGGCAGGAGTGGTCAGGCCCTGGAACAGTGTCCCCATCCCTGGAGCTGTTCGGAACGCACACAGCCATGGCACCTGGGGCCGTGGTTTGGTGGTCACGGCTGATGGTTGGACCTTATTACTGAGAGCTCTTTTCCAGCCTTACCGCCTCTGTGCTTCTATCGTCCTCGGTACCTTACCGCAAACCCATCACAAGCTGCACATCCTGCCCGCAGCTCGGTGAGGAACTCAGCCCCTCGGGGTGAGCAGGATCCATCGACCGGAGCTGAGCAGCCACCACTTCTGAGGTTGGTTTCGGCGCCTGCATCAGCCACCGGCTCCCCGGCGGCAGACACCGGACTGCTCCCCGCGCTTAAGGCCACATCAAAGCCTCTGCTGACTTCTCCGTCCCGAGGACTACTTTTCAGTCACAACCAATCCCCACCCCCGTTAGCGGAAAGCCCCCGAGGGCCGGAAAACTGCCGCCGGATCCGCCCCCATCGGAGCTACCCCCCAACCAGAGCCGGAGCCGCTCCCCCGGATCCGCCCCCCCAGAGCCGGAGCCCCTC
>VWZI01001551.1:56238-87539 GCA_013396835.1 Psilopogon haemacephalus | reverse complement strand
CCGGACCCGCCGGGCAGCGGGCTGCAGTACCCGCGGGCGGCCCACGTCCTCTCTGCCTTTCCGCTGGCGCTCGGCATCTTCGCTGTGCGGCTGCTCTTCGAGAGGTGAGTGAGGGCGGACCCCGCTTCGGGGCTTCCCTGGGGCTCCCCGGGGCGCCCGGACCCTCACGGGGACGGGACTCTACCCTCGGTCCCGCCTGAGGGGCGAGCGCATGGCGGGGCCGCCGCTGTCTCTTAGCAACGGGCTGCGGCCGGTCCCGGGGCCGCGGCCGGTCCCGGGGCTGCGGCTCGCTGCGGCTCCCGCATCGCCCCTTGTGTGCTTTCCGCCCGCGGCTCTCTCTGCGCGGAGCGGGGCCGTTGTGTAACGCAGGAAGACCTGTCCGGGGGCCTCTTGGCGGCTGTCTGGACACGCAGGGCGCTGGGGCTGTGCATCCCCAGGGCCTGCTCCGGTGCTGCCGGGGCCTCGGGGTCGTGCGCGGAAGGCGTCTGGGAATTGCCTTCGGTGTCTCCCGTCCGGGGCCGAGCACAGCTCCGCTGGCGGTAGTTGGCTTGAATGGCTGCGCTCTGCCTTGACTCCGCTTTCCTTGCGAGTTCCTGGACGAGGAAGCAGGACGCGTTCACATGGCCTGGTGTATTATTAAAGGCTTTGCGGGTCCCTTGCGCCTCAGGCATGAGGGAAGTGCTCGGAGTTCGTCTGCCTGCCCGGGAGCAGGTGCAGCGCTCCGGTGCTCGCCGCTTTGGGCCTCCACAAACACCTTCCCCGGGGCTGAGGTTTCCTCTCCCCACGATGTGTATCTCTTCCAGCCACACACCAGGCAGCTTGTGTGGGTGACAGAGATACTAATTAGCAAAGCAGATTATTTAGGAGTGGTGTGAGGTGAAGCAGCCCGAGCAGCTTTGTGTTCCTGCCTGGGGCAGTGATTAAAGATTGATTTAATCTTAATTTTCGACATTGCAAAGGCAGGAGATGCTTCTAAAGCAGGAAGAGAGCTGCCGGACTGGAGTTGGGCTTGGTTGGGAATTTTCTTGAGCTCTCAGAAATTGAACAGAAAAAAAGGGACTGGAGAGAAGTGAAAATGGGATTGGACTGTGGAGAGAAGTCACAGAATGGTGAGGGTGGAAGGCACCTCAGAAATCATCCAGGCCAACCCCCCAGGGTCACCCAGGGCAGGTCACACAGGAACACATGCAGATGGGTCTTGAAAGTCTCTAGAGGAGGATCTTAAAGATCATCCAGTTCCAGCCCCCCCCAGGAAGGATTCTGCCTTTGGGCAGGTGAATTCTGCCTGAGAAGTAGCTGCTGTGATGTAGGAGTCTGGGTGCTTGGGAGCTGCTGTTGGCCTCAGCATCAGGCTGAGTGTGAGGGAGGTAGCCTGGCAGGTGTGACTGGAGCCAGGCAGCAGACACCTGCTGAGAAAAGTGGAATTAAAGTCCTGAAGTGATGATAAATCCTTGCTGGGAAGGTGTGGCTCTGCACTGACCTTGGGAACAGTTGCTGCAGTTAAGATTTTTATGGAATCATAAAGTGATTTAGATTAAGAGGGACCTCTGAAGGTCACGTTGTCCAATCCTTAGAGCTCTCCTCAAGTCTGCTTGCTCATGATCTTGTGCTGTTTAGTTCTGAATATCCCCAAGAGTGGAAATGCCACTGGGCAGCCTTGTTCTGGTGCTCCCTTGCTCCTGCTGTGCAGATTTTGTCTGCAGGTTGGAGGGCAGAGCTTCAGCCTCTGGTAGGCTGAGCCCTAGGGCTGCTGACCCTGCGAAGGAGAAGACTGGAGGGACCTTAGAGCTGCCTTCCAGTACCTGAAGGGATCCTCCAGAAAGGCTACAGAGGGACTTTTCTTGAGGGTGTCTGGAGACAGACAAGGGGGAATGGTTTGGAGCTGAGGCAGAGCAGGGTTAGACTGGAGCCGAGGAAGAAGTTCTTCATAGCCTCCCTGGGTAGCCTGTGCCAGTGCCTCCCCTACCCTCAGGCTCAAGAATTTCTTCCTCCACTCTGTCTTCCCTCTCCCAGCTCAAAGCCTTTGTCCCTCATCCTGGCACTCCCAGCCCTTGTCAGAAGTCTCAGCTCTCCTGGAACCCCTTCAGGTACTGGAAGCCTGCTCTAAGTTTTCCCTAGAGCCTTCTCCAGGCTGAGCAGCCCCAAATCCCTCAACCTATCCCCACAGAGGAGGTTCTGCAGCCTCTGATCATCTTTGTGGGCTCCTTTGGACTCTTCCAGCAATCCCAAGTCCTTCTTGTGCTGGGGGCCCCAGAACTGGAGGCAGTGCTGCAGGTGGGGTCTGTCCTGCTGGCCATGCTGCCTTTGGGGTTCAGCAGCTCTCGGGGCTCTCATCCTGTCTCTGAGTGGTGACATATTCTGATCCTTGTGTGCCAAGGACATGAAATCTCTCCCTTCAGCTGGATGCACTGCCTGTGCTGGCTGGGGGCTATGAAAAGAGACTACTTCACCTCAAGCTTCTTTAAGCCTCTGAAGTGAGTGGAGAAGCTCCTCCTGGGTAGGCTTTGCAGGCTGAGATCCTCGTGCTTCATCCGAGGAGGAAAATGCTGTTCTAAGGCTTTCTTCTGAACTCTTGCAGGTTTATTGCCAAGCCATGTGCCATCAACCTTGGCATTCAGGACAGTGGCCCTCACCGAGCCCAGCCCAATGCAATCTTAGAGAAAGTGTTTACAGCTATCACCAAGGTGAGTGTCCTTGCAGGTCCTGCTGGAGATCCCAGGCTCATGGGGGGGCAGGGGTTGGAAGGGACCCAAAGAGCTCATCCAGTCCAATCCCCCTGCCAGAGCAAGACCATTCAGTCTAGCTCAGGTCATACATCCAGACAGGCCTGGAAAGGCTCCAGACAAGAAGACTCCACAACCTCTCTGGGCAGCCTGTGCCAGTGCTCTGGAACCCTCCTAGTCAAGAAATTCTCCCTTGTGCTGAGCTGCAACCTCCTGTGCTGCAGCTTCCATCCATTGCTCCTTGTCCTATCCCAGGGAGCAGTGAGCAAAGCCTGTCCCCCCGCTCCTGACCCCAGCCCTCAGAGAATTACAAACATTGATTCAGTCCCCTCTCAGTCTTCTCTCCTCCAGACTAAGCAGTCCCCTCAGCATCCTCACAGCCCTCCCTTGGACCCTCTCCAGCTGTTCCTGTCCCTCTTCAACTGGGGAGCCCCAAACTGAAGGCAGTGCTCAAGATGAGGTCTCAGCAGGGCAGAGAATAGAGGGAGGAGAACCTCCCTGGATCTGCTGGACACACTCTTTGTAGTACACCCCAGGATCCTCTTGGCCCCCAGGGCACATTGCTGTGCCATGGATGTTCTCCACCAGCACTCCCAGGTCCCTCTCCATAGGGCTGCTCTCCAGCCACGGTCACACAGGAACACATCCAGGTGGGTTCTGAAAGTCTCCACAGAAGGAGACTCCACAACCTCTCTGGGCTGCCTGCCCCAGGGCTCCAGCACCCTCACACCAAACAAGTTTTTCCTCATGTAGAGGTGGAACCTCCTGAGTTACAGTTTGCACCCAGTGATCTTTGTCCTGTCACTGAGCACCAGCAAAGCAATCCTGGCACCTTCATCCTGACACTCACCCCTCAGACATTTATGGACATCGAGGTTCTTCAGTATGAGGAGGGGGAACTCTGGAGCAGGCTGCTCAGGGAGGCTGTGGCTGCCTCCTCCCTGCAGGTATTCAAGGTCAGGCTGGATGAGGCCTGGAGCAGCTGTGTGCAGTTGAGAGGTGTCCTCACCTATGGGTAGAGGTTGCAGTAGATGATCCCTGAAGTCCCTTCCAACCTGAGCCATACTCTGAACTCTTCCTCACAGTGAGAGGCAGCCCCTAAATGTCTCCAGCTCTGCTCTCTCTCAGTGCTGGGCTGTTTGCTGCAGGTTTGGAACAGGTAGGACAGAGCCTTCTGGAAGCACCTGCCCTCAGGATGCAGAGCAGCTGCATCCATTGTGGCAGGTGGTGGAGCAGAGGAGGAGGTGCTGAGCCTGCAGCAGCACTTGGTCACTGCTGGCTTGTGGAGGCTGAGCTGGAGTTGATGCTCATGGGGATGCTCATGCAGTGCCTTCCTAGGGGTGGCCCTGCTCTGGGTGCTGAGGAGATCTTGGGCTGAAGGCAGGTTGAGGAGTGGGGGAAATGATGACCTTGCTTTGCTTTCCTTCAGTCTCCAGATGGAAGGAGGTTGGAAGGTTTGTCAAAGCAGCTGGACTGGGACGTGCGGAAGATCCAGCGCTGGTTTCGGCAGCGCAGGAACCAGGACAAGCCCAGCACCCTCCGCAAGTTCTGCGAGAGCATGTAGGTGTGCCTGGCCAGGACCCCAGCCTCCCCCAGCTCCTCTGCTCCTCCTCTCTGCCACATCCCCTTTCAGCTGCTGTCCTGGGTGGGCTGGTTACAAGATGAATTCTTCTGAAAGCAAATGGAAGATGTTAGGAGGGCTTGAAAGAGTTCCAGAATCTTCTTCAAATGTGCATGAGAGATCAGAACAGAGAACCATGGAAGGGGTTGGTTTGGAAGGGACCTTCAAGATCATCCAATTCCATGGGCAGGGACACCTCCTACCAGCCCAGATTGCTCAAGGTCTCATCCAGCCTGGCCTTGAACACCTCCATGGAGGGAGCATCCACAGCCTCCCTGGGCAGCCTGTGCCGGTGTCTCCCCACCCTCACTCTGCTGAATTTCTTCCTCATCTCCACTCTCACTCTCCCTTCTCCCAGGTCAAAGCCACTGTCCCCTGTCCTGGCACTCCATGCCCTTGTCAGAAGTCCCTCTCCAGCTCTTCTGGCCTTGCACAGCCTGGTCCTTGTGTGAGGAGGCTGGAACTGGATGGTCTCTAAGGTCCCTTCCAAACCATTGCGTGGGTGAAGGCAGCTCCACTGTCTGCAGCTCTATCGGAGAGCAGTGTTGGTTCCCCGGCAGGGTGAGCTCATGGTTTGCAGAATGCTGGAGATGCTTTGATCCAGACCCTTACTGCATTCCTGCTCTTCTCATCCCAGTTCATCCTTTTGTTCCTTGACTCAGGGAGCTCAGCACCTGAATATTTTTTCCTGACTTTCTTCTCTTTCTTCTCTGCTGCTTTCTTTCCTTTCCAGTAACTTTCTTCATATTAATTCCTCCCCCCAGTATGGTTCTGTCTGCTTAAAGCCACAAGGTAAGAGGGAGAAATACCTCAGGATGCCTTCTGGATGACAATGCCTTATCTTGTTGTTAGCAGTGGATATTGAAGCAAGGGATGATGCCTGTTCATACAACCCTAGAATGGCTCAGGTTGGAAGGGGCCTCAGAGCTCATCTGCTTCCCCCCTGCCATCCAACCTCCCCACCCTCCTCCTGCAGAACATCTTCCTCAGCTCCAAACCATTCCCCATTGGCCTGGCTCAGACACCCTCATGAAAAGTCCTTCTGCAGCCTTCCTGCAGGATCCCTTCAGGTACTGGCAGGCAGCTCTGAGGTCCCCTTGCAGTCTTCTCCAGGCTAAGCACCCCCAGCTCCACCAGCCTGTGCTCACAGTTCACTCTCACTGTGGTTTCTAACTTGGCTCTCGAGGAGCTCTGAAAACCCTTCAGTAGATTTTCTCCTGTCAAAGCTTTGCCAGCTCAGGGTTAGCATTTGGTGGGTGGGAGCTCTTCAGGTGTCACAGCTGGGGGCTCTGATTCCTGGGATTTTGTCACAGATGTTAACCCAGGGCTGTGTCTGTTCCATAAGTTTAACTTCTGCTGCTGTTTTTCTTTTTCCCCAGGTGGAGATTCACATTTTATTTCAGTATATTCTTTTATGGAATCAGGTTTCTCTGGACGGTGAGTTCAGCTGCCCCTCCATGTCCTGGGCCATGCTGCTGGGCTGTGGTTGTCCTGCTAAAATAGAGGGGGGGTTAAGTGCTTGTGTCCCCTCTTCACTGCTGGCTTAAACCAAGGTGGGAGGCAGTGGAATGCCGAAGAGAGAGAGCAGCAGCACAGGGAGGGGACTCTGCCCCTCTGCTCTGCTGAGACCCCACCTGCAGCACTGCCTCCAGTAGTTCCAGGTCCTTCCTGTGCTGGGGACCCCAGCGCTGGAGTCAGTGCTGCAGGTGGGGTCTGAGCAGAGAAGTAGCAATTGCAGCAGGCTTGCTGCTGGTGGTGGTGATGTTGCTGCTTCAGCTGCATTTGCATTGCAGTTGACCTTGCCTCTGCCTGCAGAAAGACTTTGAATCCCTAGGAGGTTCTGCAAGGAGGTTAGCAGCAGACTTGTAAATCACTGGAAAGGTTCACAATGAATTTAGCTTGAGTGGTAGAGTCAAAGACAAACCAGGTCAAGATGGAATTGGATGAAACAGCTCTAGATGTCAGCTGCAGTGGATGGCAGGGAAGAAAACAACCCTGCAAAACAGTGATTTGTCTTTGTTTTCCTTAGGCTCCCTGGTTTTGGGACACACGACAGTGCTGGTACAATTACCCTTTCCAGGTATTTGCCATGTGTTGGGGTTTGTTTTCTGTTACTGAGAACAGATTGCAGCTGAGCAGCCCTGAGTGCTGCTGGGTGCTCTGGGGGTTGGTGCTGCACAGGCTGCAGCTGTTCAGCTGCACTGGGGCCAGCCCTTTGGCCAGTTGTTGAGGTGCTGGTTGGCTTTGGCAGCAGCTGGCTTCTTGACAGTGGTGTTTCCATTCTGCACCAAGTGTGATGTCTAGAGACCAACTCTCTGTTCCTGTGCCTGCTTTCCCTAATCCAGGAGGCTGCAGGATGAGCTGTAAATATTGAGAGGGAATCTTGCTCCCGAGTAAGCTCAGGCATACAGGGAAGTCTGACTAAGCCTACAGTGAGGTGCCTGTGGCTTAAGGTTATTGTTATTAAACTTTAATTCTGGAGCTTTTATGCTTCAGCATTGTGGAAGAGCAGAGTGGGTTGGGAAGGGAGGAAGGGGAGGTAAGGGGAAAGTGCAGGGAATGGAAGAAGGAAAAAAAGTTGATTTTAGTGCAAATTGGAAGTAATTTGTTTCCTGAGTGTGCTTTCTCTTTCTTTTCCAGCCTCTCACATCCAGGCTTTATTATTACTATATTTTGGAGCTGGCCTTCTACTGGTCTCTGATGTTCTCTCAGTTTACAGACATTAAACGGAAGGTGAGGTCCAGCAGAGGGTCACTGAGTGCTGTGCTCAGAGGCACCAAGAGCCAGCAGTGTGCCTGGCCAGGGAGGCTAAAGCACAGCAAAATCTGACACGTGGTGTCCATTAGGGAGCTGTACAGGGCAGGGAGCTTGGGCTGGGGATCTCTGGAGGTCCCTTCCAACCCCTAATATTCTGATTCTGTGAAATCCTAGAAGGCAGCTCAAGGCTGTTGGATTCCAGCAGTCCCAATCTGTCACCAGCACAGATGAGCAACTCCTCCTGAAGTTCCTTTATTGGTGCTTTCATGTTTGCTCTTTTCTCACCCAGCTCTGCCATGAGCATCTTTAGAGTGAGGCTGGGGAGGCACTGGCACAGGTTGCCCAGGGAGGCTGTGGATGCTTTCTCTCTGGAGGTGTTCAAGGCCAGGCTAGATGAGGCCTGGAACAGCCTGGGCTGGTCCCTGCCCATGGCAGGGGCTTGGAACTGGATGATCTTCAAGGTCTCTGCCAAACCAACCCCTTCTGTGAATCCTGTGACCCCAGTTAGTCAGTTTTTGTGGCTCTGCTCCAAACCTGTGGTATGTTGGACAGCCAAAAAGGCTTAATTCCTCTCTTTTCCTGTTTCCAGGACTTCCTGATCATGTTTGTCCATCACTTGGCCACCATTGGCCTCATCACCTTCTCCTACATGAACAACATGGTGCGGGTTGGGACCCTGGTGCTGTGCCTGCATGATGCATCAGACTTCCTTCTAGAGGTGAGGTTGCTGTCAGCTCTGTGATGCTGTCCAGATCTCAGGGGAAGAAGCTGAGTTGATAAAGTGCATTAAATATGGCACCAAGCTGCTGCTGCTGCCCTGTCAGCTTTTCCTCATAACCGCTTTAGCAGCAAGGAATAATCCCCCAAAGCTTCCAAACCCCTTACAGATGTGATGACTTAAGGAGGTTTTTGGAGCTTTACAGCCTGACAATTACATGAGTGCACAAAGGGAATAATATTCTCCTGTTTCTTGTCTTTTTTCAGGCTGCAAAGCTTGCCAATTATGCCAAGTACCAGCGTCTCTGTGATGCTTTCTTCATGCTCTTCGGTGTTGTGTTCATTGTGACACGCTTGGGCATTTATCCTTTCTGGTAAGTACCTCAAGCTGGAAGGTGTTGTTTGTTCTTCCAGTCCTTTAAGCAAAGCCTCTGTTTAGATTTCTTGCAAGCATTTCAAGCCTTGTCCCTCAAGGCAGCCTGAAGTTGCAGGCAACTCTAGTTGGGAGCAGAAGGGCCTAGCCAAGCACGTGAAGGAAGCTCTCAAAAGTCAGAATTTTAATGTACAGCTGGGGCCTCTCCTCCTGCTGCAGAGAGATTCAAAGTGTACTGGTTGGAGGCTAATTGGAATATTTAAATTGCTAACCTTGGGCAGGGGCGGCAGGTAACTCCCAAACCACTACACAGAGATTCATAGAATGGTCTGGGTTGGAAGGGACCTTAAAGCTCAAGCAGTTCAGCCTCCTGCCATGGGCAGGGACACCTCCCACTTAGCCCAGGCTGCTCAAGGCCTCATCCAGCCTGGCCTTGGACAGCCCCAGGCAGGAGTAAGCCACAGCCTCTGCGGGCAGCCCGTGCCAGTGTCTCACCACCCTCCTACTGAAGAACTTCCTCAGCTCCAGTCTCACCCTGCTCTGCCTCAGCTCCAAACCATTCCCTCTGAGGGAGATGTTGAGAGGCTTTGGTTTGCTTTTACTGTGCAATGTAAAAAGCTCTCTGAAGTTCATGATGCTGTCAGAGGTCTCTCTGTGACTCTTCCTTCAGGAACTTTAAAGTGTGAATTAAATCACTTCAGTACTGGCAGCAGTGAAAGCAGGCACAGAGCTTCCTCCAGGCAGCACTTTTTAGTCCTCTGGCTTGTCAGGAGGAATCTGTAAAAATCTGAGGGAAGAGAATACGGAGGGAGGGGTACTGGGAGCAAAATTCCCTCCTGAACCATAATTAGGGGTGCAGGCTGCCCAGGTGTGAACCTGCCACCAGCCCAGGTTGCTGGCCTTGACCATCCCAAGGCAAGGGGCAGCCGCAGCCTGCCTGGACAACCTCTCAGCTGGAGCCATGGCAGGTCTGGTAACGTGCCTCTGGATCTCTCTCAGGATTTTGAACACAACCCTGTTTGAAAGCTGGGAATTGATTGGTCCTTACCCTTCCTGGTGGCTCTTCAACGGGCTCTTGGTGACCCTGCAGGTCTTGCACATCATCTGGTCCTATCTCATTGTCCGCACTGCCTACAAGGCCCTCGTGCGGGGCAAGGTAAGAGGGGCTGGGGGGGGCTCTGGGCTTCCCTTTGCTGCAGGCAGTCAGGAGGGACTGAGCCCCACGGGGGGGGCTTGCACCAGGACTGCTATTTTCCTGGCCTTGGTTGCTGCAGTGGCAGAGCTGCTGTCTGTGCTGGCATGGGTGGCTCTGCTGGGCAGGCTGCTCAGTGGTGCAGCAGTGGTGACTGTGTTCAAGTTGGCAGCAAGCCCTCTCTTCAGCTCTCCTGTGAGCACAGCAGGGCTTGGGACCTTACAGATAATCCAGTTCCAATCTCCCCTCCTTGAGCTTCAAATCCATTCTGCGAGATGTTTTTCAGCTTCAGCTGGTTCTCTGGCTGCAAGGAGGGTACTGCATCCTCACTCCTTAGCACTAACAAAGCCTGCTGGTGTCAGGCAATGAGCTGCAGTATGCAGAGGAGAAAAGGATGGCAGAGATGCAGGGACTGGTGGTCACAGGGCTGCTGGGGAGTAGCCTGGCTTCAGGCCTCAGGGAGAGGGAGGGGGGATTGCAGCAGCTGGTGAGCAGCAGAGTGCCCTAGCAGTGAGCAGTGCAGGCTCAGCCGCCAAGCAGAGAGGTTTAGCTCAGCTGGGCTACCATGAGACAGGACAAGGCACCTAGGAACTACTTTGACTCCCAGGTCACCCTTTGAGAGAAGCCTGTTCCTGTGCAGCCAGCAGCAGCCAAGTTCACAGCACAGATGCCTTTTTTTTTTCAGTCATACACATTTGGGTTCTGAGCTGAATTTACCTCCTGGCTCTGCTTCATTTTGTGTGTGTAACTTTGTAGCTGCCCCTCCACATGGTGGGATTCAACCTTGCAAAATCTTTGTGTCCTAGTGGTCTGTGGCAGTGGGGTCAGAGGAGGGCAGGGGTCAGAGTATGCACAGGATCTTTTCCCCTGCTCCCCACAGCTGCTCATGCAGGTGTCCTGTTGGCTGTCTCTGCAGCTTGTTTCTGTATCCTGAGGTCTACATCTTTTTCCTTGCCTTGGTTCTCTCCTGTCCAGGTGACCTAGCCAGAGAAAGGACTCTAAGCTCTGTCTTCTCCATTCTTTCCTCCTTTTTTCTGTGCCAGATTGGAGCTGGACAGTTTCAGCCTTTGCATGTAAGTGTGATCTGTGCTTCTCTTTGGTCAGTGAGAGGCTTTGGCTGTTTCTGGGCTAAGACAAAGGCAGAGCTTTGGTGTGGGGATGTCAAGGGGCTGCTGCCTTCTCTTAGAACATTTCTCTCCGTGGCAGTGGGGAGCTAGTTCTGCCTGTGCTAAAATGCAGGGGTCAGATCAGTGTCCATGGGGTTTGTTCCTCTGCTGTCCTCTGCTCTGATCCTGCCTGGGATGGTTTAGGCTGGAAGGAACAGAGTGATGGTAAATGGTTTGGGTTGGAAGGGACCTTCAGAGGTCATCTAGTCCTAACCCTTGCACTCAGCAGGGACATAACCAACTAGAGCAGAGGGTCTAGAGGCCATCTGGCTCTCTGCTGTGCTGAGGACTCCAGAGCTGGCCCCAGCACTGCAGGGGAGTCTCAGCAGAGGGGCAGAATCTCCTCCCTTCCCCTGCTGCCCACCTGCTGGCCACGAGCCCAGGACGTGGCTGAGGCTGAGCTGGGAGGACACATAGGTGGCTCATGTCCAGCTTTTCACCCACTAGCACCCCTGAGCCCTGTGGGGTGTCCTCCCCGAGTGCCCTTGAAGATCATCTGGTTCCAACCCCTCCTCATGTCCACTGGGGCAGGAGAGCAGCACTGCTGTGAAGGGCAGCAGAGCAGTCACTTGTCCCTGCGGAGGGATTTCTGCTTCCTTCCAGTGCCCCTTTGAACCTGCAACAGCAAGAGAGTGGGGAAGGGCACTGAAAGCTGTGGCAGCAGACGTCCAGCAGCCTATCAGGCTGATCCTGCAGATCATTAACGGCCCCTGGCGCTCTGCCAGCTTTTCCCCAGCGCTTCCTGCCTGCGGCTGTCGAAAGCCTGGGGCCAAGGCAGGCCGAGAATGAAATCCCTGCGCAGCTGCTGGCCGCAGAGTGCTTGCAGATAGGTAATGAGGGCTCACACCGCGCTCAGCACCGCTCGTTTGGTGGCCCCGGGCCCGCCTCGGCCGCCTGCAGCTGGCTCCGGGATCCCTTCCCCTGCCCCGCGGTGCGGCGGCGGCGGCAGCGCCCTCCGGCGGCGGCAGCGCCCTCCGGCGGCGGCAGCGCCCTCCGGCGGCGGCAGCGCCCTCCGGCGGCGGCAGCAGCCGGAGCCTGCCTCTGCCTGGAGGGTTCTAAATCCCATCCGCACATCGAATCCAAACGGATCTGCAGGCAGCCTTTTAGCTGAAGGCGTAGCTCTGGAGCAGGTCGAGTGCTTAGGGCCGAGGTGCTCCTTCTGCGCCCGAGCTGTGTCGGATTAGGTCGTTGCCATTGTTCTCCAGCCTGCTGTCCCAGCTGGTGTTTGCTCAGAAATGAGTTCCCAGCACAGGTTGTGAGAAGTGGAGACACTGAAAAGGGAGCCTGATGAGCTAAGCAGCTTCATCGTTCAAGGGTCAAACAGGCCCCTGCAGAACTTAATGTTCTGTATAAAACATGGAGTTTGGTCATGGGACCCCCGATGCTAGAATCACTTTGGTTGGAGAAGATCTTTAAGCTCTCAGCACCACAGCTCTGAGCTTTGAAAGCCCTTGGGGGTGAGGATATCCCTGGGCTGCCTGGGCCAGGCTTGGAGAACCCTTTCAGGGAAGAAATTTCTTCTGGTGTCCAAATGAAACCTGCACTGGGGCAACATGAGGCCATTTCCTCTTGTCCTGTTCCGTGGGGGAAGAGAGGAAGCTCTGCCTGGCTCAAACCTCCTCTTGGACAGGAGAAGAGAGCCAGGAGGTCTCCCCTTAGCCTCCTTTTCTCCAGAATGAACACCCCCAGCTCCCTCAGCTGCTCCTCACCAGCTTTCACTCTAAAGAATTTCTTCCTCTTCTCCACTCTCCCCTCTTCCAGCTTCAACCTATTGCTCCTTGTCCTGTCACTACAAGCCCCTGTCCAAAGTCCCTCCCCTGCTCAAGGTGTGCAGGCTGCTTGAAAGTGGAATATTCCCAACTGCCCTTTTCAGTGTTTGTGTTTTGCATTCTCTGCCTGCTGACAGATTCCTCGTTGAGTTTCAAGTGTTTTGGGGTCAGATGGAGAAGGGATCTGGAGCAGGGGAGTGTAGCTGACTAAAGCCCTTGGGCACAACCTTCTCTGTCCATTTGTCACCTTCCCTTCTCCCCTTTCTGCTCCTTAAATTTTATTTGCAACCTTTAGGTGTCCAAAGATGACCGCAGTGATGTGGAGAGCAGCTCTGAAGAGGAGGATGTGACCTGCAGCAGCACCAAAGGAGCTCTCAGCAGCTCCAGCAACGGCTCCAACCGCATCAACGGCCACGTGGCTGCTGGCCAGTGGACAGAGGAGGAGTAAAGCCAGGGGCTGGCCTAGAGCAAGCACAGATTTCTCGTTAAGTATCTACATGTGTTGAGCTCCACATTCCCAAGTGATCTTTAATCAAGATACCCCTTCCCCAGAAACCTCCAGCAAATCTGCAGTGGGCACAGTCCAGACCAGTCAGAGGCTTTGCACAACTGAAGGGAGAAAGCCTACGACTTGGGGTAGAAATGAAGCTGCAGATGTCACCTGAAGCCATTCTTGTACTTCAGTCCTTGTCCCATCGATACCTGCAGAAGTATCTCTGTGACCAACTGCTCTTTACTGGGATCAGCTCAAGGCAGGGCAAGCTTGGGCTGGGTGCTGGCCACAGGAGGGTCACAGTGCCCTGGTGGTGACAGTTTGCTCCAGCACAAGGCTCAGTTGATCTCCTCGATGCGTTCCAGAAGCCACTTCAGAGCATGGGGAGCTGTGGTTCTCCCTCCCAGCCACCCTGTGGCTGCAGCAGAGCCTCTCCCTCAGTCCTGCTGCCAGCTCTGCCCCAGACTGCTGCAACAGGAGCTTCCCAGCTTGCCACCAGGGTGCTACAAGCTGAGGAGGTCACAGCTTCTCTCTCTGCTGCCAGGAGGAACCAGGCCAGCCTTTGCTGCCTGTTTTGGTGCTGCAAACCCCTCTGAAGCCTTGACTACAGCCTTCTGGAGCAGGGGAGGGGGTCGGTTATTGCCCCTGAGACACCTCTCACAATGCCTTTTTAAATCATGGTGGTTTTTTTCTGTTGCAAGTTGTGGTTTTGAAGACTTTTCTAGACCTGCTGGATCTCACTGGCTAAGCCAGGACTTGAGCTGAGGGGGGACCAGTACTGGTGGGCTGTGTTTAACTCACCACGAAATGAGATGTTCCAGTCCTGCTTCTCTCCAAGACAGAAGTGAATGTTGCTGCTCTAGATTTTGCAGCCATCTGGAGGAATCACGGGGCTGGGAAAGCAGCCACACCACAGGCTTTGCTTCTCTTCTGTTTTTTTTTTTTACTCAATGGTACCTGGGGGCAATGGAAGAGCCATGGGTCAGGTCAGGAGCAGAATTTTGGGAACTTCTTCAGTTGTTACCATTTTATACCATTGTTTACTCTTATCTATGATTAAAAGATGCTTCAGGAGCTTGGCTGACACCTTTCATCTTGAGAAAACAAAGTCAGGGTATCTTGGTGAGGCCAGAGCTGGAGACTGGGGCCAGTTCCAGAGGTGCAGGAAACTACTGGACAGAGTCCAATGGAGGCTGAGAAGATGCTGAGAGGCCTGGAGCAGCTCTGTGAGGAGCAAAGGCTGAGAGCCCTGGGGCAGAGCAGTCCCAGAGGGGATCTGAGCAATGCTCAGCAAGAGCTAAAGGGAGGGGGCAAGACGTTGGGACCAGACTCTGCTCAGTGGTGCCCAGGAACAGGACAAGGGGCAGTGGGCACAGACTGGCACCCAGGAGGCTCCAGCTGAGCAGGAGGAGGAACTCTTCCACTGTGAGGCTGGTGGAAGCCTGCAGCAGGCTCCACAGAGAGGCTGTGGAGTCTCCTCTGGAGAGTTTCCACCCCCCCCCATCGGGCATCGTGCCCCCGGGCAAGCTGCTGTGGGTGCCCTGCTGGAGCTGGGCCCTGGGTGAGCTGCGGAGGACCCTTCCAGCCCCCCCCCATGCTGTGTGCCACTTTCTGCGGCCGCGGAGAGCAGCTCCAGCGCAGGGAGCAGCTGGGTGGCGGTGCCGGCGCCTGCTCGCGGACAGTCCCCACGCCACACTCGTCCCTTCCACACCGATTTTATTGTCCTCATCTCCTCCCCAGCCTGGGGACACTCCCGCGCAAACCGGGACTAGGCGGTACCGGGCCCCTGCCGTCAGCTGTCGGGGCCGGCCGCGGCCTGCCGCTCCCGGCGGCGCTGCAGGAGGCGGTAGTAGCGGACGCCGCAGAGGTAGCCGCCGTACACGGTCAGCAGCATCATGGAACCGGAGAAGGCCTTGTAGCCGAAGTCCGCCAGCTGCTTGCCGGACACCATGGCTGCGCCTGCAACACAACGCGGCGGTCAGCGGGGCCGGGAACGCACCGTCCCGGGCCTCGTCCCGCCGGGACCAGCCTCACTTCCCCAAGGCCCTTCCCGTACCTGCGCCTCGCGCTCCGGTACTCGGCTCCGCCGCGCTCCGCTTCCGGCAGAGGCCCCGCCCCGCGCGTCACGTGGGCGGAAGCGGTGCATGCTGGGAAGCGCGGTCCCCCGCGGCGCGGCTGTGCGGGCGCTGCGGCGCCCCCTGGCGAGGGCGCGGTGGCATCGCCGCTCCCTCGCTCCTCCGCCGCCGGGCCCAGGCTGCGCTGCCCGCGGCCGCGGTGCCAACAGCCGCGCAGGGCATGGTGCAGAGGCTGCGCTAGGCCTGCTCTGCACCGAGGCCCGCAGGAGGCTTCAGCAGCCTGCCCGAGGGCAGCCCGGGAGCCTGAGTTCCCCCTCCCCCTGCTAGCTGCGCCTGCCTGCTCCGGGGCCCCCTCCGGGGCTTTCCCCTGCCCCAGGCTGCTGCACAGCAGCAGCTCCCCGAGGCTGCAGCGCCTGCATGTGCTGAGGCTGCAGAACATAACTCCAAATGGCAAAGGGAAGACTTTTTATAGCTCATGAGCTTCAGCACTAGTGCGAGGCGTGGACTGCCCAAGCGCTGTGTGGCTGCCCACAGCCAGCCGAGACCCAGGACCTGCCAGCAGCACCTGGTGCCAGGACACCCGCGGGGGAGAGGGGCACGAAGCAGAGGAGCCACCTGCCACATGCACAACGAAACAGTGCCGGATCCTGCTGCAGTCCCAGGCAGGTGCAAGCCGAGGTGAGAGACTGCAGTGGGCTGAAGGGGAGGAGCTCAGAGATCCACTCCTGTGTGAGCCAAAGACTCAAGCTGGGATTCTCGCAGCACTTCAAGACAAAGGCAGCCAGAAGTTGTGCCAGCCCTGCAGGATCACTTTCCTTTACCCTCCCTCCAACCTCGGTAAACGGCCTCATTAGAGGAAGCTGATGCTGGCTGCTTTTTGTACAATGGCTCCGTTGAATTTAAAGGTCGTAGGGTGCCTGGTGAGAAAGTGTCTAATAAAAGGTACAGAAACAACTGCAGTGCCAGCAGATTAAATTCCCTGAGCAAGAGGCTGAGCAGAGGGCTGAGAGTCCTGGAAAGGTCACTTAGCACGAGATGCATTTCAAAGGAAGGCAGGGACAAGGCAAGATCAGGAAAAGCAGTTGGGAAGAGATGAATAAAACCACATACACGTCTCAAGAAGTCAGAGAAAGAGAGGTCTGGGGGACATGGGGCACAGTGGGGTCCTGTCCCAGCTCCTGCAGGCTCCAGGTAGAGGAGTTTGGATTCTGATCCCAGTTCAGTCTCAACTCTCTTTGGCCCTACAGCCAGACTTCAATGCTGGAACTGCTGCTGAGACTGAGCAAGTGGGACACCCTGTTACGTTGTGATGGAACAGCGACCTGCAGGGGCATTCTTGCTGTTTCTGGGACAGCACACAAGGGTGCAGAGCCAGGAGGGAGCTCAGTGTCCTGTTCTGCACTCAGCAAGTCCAGCAGGCACCAACCCAAGAGCAGTGACACACCAGAGCAGAGAGTGTTTTCCTTCTCCTCTCCACATTTATTATTGCTTTAAACTTTCCTGGAGTCCACTGCTGGTCAGAGACCAGCAGCAGGACCCAGAATGGGGGCGGGCAGGGAGACCTGCAGCGTCTCTGTTCTGCCAGTCCAGAGAGGGTCAGTGACCTGCTGGCCACGCTGGCCTGAGCAAACAGGAGCAGAGCAGCTTCAGGGGAGCAGAGGGAGGCACGTGGCAGCCAGCTGGACAAGCGGAGAGTTTCAAAGGCACAGCAGAAGGCAGGAGACCTCTGCCCTCTGTGGTGATGTTGGAGGTACCTCTTGTGTGTACCTCTCGTGTACCTCTTGTGTGTCATGTCCATTGCTGCCCTTTGTGCTGCTGGGCATTTTCCACCCCCCTCACAGGAGGGGCAGCAGCAGCAGGTCAGTGTGGGACCTGCTTTCACAGCTCCAAGAAAGACACAGGCAGAAGCAGCAAAGACCAGGCTAAGGCACGGACTGGGGCAAGTCAGAGAGAAGGCAAAAAGCTGCTGTGGCTCATTCCCCTGAGAGCAAGGTGGCCCAGCTGCTTTGCCAGGTACACTGCCAGGGGTTACACAGCCCACAAGCTGCTCAGAAAGACTCTGAGGCAGTTGGTCCCTGCATTGTTGAAGCCAAGCCAAGTGACAGGAGGGAGAAAGGCTGCCTGGGCACAGAATTAGCACAGCCAAGGCTGTGCCAGCAGGGGACTTCCCCGGGGGCAGGGGTAAAGGTGTTTGACCATGAGAGCAAAAACTGAATAAACACATTCTGCAGTCTCTGGGGCTTTGGCCACAGCGTTGGGCAGCAGCAGTGGGTGGCGGCTGTGGAAGCAGCACATGGCAGGGTGGCAAAGAGCCCTTTCTGCTTTCTGTGCTGATGCTTCTGAGGAGGAATAGACCTCACAGAGTCACAGAGTGCATCGGGCTGGAAGGGACCCTCAAAGGGGATCCAACCCCCCACAGTCAGCAGGGACAGCTCCAACTTGATCAGGCTACCCAGGGCCACATCAACTTTGAATGTCTCCAGGAATGGGGCCTCAACCACATCCCCAGGCAACCTGTTCCAGCCCCTTTGAAAGCCCCACAGAGCTTCGGCCAGCCTGGTGGAGTCTGGCAGGGAGCCGTGCCCTCACCACGAGACAATTAAGCCCAAAGCAACAGCAGCAAGCAGGGAAAGTGCTGGGATTATGCACAGTGGCCCTGTGGGGCTAGCAGCAAAGCTTGTCCCTCCCTAGCAGTGCCTCCTGCTCCAGTCCTGTCCATCTGGGTGACCTGGCACAGACCTGTGGAGAACTGAATCCACCGTGGCAAGAGAAAGGGAAAAGAGAAAGATGCTCAGCCCTGTTCAGGGCAGACCTGAGACAGCAGCAGAAGCAAAATGAGCCCTTCAAAGAGGGAAGGAGATCAGCAGATACCTCTGTGATGATGCTAGGCTCAGGCTAGCAGTGTCCTGGGCTGAGGAAGGGAGCTCTGCCCTCCGAGCACTGCAGAGGCTAGCAGGAGATCCAGACTGCTCACCAGGCTGCAGCAGCAGAGGCAGTGGGTGTGGGCAGGAGCTCTGCACCCATCTCAGCAGGGTCAGTGAGCCCTTACATGTGCACGGGGTGGTTCTGCAGACACTTGATGACATCAGTGACAGGTTTGCCCTCGTAGCAGATCTGGTACACAGCTGTGAAGAGTGGGAACCTGTGGGCAGATGAGCAAAGTCACCGCAGCTGCTGGAGTCAGAGACCTCAACTTCTGCTGCAGCATGCAGTGGGCAGGAGTTGGTGGGGCACTGGGGGCTTGGTGCCTCGTCCAACAGCCCATTCCTGCCCAGCTGCTTTGAGGTGGGCAGTGCAGAGCGACTTGAGCAGCAGAGACACTAAGGGTGGGGAGACACTGGCACAGGTTGCCCAGGGAGGCTGTGGAGGTGGTCAAGGCCAGGTTGGATGAGGCCTTGAGCAAGCTGGGCTGGTGGGATATGTCCCTGCCCATGGCACCCATTGTGTGATTTGATGAAGATCCCCCTCCTGCAGCTGCAGGGAAGCCCCCACCCCAGAGCAGCAGGCAGGAGGTGCCAGCACTCACTTCTCCACCACCTTCTTGCTTTTTAGGATGCGATGCAGCTCAGCAGACGTCTGGGGACCCTGCAGCTTCTGCCCATTCAGCATCTCTTTCTCCAGCTGCTCAATGGACTGAAACAACCCAACAGTGACAGAGCTGTTCAGAAGGGTTTGGGTGACAGGGTGAGGAGCAATGGATTGGAACTGGAGCAGGAGAGATTTAGACTGGACACCAACAGGAAGTTCTGCACAATGAGGTTGGTGAGACACTGAAACGCTGCCCAGGGAGGTAGTTGGGGCCCAGCCCTGGAGCCAGGCTGTGCCACTGGGCAGTGCTGGCAGGACACTCTGGTGCTGCTGAGGTCAGCCCTGCTCGGCAGCTGCCAGCGCTGCTGCTCCACTCCCCACTCACCTTCCCAGTCTTGGCAAAGGCCTCGGCCACTTTGCGGTTGCGGCCACCGTAGCAGGTGGTGATGAGGTCGGCGACCCCACAGCTCTCCAGGAAGGTGGAATGGGAGACAGGGCCCTTGCAGAAGAGTTTGGCAAAGTCAATCATCTCCATCAGCCCCAGGCGGATCACGGCAGCCTTTGTGTTGTCTCCATAGCCAAGCCCATCACAGAAGCCAGCTCCTACAGCCACCACGTTCTGGAAAACAGCAGAGCATGGAGGGGGCTGGTCCCGGGGGGCCTCAGAGCTGTGCTGTGTCCATAGAACCATCAGACCCTTTTGGTTGGAGAAGACCTTTAAACTCGTTCACTCCCTAACCCTACCAAGGCTGGGATTGACCCATGGCCCTCAGCACCACATCTCTGCAGCTTTGAGATCACAGACCACATCTCTGCACACCCCCAGCTCCCTCAGCTGCTTCTCCCCAGGCCTGTTCTCCAGACCCTTTCCCAGCTTTGTTGCCCTTCTCTGGGCCTGCTGCTGGTTCTCTGTGTCCTTCCTGGAGCAAGGGTCCCAAAATTGATCCCAGGATTCCAGCTGTGGCTTCAACAGAGCCCAGTCCAGGAGGACAACAACTGTTTTGGTCCTGCTGGCTACCCCATTCCCAATACAGGACACACAGCATCCGTGTGAGATCCCAAGCACAGGCTCCAGTCCATATCATGGTCACCACCCCTCCAAGCAGCTCAGCAAGACCCATCCACAGCCTGACCTTTGTCACAGGGTTACACCCAGCAGGGTTCTCCTAATTGGCAGCTCCTCCCCTGAGGTCTCAGCAAGGAGGATCTGCAGTCCCTGGGGAGCAGCTCACCCACCTTGAGGGCCCCACAGATCTCCACGGTGTCAGCTTCCTGCACTACTGTCACCCGAAAGTTTGGTGTCTGCATCAGCTCCTTCAGTGCCTGCCCATGCTGCAGGTTCTTGCAGCCTGATGAGACAAAGGAACAAGGAGGAAGACTATGGGGGACAGCCAAAGGCAGGACTCTGCTACTCCTGCCCAGTAGTGCAGCTACTGCAGTAAGGATGGTAAGAAGCCCTCCAAGGTCATCCAGCCCAACCCTCAGCCCAGCACCTCTGCAGCCACTAAATCATGTCCCAGAGTGCCACATGTACACATTTGTGAACAGCTGCAGGATGGTGACTCCATCACCCACCCTGGGCAGCCTGTTCCAGTGCTGAGAAACTCAAGAGGAAGAAGTTTCTTCTAGTGTCCAACCTAAGCCTGTCCTGGTACAACTTGAGGCCATTTCCTCTTGTCCTGTCTTTAGTTAGCAGAAGAGGAACCCACCAAGAGCCAGGCACATGCTGGCTGCCAGGCAGACAAGGTTCAGCCTTGGAATTTTCCCAGCAGGTGAGGACAGTTCTTCCTGCTTTGTCACACACGACAGAAACATCAGGCCCAAGTGTTCAAAGCACCTTCAAAGCTCCACGTTTGGGTCTGGAGGCTGCTGGTCCTGCACCAGGGCACTGGCTGCAAGAGCAGGATCTGCTTGCACCTCTCCAGTCTCTGCAGCCTCCTCCATGGCATATTTGCCTTTGTTCCTAATACAGACACTTTGAATCCCACCACTTCTAACTCAGCAAACTGCTCTGTTGGTTTTGGCTGCTGTGCATGACTCACAGCGTGGAGGGTGCTCGCAACAGCCACCAGATGAACTTTTCAGCAGCCCTGGAACAGGGGATCCAGGTAAATGCTCCGTGGAGCCCAAGGAAATCAAGGCAGGGACTCAGTTTCTAAAGGGCCTTTTGGTGTCCACCTTTTACTTCGTGCCTAGCAAGCTGTCCGGCCTGGGTTCCATGCTGGCAGAACTTTCAGACACACAACTCTGCTTTGCATGAAGAGAGCAGCCCCATCCTGAACCCTGGGGATGAGTTCATCCAGCTCCCCGGAGCCTTGCTGCAGCAGCAGCTGAAGCTGTACCAGGCTCACCCTCTGCCTCCTCCTGCTCGCTAGAGATGAAGGCTGCTGATGAGGAGGCCCTGGTGGCTCCTTACCGATGGTGGTCTCACAGAACTTCTCCTCTGCTACCTCGTTGGCAATGTTGGCCCCCATCAGGACGCTCATCTCTATTCCCAGCTTCTCGTGGATGATGTCTGAGATCAGCCTCAGCCCGTCTGGTCCTTCATCCACCCCCTGGGAGACAACCAGGGGCAGGGATGAGCACCTGCCCCCACTGCAGCCTTGGCTCCCTGCCCCACTCCTGCCATTCCTGTGCTGCCACACTGCAGCTCTCATCCCAGCAGCCCCCCCCAGGTGCTCAACTGCAACACATTCCTGAGAGCAGTTGAGATCCCCCATTCCCTTCAACTCCCCACAAAGACTCTGCCCCACTTCCCTCCAGAATGCCATTCTCTGCCCCCAGCCACCAGGACTTCCACCCCTCCATGCCAGGCTGCCTCGAGTCAAGCCCCCCTGGCCTGATGCCCATGGGAGCTGCCCTCACACCTTGATGAGGGACAGCCCAACAGCATCCTTCTTCACATGGCCCTTGAGCTGGTCACAGACTTTGCCAATGAACTGGTGTGGCACCACGAAGAGGAGGATGTCAGCCCCAGCACAGGCTTTCAGCAGGTCTGGCTCTGCCACCTGAGGTGAGTGCGACTGGCATCAGTGCCCTGTGTCTCTGAGCAGTGAGATGTGTCCTGAATCCAGGACAAAGGGGACAAGGAACATGAAAGTAATGGCTGGAAGGAAAGGAAGGGCACAGAATCGCTGCCCTGAGGTCCTCATGGGGAGCAGAGCAGCCTGAGCTGGGCCCCTGGTGGGAGGAGCTGTGGTCGTTCTGGGGACCTCAGCAGGGCAGTGGCATCAAGGGGCTGAGCGCCCAGCTGTGGGGCAGCAGCCCCCACAAGCTCTCCACTCGCTGCCAGCAGGGACACAGCCACATGGCCTCAAGCCCAGGCTGAGGGATGCCAGAGCGGGGCAAAGGTGGGCAGTGAGAGCAGCCAGGGCCGAGGCTCCGCCGAGCACAGACCAAGGTCACCGGGAGGGTGAAACCGAGCCCGGGGCAGCCCAGCGCATCCTCTGCCTCCACAGCCCAGGGAGCGGAGCGCCGGCAGCTGCCAGCGGAGCTCTTCATCTCTCCCCGGTGCCAGGACTCACCACGTTGTGGGGCAGTTTGTGCCCCGGCAGGTACTTGACGTTCTCGTGCTCGGTGTTGATGATGTCGGTGAGGCGCCTGCCGCCCACCTCCTCCTCCAGCACCCACATCCTCACCAGCTTCTCGAAGGTGCTCAGCCGAGCCGCGTTGCCGCCCGCGATCTTGGCGATGGCCGAGCCCCTGCGTGGGCAGAGCAGAGCTGCAGCCTGGGTACCAGGGCACCGCGGGGCACCAAGGGCAAACTGGTTCGCTTGCAGCGGGGAGGACGGGGCCGGCGCTGTGCCCCGAGGAGGCAGCGAGTGCCCGGGCAGCGGCACTCACCAGTTGCCAGAGCCCACGATGCAAACCTTCTTGCCACCCATGGTGCGGGGAGCCGAGGCACTGCGCGGCGCCCGGCCCCGCTGCTGCTATTTTAGGGCCGCCCGGAGCAGGGACGGCCCCGGCCCGCCCCCGGCTCCGCCTCAGCCTCGGGGGGGACCCGGGCACCGAGCACCGCGCCCCGGGCGGGCAGCACAGCTCGGGGGACTGCGGGTGCAAGCGGCTCTCCAGGTGAACGGAGGACAGGGCTGAGCCCAAAGCCCAGCGAGACCGGGAGCGGCGCCTGCGGTGCCTCTGCCCCTTCCTCTCTCTCAAACCATTTCGGTCTCCCCACCCCGTGCCCAAGAGTGGCTTCTTTGCCCCTCCAGCTGGCAACCATGGAGCAGGCAGCTGCAGAGACGGGCCCTGGAAGAGCTTCTCCAAGCAAAACCCTTCTGGGATTGTCTGCCCCCAGACCTGCGAAGGATCTTTCCCTCCCTCACAGCACTTTGAAATCCCTGGCTGCAAACTCCAACCCATGCCCAGCGCCCCTGGGCCTTGGGGCAGGCTGGAAGAGCTCTGCCAGGCAGGGCTGCAGGAACTGTCCAGATGCTAGCAGCAGCTTGGCCACCAAGTCTCAGCTTTCTCAAGCGTCTTTGTTTGGCACAAAGGCACTTTGCAAAGGTTGCAGAGGCTCCAGGAGAGCTGGAGTGGGACTTCTGACAAGGGATGGGAGTGCCAGAACCAGGAACAATGGCTTTGAGGAGGCAGCAGACTGAGAAATTCTTGAGAGGGTGGGCAGACATTGGATGTATTCAAGGCCAGTCTGGATGAAACCTTGAGCAACCTGGGCTAGTGGGTGGCATCCCTGAGATCCTGAAGGTCGCTTCCAACCCAAACTATTCCATGAATCCATCAATCCCAACACAAGGCAGCTGCTGAGTTAAAGCCTCCTGTGGGCACAGGAGAGGAAGGTTTCAGGCCAGCCCTGGTGCTGGCTCCTGGGGACCCTACAGGCAGCGAGAGGCCCATGGAAGAGCTTCCTTCACAGGAGATTTTTATTAGAACTGGGTGGTGCCTACAGGAGGATACAGTACAAAAAAGATCTTGGTCCATGGCTAAACCATCACTGGTCAGTTCAGAGCAGCAGCTCCCGTGCCAGAGCCTGCTCTTGTCCCCATGGTCCCTCAGCAGCATCCTTCCTGTGCCATGACCCTGAGGACTCCATGGGCTGCTCCACCAGCACCCAGACCCCCAGCCCAGAACCAGAGGAGTCACTCACCAGGGGGCACAGGAGAGGGGAAGTTGAGAGCCTGTCACTCACAGACAGCAGTAACACAGACACAGGAGCAGGGCCACCCAGGCTCTCCAATTCACAGCCACCTACCCCACCACTCCCGAGCTGGGTGTGAGGATGAGGAGGGGCTGGCAGCAGCACAGCTTTGCAGCCACTGTGAGAAAATGTGACCAGCTTTCAAGTCAATTTCATCACAGTCCTCTAGAGAAATACTGAGATCCAGGTAAGGAGAAACTCTTCTCTTACACCTGCCCACTAATCCACTAGTAACTCATCCCATGAAGAGGCATCTGGGTTGCCACTCCCCATGGTGAACATCTACTTGTACATTGCTGTACCATGCTGGGCCTCACTGCAGCCCTTGAAGCTAAAACTTGACTAAACCCCACAGGAGCTTCGCGTGGAAATATCTAACACATGCTTGGAGCTATGCCTGTGCCCAAGGACTGTCCTTACACTCTCACATCCACACACCGAGGAGCCTCTGGTCCCCACAGCAAGTGACATTGGAGAAATGTCCCAAAGGAACAAGCCTGCAACACTGTGCCCAAGTCCACCACCAAGTTTCCCTGCTACAAGAACAAGCAACCAGCTGGTGGGACCACAAGTGGAGGTCTTCTGATGTACAAAGAAGTCCCAGCACTCCCAAAACTTTCATGCCCCAGCAGTAACCAGCAACTCATCTCCCCAGGACAGTCTGGCAAAGGGGAAGAAGGAGCAGAGAAGGGGCAAGAGGGGGCAAAGCAATTCTCTAGGCAGCCCAGGAATCCCTCAAGGAGCAGCCCTGAGGCAGCCCAGTGCAGCAGCAGCCCCTGAGGGAGGTATCTCAGCGCCTGGCACCCTGCCCACTGCAGCTCCTGGCACCTCGCTATAAAATGAGGCAGGAGAGAGTCCAGCCCCGCAAGTCCGCCTCTAGAGCAGATCAAGGTCTCAGATGGCCCACAGCTGGCTGTGGCTTCTGAAGTGGAAAAAGGCTCCAGGTCAGTAGTGATGCCGGCTACAGGGGACACTACAGGCAGTGCGGAGCCCTCACAAGGCAACAGTCAGGAAGAAAATCAGGTAGAAATGTGTGTTCCTTAGAGCCTGTCCTGCTTGCCACACCCCAGGAGATCCCAGGTGTCCTGGAGTTGCCCCAACAGGGACAATGCCAGGATGAATCATGACGCAGGCCTCCTTGCTGGAGTGGGATGTGTCAGTATCAGCTCTGTCTCCACAAGCAGCTGTGATGCCTCCTGGCTGGGGAGGAGAGAGGCAGCCTATGTGTTACGGATGCCCAGGGCCTGCTCCAGTTCCTGTCGTCTTTGCTGCACCTGCAAGAGAAGCCAGAGTCACAGGCACGGGTAGTGGAGCACCCACAGCACCCAAATGGAGAAAGAGTGAACTCCAACTGGGACTCAATCTTCAAAGGTCTGTTCCAACCTCCAATCTAAAGGACAGGAATATACTGGAGAGACTCCAACAGAGGCTGTGAAGATGCTGAAGGGCCTGGAGTGGCCCTGTGAGAAGCCCTGGGGCTGCTGAGCATGGAGAAGAGCAGTCCCACAAAGGATCTGTCAACGCACAGCAAGAGGTAAAGGGTGGGGGACAAGAAGATGGGGCCAGACTCTGCTCAGTGGTGCCCAGGGAATAGGACAAGGGGCACAAACTGGAATGCAGGAGAAAGTTCTTTGTTGTGAGGGTGTCCGGAGGCCTGGAGAAGGCTGCCCAGAGAAGCTGTGGAGTCTTCTCTGTAGAGCTTCCAACCCCCTCCATACCACTGTGATCCTGGGCAAGCTGCTGTGGGTGTCCTGCTGGAGCACGGGGGTTGGACTGGGGGGGCTCCAGAGGTCCCTTCCAACCCCTCCATGCTGGGGTTTTGCTAGTGCCATGCTCTAGTTGGTTAGATAGGGCTGGGTGATAGGTTGGGCTGGATGATCTTGGAGGTCTCTTCCAACCTGCCTGATTTCTATAAATGATTGTGTGATTCAATTCTACAGGACCAAGATGCATTGACAGAATTCCAGGTGAAGCCTGGCACTGTCAGGAGTGCCAGGCACTCTGGGCCATGGCCTTTAGCAACCTGGTCTAGTGCCCACAACAGGGCTGCTGGACTAGATCATCCTTAAGGTCCCTTCTGACCCAAACCATTCTATGACTGTTCTGTGGAACCAAGATGTATCAGCAGTGCCTGCAGGGGAAGCTTGGCACTGGCACTGCCTCTTTCCACTGCCAACAAGGATTGCCAGGTAGAACACTCCCCAGAGTCCTCCACTCTGAGTCATGGAGAGGGACCCCTGCTCAGGGACACTCACCTTGGAGTAGAAATATCTGCACACAGCTTCCTGAGCCCAGGGCTGGAAGTAGAACTCAGCTCTCCGCTCCTCTTCAGGATTCCCAACGACATCAGTCATGGTCTGCAGAGCACAAAGGACACAGCACTCAGGGAGTGGAGCTCTGGCTATGCTGAGCCAACCCACACCCCCTCCCCTGTCCTCAAAGCAACTTCAGTGCAGTCAGGTCAGGTTCTGACGCCTGACTCCAGCTGCAGCCTTGCTTTCAGAGCAGGAAATTGCTTCTCTCTCTGTGGGAGCTGCTCTAATGAGCGGCAGTGTGACTGCAGCCACCCTCCCCACAAGGCGCAGCTCTCACTTTTAAGTCCCTGCACTGGGACTGCAGCCAGTCGTTGATGAAGCCCTGAGGATCTCGGGCAAAGCTCAGCATGAACTCCCGCTGGGTCTTCAGCTGGTTAATTGTCTCTATTGTCTCGTGAATCTGAAGGACAGAAGCACAGCAAGGGAACACTGAGCAGGGAAACAGAAGCATCAAGAGACCCAGCAGATGAAGGTGAATCCTTTGCTCCCCGGTTGGATTATATCGAGATTGGATTTTCAGGTCCCAGTTTCCTGCTCTGGATGTTTCCAATGTTCAAAACATTTATGGAAAGACACACTTCAGGCAGAGCCACCTGCTGAGAACCTGGCAGCAGGGAACCCCTTCAGGGTGGGGTTGGAAGGGACCTCTGGATCCCACCAGGTCCAACCCCCCTGCTCCAGCAGGGCACCCACAGCAGCTTGCCCACGATCACAATGGCATGGGGGGGGAGGGGGGCTGGAAGCTCTACAAAGAGATTCCACCTCTCTGGGCAGCCTGCTTCAGGCCTCCAGCACTCTCACACCAAACAAATTCCTCTTCAGACAGAACTTCCTGGGTGCCAGTTTGTGCCCACTGCCCCTTGTCCTGTCCCTGGGCATCACTGAGAAGAGTCTGGCCCCATCCTCTTGCCCTCCACCCTTTAGGCTCTTGATAAGCATTGCTCAGATACCCTCTGGGGCTGCTCTTCTGCAGGCTCTCAGCCCCAGGGCTCTCAGCCTTTGCTCCTCACAGAACTGCTCCAGGCCCCTCAGCACCTTCCCAGCCTCCACTGGACTCTTTCCAGTAGTTGCCTTGCTCTCTTGAACTGGGGAGTGCAGAATTTGCCCCAGTACTTGAGACGTGGCCTCCCTAGAGCAGAATAGAGGAGAACCTCCCTCAATCTGCTGCTGGCCACACTCTTCTGAATGCCCCACAGGAGACCACTGACATTTGACCAGCACTGATCATCCCACTCAGCTTGCAGATGCTCAGCAGAGCACAGCTGAACCCCTGCCCTGTTCTGGTCCCTCCTGCTTCAGACCTTCCCACACAGCCAGGAGGAGGCCAGGCCTAAGGAGCTATTCCTACCTTGTTATCCAGAGCAGCAATTTCCTGTTGACTAGCAGTGGAAAGCAGAAAGGAGTTCATCTGAGTCTTTAAGGTATCATCCACCTCCACATCAATGTCATAGCAAGCTGTCTTCTTCTGGTCATTTGGATCAACGCTAGAGGCAGCCAGCAGGAAAGAAGATAAAATGAGAGGCTCAAGAAAGCACCAAACTGGAGCTCCTGCATATGGACTGTGGGCAGGCAGCAGCCAGGCTGGCATCAGCTTCAGCACTGACACCAAGCAGCAAAGCTTCCCTGATGGCTCTGCAGCACAAGGACCAAGTGGTTGCTCCAGACAAGTCTCCATCTACAGGAGTGTGATGCAAAGGCCGTGGGAGAGCCTCGTGGAGAGGAACATGGTAAGGACAGAGGCAGAGACACAAAGACAGGCAAGGAACTGCTGCTGCAAGCCAGAATCACATCATCTTCCAGAAAGCAGCTCTGTGGGAAAGGGCCTGGCAGTCCTGGTGGACGACAACTTGCCCAGGAGCCAGCAATGTGCCCTGGGGTCCAAGAAGGCAAATGGCCTCCTGGGGTCCATCAAGGAGAGTGCAGCCAGCGGGTCGAGGGAGGTTCTCCTCTCCCTCTAACTCTGCCCTGGTGAAGCTACATCTGGAACCCTGGCTTCAGCTGTGGGGTCCCCACTTTAAGAGGGACAGGCCACGTAACCCTGCTGGAGCTTGGACTGGATGATCTCCAAAGGTCCCTGCCAAGCCCCAGCATTCTGTTGCTCTGTGATTCCTGTGCCAGCCTCACCCATTCCTTCCAGATAGAGGCAATCGGGTGGCCCAGCCTCACCTGATGACATGGTTGATGATGATGGGCTCTGGGGGCATCAGCAGTGCGTGAAGCCTCTGTGGGATTTCTGAGAACTTCATCCGCTGAGATTCAAAAATCTGGGACAGAAACAGAAGGGTAAGGAAAGGAGCCATAGCTGAGAGGTGCCAGAGCAGAGCTGGGCCAGGGGCTGTTACCTGCTGCAGGTACTTGTCACAGATGACATACTCCCGCTCATGGGGGTCCTGCAGCTTGTGGGTTTTGATGTACTGCCACAGGGCCTGGATGATCACTGGGCGGGTCTGCGTGTGGATCCCCAGGAGCCGAGCCAAGCGGGGGTCCAGCTTGAACTGGGGAGGCTGAAAGCAAAGGCAGAGGAAGGCCAGAAGCTGCAGACTGAGCTCACAGCAGCACAGGCCCAGTGCTCCATCCCAGCACCCCACCTGGTAGTCCAGCATCAGGAGGACTGTGCAGCGCACGTTGACATCCCCTGGCCTCTTCACCTGGAAGCCATCTGTCTCCTGAGTTGTAGCAGTCCTGTGCCACTGCAAGAGGAGAGGACTTTTAGCAGCACCCCCAAGCTTGGTTTCCTTTACACCTGCTGCTTGGCACCCAGAGCTTGCCAGTAAACTCCCAGATTGCAGGGGCCTGGAAGGGACCCTCAAAGCTCATCTTGCCCAAGGTCCCTGCAGCCAGCAGGGACACTTCCAACTGGAGCAGGCTGCCCAGGGCCACAGCAAGACTGATCCTGAAATCCCTCCCACCGAAAGAAAATTCAACTTATTCTCACTTCCAGCTTGATACAAGAGTTGGTGTGATTTGTTTAGACCTCCAGCAAGCCAGAGGAAAAGCTGAGATAAGGATTCAGAGCTGCTTGTGCAAGCTCAAGTGCCAAGTGCCACACAAACCCTGTCAGGTCACCTCAACCACCAACCCACCCTTAGAGGTAACCCAGCAAAAAGGAGCTCACCTCTACTAGGTGATTGTCAGGGCCATACAGGTCTTTGTCAAGCTCAATGACCAGAGACTTAAAGAAGGAGGAGAACTTTCTTTTCTGCTTGGTGGCATCATATTTGGAAAGAGCAGACTGCAAGCAACATAGAAGAAGTGTTAGGAGAGCAGTTCTCAGAGCTCAAGCACAGCCACTGTGCATCCTAAATACACCCAAACATGGCCTTGAAAATCAAGTTCCAAGCCAGGAAGTGAAAGGATGAGTTAAAAATGAGCTGTAGGAATGCAAGCACTCAGCAGTTCCACACAAGTGCCCTGGTTCTCAGAGCCACTGATCTGCTCTCACCATCAGTTCTTAGAGCTACAAGAACTTTGCACAAGTCATGTCCTGCCATGAGGACACCCTTCAGGCTCCAAGCTGAGCTCCTGATCTTGTCACCATCAGACTCTTTGGAAAACAGAGACGAAGGAGGAGATCAAGCCCCCAGCTCTGCTTTCAGACACCAAGGAACTGGTTTGATTCAACTACAGATCCTGAAAGCCACCTCTGGGGTTGGTTTTTCACACTCACATCCTCCAGCAGCCGCCCTTCCACCCGGAGCTCCCAGGAGGCAACTGTTCCTTCACCATCCTCTGCGTCTGACTTGGCTGGGTTGAAGGTGTTGGAGATAAAAATGCGCAGCTTCCGCTTTTGCTATGAGAAAAAGCAGCAGCTCAGGGCTCTCCAGGGAGCTGCTTTCCAACAGGTCACCCTCTGCTCTGCATTGCTGCAGGGGCTTGCTCCCTCCCAGGTGCAGGACCATACACTTTTCCTTGCTGAAGCTCAGGAGGTTCTTCCTCTGCCTTGCTCTCCACCCTGGCCAGGTCTAAATGAATGGCTGCAGCCTTCCAGTGCATCAGCCCCCCCCAGCTCAGCAAACCAACTGAGGGTCCCCTCAATCCCCTCATCCAGGTCACCATACAGATGCTGAACAGAGCCCAAGGTCCCTGCCAAGTCAGGTTCACCTACAGAAGGTGACAGAGAGACGGGGTCCAGACCTACCTTGATGGGACGCTTGAGAGCCTCCTGGATGTCCAGGCGCTTCCTCATGATGGTCTGATCCAGCTTCCTTTCAAAGGCCAACAAGTCCATGTAGGCCTGGGACTCGGGGACCAGCTCACGAATCTGGAGTCAATCAGGAATGCAATCAGCCTCAGCTCCCCCCACGCTCCTGCAGCGCCAGCAGCAGCTGTGCCATGCGTGCCACTCACTCACCCTCTGAGGCAGGATTTTGTCAGCCATCTTCTTCTTCTTGGCACTGCCAGGGAGAAGAGGCAGGCAGAAAGGCATTAAAATAGGAACCATCCTCTGCAAATCAGCTGCAGCCCTTCAGGAGCGGGGAAGAGGATGCCCTGTTCTCTGAGAGCTGCTTCGGCAGCTCCCCTTGTCTGGAGCACTCTTCTGCCATCAGCACCAACTCAGGTTCTTTATGCCCTCGCCAGACCTCCAGCACTGCAAAGCTGACAAACCCTGACCAGCAAGGTTTAACAGCCCCTGAGAGGACTCACAACGAGGTTGCACCGGGTTGGAAAGGGCCAACCGACACAAGCCCCAGCCGAAGCCACCCTCCAGCCCCAACTAGCTTCGGATTGACTTGTCCAGGAGATGCATTTCACGTCACGGGACGAACTCCCAGTGTCGCCGCCAGGAAGGTGGCAGAATCCTGCCCTTTTCTCTGCTGGAAGCTCCCCTCCCCCGGAGGGGCTGCACAAAGAGCTGAGGTCCCTTTTGGCCCCTCGAACAAGCCCAAGGCACCCGGCACGACTCAGCCCAAGCGCTCTGTGCCACTGCCTGCAGCCAGACGATGCCAGCGCAGCCCCTGCCGCTGTCCCGCGCCCGGCCCCAGGTTCAGGAGCGATCTTGGCACCTGCTCGGATCCCCAGCCCCGGCCTCTCTCCGCGAGGCCCTTGGGGAGAGAGGAAAAGCCTCCGTGCCCCAGCCCAGGGGTGCCCCGGGATGTCCCCGGCGCCCCGAGCCGCCCGCGGCTGCCGTCTCTTACTTGTGGTTGCGGTTCGGAACGGCCTGCGGCTGCACCTGCTGAAGCTGCTGCGGCGCCGGCCTCTTGCGAGCCTGATCCAGGCTGGCCTGCGCCATGCCGGGTCGCACCGCCGGGCTCCCACCGTAGCCGGGTGGCCCCATGGCGGGGCCCTGTGGCGCCAACCTGCTGCCCGGTAACATTCCGGGGCGCTACGGAAAGAATAAAACAGATCCAGTAGCCACCGAAGGAGCTGCTTCCGTTCCCGTCGCCGCTCCCGGCTCCGCCACCGCCGCTCCCTCCCGCCCC
>VWZI01001551.1:30133-55590 GCA_013396835.1 Psilopogon haemacephalus | reverse complement strand
AGCAGGGTCTTAGTGTTACGGGGGAGTGCAGGACCTCGGGGTGCCGGGGCCGGGGGGTCTCGGAGCAGGGTCTTGGTGTTACGAGGGAGTGCAGGACCTCGAGGTGCCGGGGCCACGGGGGTGTGTGGGAGGGTGCAGAGTCTTAGAGCAGTGTCCTGGGGCTGTTGAGGGGAGTGCAGGGTTTTAAAGCATGCTCCTGGGGGTATGAGTGGGTGCAGGGTCTTGGAGCGGGATCCTGGAGCTGGCTGGGAGGGTGCAGGGTCTTAGGACAAAGCCCTGAGTGGTGTGGGAAGGTGCAAGCTCCTGGGGCATTAGGGGAGGGTGCAGGGTCCGTGAGGTTGCTCTTTGGGGTGCAGGGTCCTGTAGAAAGTGCTGAAGGGGAGTCTGAGGGCTGCAAGGGCTGTGGGGCAGTAGAGGGTCTGGTGGATGTTAGGAGCAGGGTGGGAGAGGCAGCAGGCTCCTTGTTAGGGGTTTGCTCTGTGCAAAGCCACCTGTGAGAGAATTTTGAGCCCTTTGAATCTTTCCTCAGGCTGGCAGCCGTCGAGCTCCTTTCAGATGTGCTCAGGGACCTGTCAGCCTACCTCAGCTGACATCCAACTGGTTCTGATCTCTCCTGTCCTAATTTAGCCTGGCTGATTTCCACGGCAGCCCTCAGAGTTACTGCAGAGGAGCTGAGGTCCTAGTCTAGTCTTGCCAGGCCACAGCTGTTAGAAACACCTGCCCGATGCAGGAGATGCTGACCCTGAAGGACATGAAGCCTCCCTTGCTCCGGGATGTGCTCAGAGGAAGGTTCTTAGAGGACGAGCTCGTGGGGGCACAGATGGACATGACTGAAGCCCATTTCTTGGTCTAGCAAGAGGTGTCCCTACCCATTAGGGTGGTATGACCTTTAAGGTCCCTTCCAACCAAACCCATTCCATGGATCTGTGAATTAAAGGCCACTCTCTGCAAGCATTAGCATTAAGTTCCCTCTTCCCTCCAGCGCTTCCCCTCGTGGTTGTTCATCCAAAGGGACACAAACTCAGCCAGCATGAAGCCAGCTAAGGGAGCAGTCACACCACAAGTATTAATTAAGCAATTAATGCTTAATTAATGCTCTCTGGTCATTCTGGGGGCTGTCCTGCTCAGCGGATGGCTGAGCAGGGGAGTGGGGCTGTGCTGGCAGCTTCTCTGCCAGATTTGGTGTCCCTACCCTTGCTGGAGAGCAGCAGGCTCTGAGCACAGCCGTTAAGTGTTGTCTCAGCATCCCTTTGTCCCTGCAGTTAATTTAATGCCACCTCCAGCGGGCCTGGCACCCAGCAGCCTGATGAAATATTCATGGGGAGGAAAAGCAGTGGAACTTATCTGCTCCTTTGTTGTTCTGATGCAGCTTGGACAGAGACTTAAAGCCTGGCAAGGAGGAACCTTTGGGGCAAGGTTTGGAAAAGCTGCCTGGTTCTCCTGGGAGGGACACAGAAGGAGGGGCAGGGAAGAAAAGCAAAGACTGGAGGGAGGGAAGGGGGAACTTGAGAGGGCTGGAGAACCTCTCCTACAAAGGCAGGCTGAAGGAACTGGTGCTGTTCAGCCTGGAGAGGAGAAGGCTCCAGGTAAACCTTAGAGCTGCATTTCAATATCTGAAGGGGACCTACAGGAAGGCAGGGGGGGTGCTGTTCAGAAGGGTCTGGGTGACAGGATGAGGGGCAGCGGTTTGCAGCTGGAGCAGGGCAGATCTAGGTTGGACATTAGGAGGGAGTTCTGCATAATGAGAGTGGTGAGACACTGGAAGAGCTTCCCTAGACGTGTGACTGATGCCCCATCCAGGAGTTATTCAAGATCAGACTGGATGTGGCCCTGGACAGCCTACTCTAGTTGGAGGTGTCCCTGCTGAATGCAGGGGGCTGGACAAGATCACCTCTGAGGATCTCTTCCAGCCCCATGTAATCTGTGACTTGAGAGCTGAGCAGCTTGGCACAGAGAGGAGGTGAACTTCAGGGTCTTGAGGGGCCCCAACACTGCATGAGCAGAGCCGGGAGTGACTTCAGCCCTCTGCCCCCTTCTCTGTCCCCACAGCAGCTGTGTTTTGTGAGTCCCCCAAGGAGATCAGCCCAGCTCCCTCGACTCAGCGTCTCTTGCACTTGCCCTTTCTCCTTCCCTCTGCCCCGAGGCTTCTCTTGGCTCTTCCCTCTGGAGAAAGCTTTGCCAAGTGCTCCCCCGAGCACCTTCCTTTCCCCGCACCTGCTGGCACCGGGCAGCAGCTCCTCTGCAGCCACCGTCCCCGAGCAGGGGCTCTGGCTCCAGGCAGTAGCCCCCGAGGCTCGGACGCTGCTCTGCTGGCAGCTTCCGCAGGCGGTGAGAGGTGCGCAGGGATCCTCGCCAGGGCAGAACGGGGGCGAGGCTGTCACCGCCGTCCTCGGGTAAGCTGCTGTGAGGGCCCTGCTGGAGCAGGGAGGGTGGACTGGGTGAGCTCCAGAGGTCCCTTCCAGTCCCACCACGCTGGGCTTCAGTAACACCTCTGCTGCTGCTGCTCTTTGTGTGCTCTTTTTAAGTCAGCCTGGACCAAAGCTTTATCCCCTCTCTTCCTCTTGATCTCAACTCCCAAGATTTCAGTGATGGCTCCAAGAACATCCTGGGATGCTGCCACTGCCACCTGCCTCCTTGGGGAGGAATTTCCAGTAGCTCCCTGAGAGAGAAAGGCTGAGTCTGGAGGAGTTCTATCATTCTTTATATCATCTTTAGGAGTAGCAGGTATTGATGTACAATGCATCTGTCATCTTGTTGTGCTTCCTATGAAAATGTGTGTACATAGTACAGATACCAGAGAGAATTCCACACTTTATACACTTGAAGGCATTCAGAGATCAGGAACAGAAAGATGGCACAAGAACAAGGCCCTAAATGCTACTGGATGGGTATCTACACTGGCATGATGCATATTGAGATATATATATATGTACACATATATATATAATCAGATATAGTAGAGTGAAGAAATAGAAAATGCAGGTAAGACAAGAAATGAACAAAAACAGGTTCAGTAGGTGAGCGTCAAGGTCACATCCCAGCCCCATCTTGAAGAGCTTTAATGGGCAGGAGAAGAAAAGAAGGAGAAGAGGGAGAGAGGAAGGATGGAAAGAAGAAAGAAAGGAAATAAGAAGGGGAGGACAGGAGAGAGGAAGGAGAAGAACGAAAGAAAAAAGAAAGAAAGAAAGAAAGGAAAGGAAGAAAACAAAGGAGAAAGAGCAAGAAAGAAGAGAAGTGAAACACAAGGAAACATTGGGAGAAATCCATAAGAAAATTTATGGATGTGGCCGACCCATCACCTCTGGGTGGTTGCTGGGCACACAGGACTGACCCCCAGTTCCTAATTTTGGTCAGGAAGCAAATAATAATAATAATCATCATCATCATCATCATCATCATTGTGACAGTAACAAAACCCCAAAGCTGCAGTTCCCAACCGGCGCTGTCAAACAGACTTATTGCAAAAGCTCCGAAGGTTAAGTAGCACTTTGGCCCTGGGGGGGCTCTGGCTTCGATGAGGGTGGCCTGGGGGCAACTTCCACTGACCCCGGAGTGAAAATGCAGTGCTTGTGGGCCTGGGCTGCAGAGACTCGGCCAGTGCCAGCCAGATCCTGGCTGCCAGGGCAGGTCTCTGTGTACCAGGGAGAGGGCAACAACAGAAATAATAGTGGAAGCTGCTGCTGGAACAGTGCCAGTGCAAGCCAGAGGGTGCCCCAAGGGTGCCCAGGGACAGCTGCGGTCGGGAGGTTCGGTGGGGTGGGACCTTGTGGTCCCATGGACCAGAGCACCCTGTGCCATAGGGTGTCCCTCAACCTATGAACTCTCTTGGTGTTTAGGATCCCATGCCCCTACTCCTGGCCAGAGTGGTGCCATGGGGCTGTCCCTTGTGGTGACCCTGGCTGAGCCAGGCTGGTGGCTGCAGCCAAAATGGAGCCCTGGAGCTTTCTTTCCATCTTTCTCCCCAAGGATGGCTGTTTCTGGGGGCTGCATGGGGTGGTCCCAGGGTCCCTGGGGACAGGAGGGACTGTGGGGCAGGGGCTGGCACTGGCTAGGCTGTGTGGAGCCCAGGAGGGATGGGTAGGGAGAACACACCGTTGTCCAGCCTGACACGGCCAATGGAGCCTGCCTGGGCAAGGTGACAACCCCTGGCCAAATCCCCACTGGTGCCTGTGGCCAGCCAGCAAGCTTGGTGCCCAGGTGTCACTGTCGCTGGGCTAGGGTGACGAGGAAGACATTTTGCAGAGGTGGAAGTGCCCCATCTTGGTGCCCATGGAGTGGTCAGGAGTGCCCAGGCCACGATGGACAGCAGGCCACTGTGGTCCCAGGGGACAGCGAGGTTCTGCCAGGACTGCCAGCCCCACTGCCCTGCCTGCTGGCTCCTGGCTGATCCCTCCTGCCAGGCACAGGGGTCCCAGCAAGCACCAGCCAAGGGGTTGGAGCAGGATGAGCATGGAGACGATGGACGGACAGACGGACGGGGCTGTGGATGGAGATTCTGTGGCCGGATGGCTGCTTCTTGGCTTCTGGGTTTTGAGTTAAAAAGGCTGAGGGGAGCCGAGGGCAGGAGAGGGGCAGGCCTGTGCCCCTTGCCCGCTGTGCGTCTTGTCCCCCATGCCGCGAGGGCGGCTGGGCTGGAGCCTCCTCGAGTCTCTGGACGAGCAGGGCAGGCGTGGAGCAGCTGCCGTGAGAGGTTCCAGCATGACCTGACCCCACCACCTGCCCCCAGATCCGAGGCCGCCGCTCGTGTCCGTGTCCCACTGTGGCGAGGAGCAAGGTCCCCTTAGATGTCTCTCTGCTGGCGCTGGCAGGAGAGGGGCAGCTCTCCAGAGGGCTTTGGTAGCTCAAGTTCTACATCCAGACGTCGGTTAGCAGGTGAAGTCCTCGAAGGTGCCCCGGGCCGGGTGGTGAGGTAGGATGTTGGCTGCGTAGGTCATGCCAGCCGGGTGCCCCCGCAGGCTCTCGCAGGGATTCTGTGGGCAGAGCAGGGACAGGTCACTGCCCTGGTCCAGACCCCCCCAGATCTCAAACGGGATGTGGCTGATACCCCTCGGGCTATGCAGCCATCCAGCAAGTTCTGGCCAGGCTGTGGAGCTGCAAAAAGGACTTCAAAGGGTCAACAAGGATGAGTGTGGAGCGCTGCATCTGGGGAGGAACAACCTCCTGCACTAGCGCAGGTGAGGGGTGACCTGCTGGGAAGCAGCTCCCTGGAGAAGGACCTGGGAGCTCTGCTGGACAGTGAAGTCCAGCAGACTTCCATGAGCAACCAACCTGCCCTCAGAGCCAAGATGGCCAGAGGTGGTCTGGGGACAGTCAAAAGAGTGTGGCCAGCAGGTCAAGCAAGGTTCTCCTGCCCCTCTGCTCTGCCCTGTTGAGGCCACAGCTGGAGTCTTGTGTCCAGTTCTGGACTCCTCAGTTCAAGAGGGACAAGAAGTACTGGAGAGAGTCCAGTGGAGGCTGTGAAGATGATGAAGGTCCTGGAACATCTGTGTTATGAGGAAAGGCTGAGAGCCCTGGGGCTGTTGAGCCTGGAGGTGAGAAGGGATCTGACCAATATTTACCTGAAGGGTGGACAGCAAGAAGGGACCAGACTCTTTAGTGGTGCCCAGTGACAGGCACAAACTGGAACCCAGGAGGTTCCACCTGAGCAGGAGGATAAACTTCTTTGGTGTGAGGGTGCTGGAGCCCTGGCACAGGCTGCCCAGAGAGGTTGTGGACTCTCCTTCTCTGGAGGGCTTCCAGCTCCTGCTCCATGCATTCCTGGGTGACCCTGCTCTGGGAGTGGGGTTGGACTGGGTGATCTCTGGAGGTCCCTTCCAGCCCCACCATTCTATGATTCAATGACAGCAAACTCTGGCTCCACTTGCAGCCTCCTTTCCCAAGTGCTCCCCAGAACAGTGACCACACTCTTCAACATATCTGGGGCAGCTCCTGAGCTGGCAGGGGGGAGCAGCATCTCCCCTGGGTGGCACAGCTGACACTCACGTGGCGTTTGACATCGTCCATGCTGAGTGTGACGCCCTTGTCCGTGTTGTTCCTCTTGTGGCTCTTGTGGCACTTGGCCCCCCGGCACAGTCGGTGCTTTATCACCTGCAGGAGGCAGGTGTCAGTGTCCAGGAGGCTTGTGGGTGCCTCTTCCCCATGTCCCACATGAGGGTTGTGGTGTTCCAGGAGAACCTGGGCACCTTGGCCAGCCATGGGGTGGCAGAGACACTCACCTCGTAGGCATAGTCAAAGAGCTCCAATACTGTGAGGATGCTGGCCCCAATGAACAGTCCCATCTGCCCTCCAATGTCACCTGCAGGGGAGAGGGAAGCCACCAGGGTGTATGAGTCTGGTGGCAGAAGATACAGAGAACGGGCAGAGCTCATGCTGTGAATGATGCCTGGCCATGGCAGTGGGGTTCTTGCTCTGTGTCCACACTGTTGGCACATCCTAGTGCCCTGGGAGCAGAGCCATGGCAGATGGGACCAGCAGGGGAGCACCTTGATGGCTGTGTGCCCAGCACTCACCCAGCAAGCCAGCCACCTCGTATGCCTTCTTCTGCTCGATTGTCTCATAGTTCAGGGCTTCAAAGAAGATATCCAGCACCAGGATGTTCTCCCTGTGCAGTGATAGGACAAGAGGAATGGACTGAAGCTTGAAGAGGGGGGATTCTTCACAAGGGTGGAGAGATCCTGGAACAGGTTGCCCAGGGAAGTTGTGGAAATTCCCTCTCTGGAGGTGTTTAAGGCCAGGACGGATGAGGCTTTGAGCAGCCTGGGCTAGAGGGAAGTTGGAACTGGCTGACCTTGAAGGTCCTTTCCCACCCAACCCAATCTATGGATCTATGACAGAGGCACCACCAGGCTGAGCTTTGGGATGGAGGTGCCAGCCCAGTGCTGCCTCTTACCCGATGTACTGCTCCGACTTGTTGTACTTCTTGGCCAGGTACTTGGCAGAGGCTTTGCTGGGGATCTTCACCATGGAGAGCTCTTTGCCGTAGCGGGTGACGTTGCAGGGCATCTCGCAGACACAGTATTCATTGTCTTTCTCCACCAGGAAATCTGGGCAGGGGGAGAGGGAGATGGAGAGATGGAGAAACCCAGCACCCACAGCCTGGTCCCACAGGGCTGGGCAGCCTCACCTAAGGCCGGATCTGCGCACTCCTTGTACTGCTCCGGGGTGCAGTAAGGGGCATCTCCTGCAGGAGACACAAAGTGGGGTTTCCTGGTGGGACTGTGCTGGGGGGACTGTGGAAGCCTGTGGAGGCCATAGCCTGCCATGTGTGAGGCTCACCTGGCATGTGGACCATGCGGCAGTTGCAGTTCTCCACCAGGTAGCGGGTCTCGCAGTCAATGCGGCAGGCAGTGATGCTGTAGGTGTCGTAGAACTCCGAGTCACCCACCACGGCCTTGCAGTCCCCCCAGGGAGGTGGCAGGTAGATGAGCTGGGAGGGAGAAGAAGCCAGGAGTGAGAAGAGAAGGCCCCCAGCATGGTGCTGGTTCCCAGGTCTGAGTCCCACTCTCCATTCAACATGGAGGGACAGGGGTGGGGTTTAGTGTCCCCACAGCACAGAGTGGAAGGGAGCATCCCAGACTCCCCAAGTCCCTACCCGCTGCTCCTGGCAGGACACGAAGGTCTGGAAGCCAGGAGCCACCCCGAAGCCCAGCTGGTCGATCAGCGGGGGCTCATCCTGGCTGTGGATCTGCACCTTGATCCCAGCTTCGAATGAGGTCTCATCTGCAGCAGAGACAAGTGGGGTGAGCATGGCCCTGAACCCCAATCTTCAGGCTTGTGCCAAACTTCTCCTTGTCTCCTCCATCTTCCCCTGGACAAACTCATCTGTTTGCGTGTCCCTGCATCCATCCATCCATCCATCCATCCACACATCCATCCATGCATCCATCCATCCATCCATGCATGCATCCATTTGCTATACAATGTCCTTGTCCCCTCTGACCCCCCTGCTCCAGCATCCAGGGAGCAGCAGCCAAGTGCCTCTATTTATAAACAAGTGATGGCTGCTTGTCTAAACCGGTGGGGAGTTGCCATGGTGAAGAGCAAAGACAAGGAGGTAAAACGAGAGAAAAAGACCTGAAATGATGAGAAATGGAAGAAGAGAGCCTAAGGAACATGGACTCATGGGGTGGGGAGTTGGGAAGGGGCCAGGAAGCACCCCGGGAACTGCTGGTGGCCCAGCAGAGCTGCTGGCAGAGGTGGTATGACAGGGGGTTACCTGTTTCCCCCCAGACAGGCAGGTACTCGTCCTGCTGGATGTCCAGCATGATCTCCAGGCCGTTGCCTGTGCCCCCCTTCATGCTGATGAGCCTTGGCTTCCCGTCCTGCCCCGCGTTGAAGGTGTAGCACTTCCCATAGCGGGTGAAGACCTGCAGGAGAGGACACGGGGCTGAGGCTGGGGCCACTCTGATAGCAGAACAACGTGGAGCTGGGCTGGCACCAGCAGCTCTGAAACAGCCATCCCCAGCCTGGATGTGCGACCTGCCCCCAGTTTCTGCCTTAAGACTGTTGGAACTGTCCAGCTTTGCCTTGGTAGAGGAGGTGTTCCTCACCAAGGCACAGGGATGGCTTGGGCTTAGAGAAGACATTTTGCCTCAACCCCCAGACCCTACAGCAGCCCCAGCTCCCTGAGATGGCAGCACTCAGCCCTGCACCAGCACCAGTACCTTCTCTATCCCTTCCAAGGATGGAGCTGGTTGGGGTCTTCTCCCTCCCAATCCCTCCTTGTCCATTCCAGACAATGCCCCCAGAAGCCCACAGGTCTCCATGCTGCTGCCTGCCCAGGCAAGGGGCATGAAACCAGTGGGCTACAGACCACATGGTGCTCCACAGGCGGTGGTGACGCCAGGATAGAGGTGCCAGGCACCTGTTCTGCAAGCACAGCCCTGGGGCTGCTCTCTGTATTCCACCAGCCAGAATTAAGTGTAACAGAATTGTTTGGGCTGGAAAAACCCTCCCAAGACCATTGAGTTCAACCATCAACCCAGCACCGCCACGGCCACTAAACCACATCCCCAAGTGCCATGGACATACACTTCTTGAACATCTCCAGGGGTGGGCACTCCACCACCTCCCCATGCAACCTGTTCCAGTGCCTGACCACTCTTTCAGGACAGAAATTGCTCCTCATATCCAACCTAAGCCTCCTCTGGCACAATTTCAGCCACTGCTGTCCCCAACATCCCGGTAGGTGCCAACGGATGGGGCTGGAACATCAGCCTGTCCCTGCGGGAGCTGCCAAGGCACTGGTTGGGCCTGACCCCACACAATGCCAGCTGCAGCTTCTCCCTCTGCCTGGCCACCCTGGGGCTACTCACCACCATGAAGTCCCCAGGGCCACACTGCTGGCCCCGGTAGCTGCAGCTCAGCAGCATGTCCTCCAGCTGGTGGCAAGTGCGGTTAAAGAACCCCCAGAGATTGAGGGGCTCCTCCTCATCCCTGGGGCCAGGCTGTGCCGGGATGAAGCCCAGCTCCATCCCAGATTCGTAGTCAACCAGGGGGGCCAGGTAGAGCAGGTCCTCCTGGCTGAGCTGTGAGACCCGCACGCGGTTGATGTTGCAGAAGGTGACAGCAGGGAAGGTCATCTCGGGGCTGTCCTCCTCGCTGAGCAGTGTGACATGATGGTACTCCAGGTAGTAAACGATGCGGTCAGCCACCTGGTAGAGGAAGATAGAAAGGGAGAGGAGGAAGGCCAGAGCCCACAGAGCCTGCCGGGCACCCAGGCTGCCCTCCACAAAGATGTGGCTCAGCCCATGCAGTGTGCAGCTGCTGGCAAAGGTCACAAAATCTGGGGCTGCCCCTGTGTCCTCTTCCTCCTTCTCTTCATCCTCCTCCTGCCCATACAGGAACTCATCTGTTCCATCCTCTCCCCTCTCAGTGGCTGCAGTATCTCTTGGTCCATCCTCGCTGGAGAAGGAGATGGTGCAGAAGATCTGGAGAGGCATTATCCAGCTTGGGGATCTCAGATGCTGTGTGGAGGTCCTGGCATGAGCTCCTGGTGTAGTGTGGGGGTCCTGGGTCTCTTGTAGGGGTCTTTAATCTGGTTTGGGGATCCTGGTTCTGATGTGGGGCTCCTGGTTCCTGTCCTGCCACAGCTTGGAAGTCTTCAATGGTGAGTTGATTCCTCAGGGTGTGGAGGAAAGGAGCTGGGGGAGAGCAGGGAAGGAGGTAGGAGCAATTTCAGAGAAGGGAAAGGCAGAAGGGACAAGGAGCGGGAGAGGTGAGCGGGAGTGAGGGAGAGGAGCAGAGGGATGCTCGGAGGGGATGGAACGAGGAGGGGACATGAGGAGCTGGGAGGAGGAGCCAGGGGCGGTCCTGCCGGCTCCCCAGGTCCCCCGGGACCGGCCGAGTGCGGCTGGCAGAAGAGAGCTGAGATGTCACCAGAGCAGAGATGTCAGCGGCTCCAGAAGCACAGATTCACAGACTGCATCGTATTGGAAGGGACCCTCAAAGGTCATCTTGTCCCTCTCAGTCAGCAGGGACACCTCCAGCTAGAGCAGGCTGCCCAGGGCCATGTCAAGTCTGATCTTGAATGCCTCCAGGGATGGGATTGTCAGGGCTGCCCGGGAGGCTCTTTGGGGGGCTGCCAGCCCTGTTGAACACAAGTCACCCTGCCTGCTGCATGCCCTCCATCCTCCCCGTGGGCGCCAACGGTCCTGGCAGCCCGAGCGGCTGCTGCAGCCAGGCCTCCCTGCCGTGTGCCAGGCTTTTTCCGGAGCTGCCATATGCTGGCATCTCAGGACCTCCCATCCGGGCAGCTGGAGCCAGAGGTTTTCCCAAGACGCCTGTGCCACTGTCCTGCTGCAGTGCCTGCCCAGGTGGTGCCAGCAAGGGCAGGTGGATGCTGTGGTGTCCCCATGGTGTCTCCAAGCTCTTCTGGTGCTCACCCTGCCCTGGCAGCACCTGTCCCTGCTGGCTCGTCTCCCTGTGCCAGTGAAGATGACATCCTGAGTGGTTCAAGGTCTGTCCTACTCCAATTCAGGACTGATCTTGGCAAGATTTGGGTGATGAATCCTTCTGCAGAACCCAGCTAGTGCATGTTTCAGATCCCTATGGGCACAGGTATCCACAGCTTCTCTCAGGGAATGGCATCCAGGCTTGGTGCTGGGGTGCAGGTCCTGGGAAGTTCTCAGAGCAGCAGCCCTGGTGCAGAGTGGTGGACTGGAGCTGGCAGCTGGGCTGCTGGAAGGAAAGACATCTCCTCTTTGCAGCAGCACAGCCCCTTCTTGTGGTTTGCTTCTTTCCGGCACTCAGCGCTTCAGAAAAGCATCCACAGACCACATCCATCCAAGGTGCCCACAGAGTGATCTCCAGCTCCATCCCAGCACCATGGCTGCCATCACCAGCCAGGGGTGGGGGGAGGGGAGCATCTAAATATGGCAGCACTTTGGTGCACAAGAGCGAGACAGGAGGTTCTGGTTGATGCTTGGGTGTGAGGAGGACACCCTAGCCCTCCAGTTTGGCTGCTGGGCACTGTGGGGACCACAGGCCTTAAGCATACCCCAGCTCATGGACATGGGCACCACCAAACTGGGTCAGCAAACACGACCAGGAAACTTGTACAGATGTGAGTCGGTTCCAGCTTTCAGTGTACTGGGCAGGGTGTGTGCAGCCTCAGCTAAGATGTGACACTGGATTGTCCCTCAAGGAGCCATCCTGGAGCTCCCTAAGCTCAGTATTCCCAGTAGGATCCTTGTCTATGAGGGACATTGGGATATGCCACAAAGTAGGGATGCTGTCAGCAGAGAGGAGGAAGGATGGGGTGACCTTGGGGACCAGAGCCAGAGCCAACACAGGATGAAATTTCATAAAGCTGAGAGCAAGGTCCTCTTGGGAGCATCCCAGAGTCTGAGCTGGAAACTAATCCTGAAAAATGGGATCAGGGGGGTAGATTGGGTAGTTTGGAAGCACTTTGCCATAGGCACTCAGCCCTTTTACCTTTGATGGAGTAAATATAAGGAAAAAAATATAAGGGGGGTGGCAGAACCCTGGAGCAAGCAGCCCAGAGGTTGTGGAGTCTTCTCTGCAGAGCTTCCAACCCCCCCGCCCCAGCCATTGTGATCCTGGGCAAGCTGCTGTGGGTGCCCTGCTGGAGCAGGGGGAGTTGGACTGGGTGAGGTCCAAAGGTCCCTTCCAACCCCTCTATGCTGGAATTCTGGGAGATGAGCTGCAGCTGCACCATGGGCAGAGTTTCACCTGGGAGGAGGTTTGGGGGTACTGGACTGGCTTAGCCCGTGGGAACAAGCTATGTGCCAGATGGGTGCAAGCTGGGCTGATCACATGCAGATTAGAGAATGCTTTTGGCAGGGGTATGAGCTGGCTGAGTTTGGGGTGGGATTTTTTGCTGCTCCCCAGCTCTGGGACAGGGAATTTCTGTGCAGGGAGAGGAGGAGGAGAAGGAAAATGGAAGAGAAGTCCAGAGAGGTTGGTTTAGCCCTGGCAGGGCACTTTCAGGTCAGCAGTGATAACCTGGAGCCCTGCGGGCTGTTCCTTGATGATGTCAGTGAAGGGCTTGGTCCCATCCTATGGTGTGGGGCAGGTTTAATGTGTCTTGTTGGGAGCAGCTGCAGCAGGGAGAGGGAAATGCTGCAATAAAAACCCTTCCTCAGCTGGGACCATCAACCTGCCTGGCTCAGCTTAGCTGATGGAGGGAGATGGGGCCAGGCTTGTCCCACGGCTAGGGGAGTGGAATGAGCATGGTCCCAGCTCCAGTTACCACTGCCTGTACAGAGCTGACACTTGAGCTGAGCTGAAGGTGACCTGGGACAGTCATGGTGACACCAGCACTCAAGGGAGAACATCCAGCCTCCACCACTGGGACAAGCTGTGGCTGTATCCCCACACTACAGGCAGGAAGGTGCCATCCTGCTTTGTGGCAGTAGTTTTGGAGATGCTGGAGGAGTCCTTGGGTTGGTTCCAACTCCTCCTTCACCAGGAGTTATTTTTACCCTCTTTCAGGTAAAGCTCTGGTGGAGGAGAAGGATGGGGGGGATGCTATAATTAGCTGTGACATCAGCCCCTGTGGCAGCGCGTGCTGGGGATGATGCCACTACACCCCGACCCATTGCTGGGGACCAAGGAGGGTGGAATGATGCTTGATGGCCTCCTCCCTGCCTCGGCGAGGAGGGGCATGGGATAGTGGCAGAAACTCCTTCTTTTGCGGCTGCTGGTGTCATGTGGCCACTGTCCTGGGGCACTTCTGCTGCTCTGCAGCTTGTCACGGCCTGGGGAAAGGAGGTTTCCCGGAGCGGGGGAGCACGGAGGCGGTGGCAGGGGGGGGGAGCAGGAGGGGGATTTGACGGCAGCAACAGCACATTTCACAGCCTGTCACGCTTTAATGGCAGAGGAGATCAAAGCTGGGATGGAGTTATTCATAGAGATAAACCAATCCCCGAGGAGGCGAGCAGAAAACAACATTGCAAGCTCTGTTATCCCAGGCCTGCAAGCGGCAACCCAGCCCCGGGGGAGGCTGCTGCAGGAATAGCCCCGGGAGCTGGACCTGCTTGTGCCTGCCAAGGACTTGGCCCGCAGCATCCCCTGTCCTTGCAGCTGACCATAGAGAGAATAATTAAATTGTTTAGGCTGGAAAAGCCCTCTAAGATCACCCAGTCCAACCATCAACTCAGCACCACCATGGCCACTAAACCATGTCTCACAGTGCCACGGCCACAGGTTTCTTGAGCACCTCCAGGGAGGGACACTCCACCACCTCCCTGGGCAGCCTGTGCCAGGGCCTGACCACTCTTGCAGGGAAGAAATTTTCACATCAGTTGGTGCAACTCCACAGGAGCAGGATTTGGGGTGGATATTTGATGGAGTTGATGGGTTCATCACACCCTGTCCTCACAACATGGGTTCATGAGTTCAATAGTTTGGGTTGGAAGGGACCCTGAAGGTTATCCAGTTCCAGCACCCCCACCACCATGGACAGAGACACCTTCCACCAGCCCAGGTTGCTCAGGGCCTCATCCAGCTTGGCATTGAACACCTCTTGGGAGGAGACATGCACAGCCTCCCTGGGCAACCTGTGCCATTGTCTCCTCATGCTCAAGAATTTCTTCCTCATTTCCAGTCTCAATCTGCCCTCTCCCAGCTCAAAGCCATTGTCCCTCTCCTGGCACTCCCAGCCCTTGTCAAAAGTCCCTCCCCAGCTCTCCTGGAGCCCCTTCAGGTCCTGGAAGGCTGCTCTAAGGTCTCCCTGGAGCCTTCCCTTCTCCAGGCTGCACAGCCCCAACACTCGCAGCCTGTCCCCACAGGGGAGGTTCTCCAGCCCTCGGATCATCTTTATGGCCTCCTCTGAATCCTCTCCAACAGTTCCATATTCCTCTTGTGTTGGGGGCAGCAGAACTGGTCAGAGTGAGCTGCTTTGGGATGGCTCTGGGAGGCTACAGACCCCTTCCGTGGAGAGGGGACAGCACTGGAGCAAGGTGGGATTGCCTGGGCAGCCAGGAGCTCAGCTGGGACTAATCCTGCTGCCCCTTATCAGATGCTGCCACCTTGCCTGTGCTGGCTGCGGCAGCCGAGCCAGGCGCAGCCTGTGTTATCCAGGCCTTTATCCCCCAGATTAGACTCTTCACAGTGGATTAGCATGTCACATTCTAATGCAGAAAAATTGGTGATTAAAAAGGAGGTTTTCTTCCTCTGTATTATTCCCCACCTCCGCCCTATGCCCACAGGCCCAGCCCCAGCCGTGGGTGCTGGTGGTGCCACACTGCTGGGTGGCACAGGAGCCTCACCCCTGCTTCACACAAAGGATGGGAAGCCAAAGGTCCTTCTTCAGGGAGACTGTGCAGAGCTGGTGTGCTGATTTTGGTGGCAGGGCTCAGGATGGGAGGATTGGGTGCCTCCAGGTGCCCTCCTGCCCAAGTTTATCAGCTGCAGCCCCAGCACCTGCAGCCCAGGACTTTAATAAAAAGCACATTATGTGCTAAGTGGACTTCATTATGGAGCTGGGGCATCCTTGCCTCCCGTTGTTCCATGTGAGTTCATATCAGATGAGCCTTATCTCCTCTCCAAATGCTGCCATTTAAACTCCATTAATCTTTCAAAGCTTCTCTGAACCAGTGCTGCTGAGTGCTTCTCAGCCAGCCCAGTTAGGTGCTGCTGCTGCTGCTGCTGCCGCCGCCCTAGGGACAGAGGCCACCTGCAGCCTTGCTGCCCCAGAAGAGACTCTGGGTGGGGCCAGCTGGGACACAAGCCCCAGCTCCATGGGTGTTCAAAGTGGCTTTTGTCAGGCATCCACTGTGACTGCTCCACAGCTACCTTGGCCTTTTTTTGCTGGGGGTCTGTTTAGGCTTCTGTAATCACTGACTTGCAGAACTGGTTTGGTTTGAAAAATCTCTTTCAGCTCTCCCTGTCCAACCATTCTCTGCTCTAGGAAGGCTGGAGCTGACCCATGGCCCTCAGCACCACATTTTGGCAGCTTTGCATACCTCCAGGGATGGGGATTCAACTGCCTCCCTGAGCAGCCTGGGCCAGGCTTTGAGAACCTTTTCAGTGGAGAAGTTCCTCCTCATGTCCAACCTAAGCCTCCCCTGGGGCAACTTCAGGCCTTTCCTCTTTTCCTCTCCCTTGTTCTTTGGGAGAAGAAACCAAGCCCCACCTGGCTCTGGCCTCCTTTCAGGGAGTGGCAGAGAGCCAGGAGGTCTCCCTTCAGCCTCCTCTTCTCCAGGTTGAACATCCCCAGTTCCCTCAGCTCCTCACTAGCCCTGTTCTCTGGATACTTCCCCAGCCTTGTTGTCCTTCTCTGGACCTTCTTTAGCCCCTCAGTGTCCTTCTTTGAGTGAAGGGCCCAAAACTGACCCCAAGATTCCAGCTGTGGCCTCCCCAGTGCCCAGTCCAGGGTGATAATCCTTCCTCTGCTCTAAATACTCAAGCCAATTTGCAGTGCTGAGATCTCTCTGGGTGGTTCACTTGGTGGTGCCCCTTAGTGCCATGGAGGAGTCTCTGGGTCTGTGCTGACTCCTCCTTCTCTGATGGAATTGTTCTGTGGATACTTATCTTGATGCTTTCCCCTGTTTCTGGTGACCATGAAGCACCTGTAAGCAGGCTTGCAGGAGTTTAAAATCCCTGATGGGGTGAGAGGGATGCCTCCTGCCCCATCACTATCCCCTTCCCCCAGACCATCCTCTGCCCTGTCACTGTCTTCTGCCCCATTACTAATCTGCTGCCCAATCACCAATCAATCCTCTGCCCCTCGGCATATCCCCCCCATCATCATCCCCTACCTCATCACCAGTTCCTTTCTCCCTCACCTTCTCTTATTCCTCACCATTCCCTGCCCCTCACCGGTCCCCTGCTGCCTCAGCAGTTCCCTGCCCCATCTCCATCCTTACGGTAAGAGCCTGGCAGCCAGTGCACCAAACCCTCCACACAGCAAAACTAAAATAATAAATAATCCCTCAAAAAAACCCCAACAAATAAAAGGCTCTAATCTCCAAGTGTCAGGGCCTGCATGAATAATTAAGAGCCTGAGCTGGTGAGGAGCTCCCCAATGATGGTTGTTGCAGGAATTGCAGTGATGCCTGCTGCTCGGAGCCCGGGCTCTGGCCAAACTCTCTGCAGGCAAAAAACCAAAAGCCTCTATAAAATGCCAGATAAATTAAATTCAAGGCAAAGTGCTCTGAGACAGTTAATTCTCACAGCTCCCTGTGGAGATCCCTCCATCCTGCACAGCTCTGCATGCTCAGGGGAACTGCTCCCTCTCCACTCCAGCTTCTTCCTGCTTGATGTTGTGCAGAGAGAAGGGAAATGGCACCAGGAAGCTTCCTGGACAGAATCTGAAATACCCACAGTTGGCAAAGGTGCCCTGAGAGAACTGAGGATGTGCAGCTTGGAGAAGAAAAGGCTCCAAGGAGACTGTAGAGCAGCCTTCCAGTACCTGAAGAGGACTATAGGAGAGCTGGAGAGGGACTTGTTACAAAGACATGGAGTGACAGGAAATGTGGTGGTGGCTTCAGACTGGAAGGAATGGGACAGAAATGGGAGATGAAAACGAAATTCTTCCCCATGAGGGTAGTGAGGCACTGGAACAGATTGTCCAGAGAGGCTTGTGGAGGCTCCAAGCCTGGAAGTGTTCAAAGCCAGGTTGAATGAAGCCTTTGGCAACCTGTGCTAGTGGAAGATGTCCCAACCGATGGCGGGGGACTGGAACTGGATGATATTTAAGGTCTCTTCCAACCCAACCCATTCTATGTGCCTTGCTGCCACTCAGCCTGGTCCTGGATACAGACCCAAGGGAGGTTAAAAGAGAACCATCTGGAAAGATGCCACATTCTGGTGGAGGTCCAGGGCTGCATTTGCAGCCTGCAGCTGCCCTGGGGACAAGCATCTGTCCGACACATGTGGCAGGACAGCCTACCCATAGCCATGGCATCCTCATCTCTGCTGCAGCCAGGTAGCATTTGAAAGCTTCTTCATCTCTTCAGCACCCACAGCTGCCATTAAAGTTTATTAATAATCATTAATAATTCATTGGCTATCAATTCTTTATGTGTAAAGGCATGTCGAGAGGAGCAGCAATGGCCTGAGATGCATCTGGGAAGCTTCAAGCTTTTGGCATGACACCTGGGGGTGCATAGAGGTGCTTGGGTTTCTGTGATGCCTCTGGGTGTCCAGAGAGGTTTGGGTGTTGTACTGGTTTGAGGCTAATTGGAATATTTCAATGAGAGAAATTAGAACATTAGTTGTGAAAAGAAAATAATGATGATATCTCTATCATTCATTGGTTTGTTGAGAGGGATGAAAAGTTATGATGTAAGCAACCTTCCCTCACTTTTGCTTGGAATTTTGCCCTATTAATTTCTAATATCTCTGCTCTAACTCTCCACTAACAACTGCCATGGAAGCTTTGCTGACTGTTTGGATTTCTGGCTGGGAAGGAAGAAAGAGAGGGGACAGCTTTGAGCCCTTCTGGGCAGCTTTCTGTGTGAGGCAGTTTGGATTTCTGTGTTATTTCTAACTTGGATAGAATTGTAAATTCTTGTATATATGCTTGTAAATTTTGCCATGCTGTAAATACAGCTTCATCTTACTTCCAAGCTGTCTGAGCTGGTCTGGTAAATTTCAAATAGTGTGGGGCAGGGGAAGAGTTCCTAATCCACCACAGGTGTGTAAAGGGGTCTAGAGGCTGCTGGAAAGTTGCCTGGGAGAAAAGGACCTGAGTATGCTGCTTGACAGCTGTCTAAACATGAGCCACCAGTGTGCTCAGGTGGCCAAGAAGGCCACCAGCATCCTAGTCAGGATCAAACAGGCCCAAGTCCCTCAGCCCAACCTGACCTTGAACACCTCTGGGGAGAGAGCATCCACAACCTCTCTGGGCAACCTGTTTCAGTGCCTTCCCACCCTCCCTCTCAAGAACTTCTTCCTTGTCTCCACGCTAATGTCCAGCATGGTGTGAGTGAAGCCACAGGCAGCTGAGGGATCCCCAAAACTCCTGCCTGCACCCATGTGTTGCCATATCTAGGAAAGCTTGGATGAAGCTTTACAGTGACGGTGGCGAGAGACTGGAACAGGTTGCCCAGAGGTTGTGGATGTCCCCTGCCTGGAGTTGTTCAAGGCCAGGTTGGAAGGGGTCTTGAGCAACCTGGGCTAGTGGGAGGTATCCTGCCCATGGCAGTGGGTTGGAACTTCATGATCTTCAGTGTCCCTTCCAACCCAAACCATTTCATGAATCCATGGATAAGCTGGAGGAGGGAGACGGCAGAGGAGCAAACCATTGCCAGGATCTCAACCCAAGGCTGAGCAGCTGGCTGCTACTTTCTGGGTCATTTGCTTAGAGCACAAAATGACAATTTTCTGGAACACCTCTGGATGCTTCCAGCCCACCACACTTCCTGGGAGATGAGTGCCCACCCACAGCAGCTGCTGCCCCACGCCCAGCTGCTCCAGCTCGTACCTGTTGTTCCTTTTCCTATCACTGTGCTCCACCAAAAAAGAGCCTGGTGCCTTCATCCTGACACCCCCCCTCAGATATTCATAGACCTCTCATCTCCAGCTCCCTCAGTCTTTTCTTCATAGCTCTCTGCTGAATCCTAGAACTATGGAATTGTTTCTGCTGGAAAAGCCCTCCAAGATTATCAACTCTGACCCAACGCCACCATGGCCACTAAACCATGTCCCAAAGTGCCATAACCACACATTTCTTGAACACCTCCAGGGATGGTGGTGTTCCCCCACTTCCCTGGGCAGCCTGTTCCAGTCACTGACCACTCTTGCCAGCCAAACTGAACCTCCTCTGGCACAATTTGAGGCCATTTCATTTTGTTCTATCACCTGATACTAGAAAGAAGAGATCAACACCCTCCTCACTCCAATCTCCTTCCAGGGAGTTGTGGAGAGCATCTGACCCTGCCACCCACTTTTGGTCCCCAGGTTGTTTTTCCAGAGCCAGATGTGCCTATGTGGTTTGTTTATGAAGAGTCTGAAGCTCCAGGAAATATCTGGGTATCCGTAATTCCCATGCCCAGCTCTCCAGCTGTGCTGGAGATGCTTTTCACTCCAGATCTGTGATTATCCACTAACACTGCACTGTGGGGGAGCTCTGCTCACTGCGGGGGTTCCTGGGCTTGTGACTGCTGCAGCTCTGTGCAGGGCCATGGGGTGCTGTGGGCTGGATGTCTGGGTGGGTGCTGGGGGGAGATTCTGTGGAGCTGAGGGCAGGGAAACCAGCATCATGCCCTGGTTGAGTACTCTGAGACCAGCAGGCCTATCACACACCTCCCACAAGTGCTGGAGGACAACTCAACACCCATCAACGGGGCAGGTGTGAGCAACAGGAGGTGGGGGTCGGGAGTGGGGAAGGCTTGGGTGTTCCTGGGGAACTGACCCCCGAAACACAGCAGCTGGAGTAAGGTGGGCTGTGAGCTAGGCAGGGAGCTCAGGCGGTGCAGAGAGGCTTTGGGGTTTCGTAGGGTAGATCCCACAGCAGGATCTGTTGGGGTTCACCAAGGTTGCTGGGCTGCCCTGGGAGCACAGTAAGGTGCTGCTGGATCCATTATCCTGCATTTCTCCACAGATGGGAGGAGGAATGTGGTTGGGGTTTGTTAGGACATGCTCCAGACCTCTCCTGCTCCCTGCCTTGCCCTTCCTCTCTGCACCCCGTGTTTCCAGGGTAGAGAGGATGCAGTATCCAATGGCAAAGGCAGTGGCATGATCTCCATGTCAAACTCAATTCTCCCCAATGCCAGCTCAGCCCTGGAGCCTCATGGAAATGCTCCAGAGGTCTTAAATCCTCCACAGCTGATTGAGGCCGTCCCATGCGCTCTGCCCCAGGGCTCCCAGCTCCTAGATTGGCCCCCCCTGCTCACACCCACCCTGCTGCAGCCTTGTGCCCTGCAGCAGGGTGGTGACAGGAGTTGGGATTGTGGCTCTCCCTCAGGACAAGTTTGATGGGTGTGAGAAAGTAAAGCTGCAAATGCACTTTGTGTCACACCAGGCATGGCTGATCCTCTCTCTTCTGGCTGCACCAACCCCCACAAAGGGGATTCATGAGCATCAGGCATCACCCTGAGGTGTAACAACAGGGGCAGCCCCAATTCCTGTCCCATGGGCCACACTAGGGTGTGGAGAGGAAGATTATCCTCTGGCTTTCTCCTTTTTCCCTGAAGACAGGACTCCTAATGCCTTCCCTTCTCGGCATCCACAGGGGATGAGCAGGGCTCCAGAGAAGGGAAAGGAAATGCGTGCTGGGAGCAGGTGTGGCCATGCATCCCCACAGAGAGGAGAGGGTTCCAATACCCCCAGTTCATAAATAATGGAGCAGAAAGTGTGAGGCATTAATCTCTGCTGCTAATGAGCACAGCCCTGAAACACAGGCAGCAGCGAGGGTAATTCTCCTTGCCCCACAGAAGGGGACTTGGGCAGCTGCTCCCCTGCCAGTCCTGTGGGTGTGAGGCTCTGAACACGGCCCCAGTGATGTGGACACTCACAGCCCATGGTCCTGGTCCCTCAGCCTTATGTTTGCTCCTCATGGCTTGCCAGGTCATGCCAGGGTTTGATGGCTGGAGAGAGGAGGTGGCTGCACCCTGCTGTGTGTCCTCCTGGACCACTGTGATGGGGCAGCACTGGTGGGTGCCAGACACCTCCATGGTACTGGAGGGGTGATAAAGAGCCAGGGCAGAGCTGGGATGTGCCCAGTTGCTTCCCCTTGGGTCTTCTCAGAGGGTTCAATCCCCTGTTTGGAAAGCATCCAAGCCCAGTCAACTCTGCTCCTGGAGCATCCCTGCATCCTGGGGAGCGCCCACACCTGCTGTGCTTCAGCCAGGGTGTGTAGAGATGGAAGGGGTTGGATAACGCCATGGGACCCCCTGATGTGATCTGGCGATGATGTAACATGGAAGAGGAGGAAAGAAAACCCCTGATAGTCCCAGAATGGGGATAATCCCAGAATGGGCTTCCCCTCGGCACTGCCTGCTGGGAATCCTGTCCTAGCTGCAAGGTGATGCTGGGGGAGGGGGGGTGAAGAAGAAGAAACCCATCCTCCAGGGCCCCTGGGATGCTCCTGGGTGAGGGCACATGGGCAGCATTTCTAGAACTCAAGGAGGTAGTCTCTGTATTGCTGCTCCCCCCTAGGCAATGCTCTCCCGCCAGCCCGTAGTGTGATGGGGGACACGGGCAGGAGGCATCTCCTTGTCACTTGGCATACTTGGATTATGGCAACTCCTCATCTGCATTCGCCGCGGCTCCCCCTGAGCCCTCCCTTCTGCCGGGGACAGATAACGGCGGCAGCCGCGGTGCTGGCGGCAGTGCCACGGCTCTCCCCTGCGCCGGCTGGCATCAGCATGCAGCCAGCATCGCCTGCAAGGCCACTCAGCCTCAGCGCTCCTTGCCAGCACTCCCAGCTCTCCCCACTAGCACCTCCACCTCTGCTTGTCAGCACCCCCAGTTCACCTCGCCAGCACCCGCAGCTCTCCTCCAAGTCATGGCACCTAAATGAAATGGTTGCAAAAGGGACAGGCCCAGTGAGGGGCTTCTCAAAGCTTCTTGCAAGGACAGGACAAAGGTTCCCCGCACAGCTCAGTAGGACAGGGCAGCCCCTGGCACCCCACATGTGGGCAACACTATCCCCAGACCTGCTGGGGCAAGGCTGCCAGGTGAATCCAGAGAGCAAAAGAAATACAGCACAGACACAGCTTCTTGTAATCAAATCCATCAAATCATCCTAACCTGCTTGCAAGGAAGAATCCAGGCAGGAATAACAACCCAGCTGTGAGTCTATCTTGCTTTTGCTGGTTGGAGGAGAGGCAGAAAGCAGCCTATGTGGACCCCAGCTATGAAGGCAGGGAGTGGGATGAGGATCCCTGAGGCTGCTCAGCACAGACACCATGACCACGCTTCTGGTAAGAGCCTGGCGGCCAAAGTGGCTGGTGGCCATAGGCAAGCTGGGACCCAGCTCTGCTCAGCAGCCCCACTGGAGAGGATCTAGCCAGCTTCAGGTTGCATCTTGCCTCCATTTAACAAATAAACCTCCCAGTGGTTGACACCAGGGAACTGCTCCGTGCAAGGAGCCCAGCAAGGAAATTTAAAGCAGATGAGTAAAATCACCCTAGTTGTGCTGGGACCTGGGCAGCAGCTCCATCAGTGCCCAGCTGGTGCATCAGTGGCTTCATCCTCATAGGTGTGAGACATGAGTGGGGCATGCCTAAGTGGGGCATGAGGATGGGGACCCTGAAGAACACAGAGCCAAATGCATCATGATGGAGGCTCAGGCTCAGAAACAGTCTCCTTGGCTGCCTAATTTCTTAGGCAGCCCCCGAATAGCCAACTCTGTTTAATTCCCAGCTGGATGGGGAGAGGCAGCCTGCAGGATAAAGGCTTCATTGTGTGCTGGATCCATGTCACAGCACAAGATACTGCCACCATGGTGGAGCACAACACTGTGCCGTGCCATCAGGATCTGCCTTCCACAAAGACCAAGGACTTCCCTCAGGTCCCCACCAGTCATCGTTGTGGCTCTCCCTGCTTTCCCACTGGTGCCTCCTCAATCTGCGGCACTTTCTGGCTCAAGGGTTCCAACCCAACATACACAACTCTGAGAAGAGATCCCAGGGAGCTTTGCCATGCAGGAGCACACCGTGAAGCTTCACCGAGCAGTACGCACTCCTGGGGAGCACCAAAACCTAGTGGCACCTCCTGGCATCCCCTTAAAGCAGATGCTGTTGGTTCTTTCCAAACTCAAACACCATCTTTGCATGGGGAAACCCTGCCATGGGGGCACTCACCACTTTGAAGTCTTCTGGGGTGCACTGCTCTCCACGGAAGAAGCAGGACAGCAGCATCTCCCTGATGTCATGGCCAGCCCGGTCATAAAACTCCAGCATGTTGAAAGGTTTGGGTTTGAAGTTTCTGAAGTTTGCTTTGTCCTGCAGGATCTCCAACTGCTTCTCATCAGCAGTCTGCGTGTCTGGGATCTCGTATCTGTGTGGGGAAGAGTAGGGAGAGTATCAGGCCTGATGGTGGTGGCTGCTGCCACTCTTTTGGACTTCACAGGAGCTACTTCTGCCCCAGTATGAGCTCAGCGAAGTCCCAAGTGACATTTCAGACTATTCAACAGCACAAAGTGGCCCAGAGGCATGAGAGCTGTCAGGAGAATAGATAAGGAGGAGAAGATGCCTAGTGGCAGCACCAAACCTATCCCACTTGCCCCAGAGCTGGCCCTGCAGCACCAGTCCTGGTTGAAGCCAGCCCAGGTGTCTGTCTGGTGCCCTTGGTGGCATCATGGCTGCAGATGGAGGTTTTGCCAGGATGCGATGAGCCTTAGCCCCAGCTCTCATGGCTGCAAATGCTTCCCAGGACTATGAGTGATGGCAGTGGTGAAGCCCCTTGGCAAATGGGCAGGGACTGCCAACTTGCTGCGAGCACCAGGCTCATAGCAGTGGCTTGGCAGCACCACTGAGCTGCTGCAGTCATGGCCATGGACTGGGGAGGGTGGGCAAGTGGCTTACCCAGGAATTCTGCCACTGCAGAATTCCCTGGCCCAAGGACTGGTGCTGACCTCAGGTCCTGGTGTATGGGTGATGCTCAGTGGCTTCACCTGCTGGCATCCCTCACCTTACTGCATGTGCTGGGTACCCAGAACATGGTCCTGGAGCAGTGTGTGCTGGATCCACCTCACAGACATCCCAGAGTGGCTCTGGACGTATCATGCATGAGGGTGGGAAGCACTGGGATTGGATCCATCCACAGCAGCCGAGAGTGGGAGCCACATGCCTAGGAGCAGTGGCATGACCTGATTGCTCTTGGTGTTGTCACAGAGTGGCCACATGCGGCTGTGGAGCCTAAATAACTTGGGATCTGCTTCCTCATGGAGACTAAGGAGGTGCTGCCTGTGCCAGTCATAGAGTGCAACTCTCAGGCACCTGCTGCTCCACATGCTGTGGAGCCACATGCCTGGGGCCATGTGGTGGCCTACCCTGGCAGATGGAGGCATCACCTGGGGCTACACGAAAGCATTGGGACCCACCTGTTATTGAGCAGGGCGAGGAGCTCACCAGCGTGGTACAGGTCGTTCTTGGTCACGCGACTGAAGCGGAACTCATTGAGATTGCAGAAAGTGACAGCAGGGAAGGTGAGCCTGGTGGCTGCCACCTCATCCAGCTTGGTGACATGGGGGTAGAGGAAGTAGTACTGGATGCGGTTGGTGCAGACGAGGGCCAGCAGTGCCAGAGAGCCCAGGAAGCAGAGTGCCCAGACCACGCGCTTCAGTGACAGCCGCTCGTAGGAGAAGATGTGAGAGAGCCCATGCAGGGTGGAGCTGCTGGCAAAGGCCTGGATGCTCACTGGCTGCCCACTGTCCACCTCCTCCTCGTCCACCTTCAGGTCCATCATGGTCTGTGCCAGTACCCTGGGGTGACCACCCTGCCAAGAAAGGAGGGAAAGCCTGTGAGCAGCTTCGTGGATGCTGCCACTACCTGTGGGTTCTACAGTGCCCATCCCATCACGGTGTGGGGAGGATGAGATGCACCCAGGAGCCTTGGCATGGGACAGATGCTTTGCTGTGCCCTGCTCTTCCTCCCCAAGTCTGGACATCTGGATGTACACACACAGAGACATGGAGTCACCATCCCTGGAGGCCAAGTAATGTGCACCCATGGTATCTGGGGACACAGGTCCAGCAGCCATGGCGGTGTTGGGCTGATGGTTGGACTCAGTGATCTTGGAGGTCTCTTCCAACCAAACCAGTTCTGTGATACCTACTTATTTAGGTGCAGCCTCGTGCATCTCCTCCCCTCCCACCTCCTCTCTGCCCTCCCCATAAACGGCACCCACCAGCGCATCCACGAGCAGAGGAAAGAATCAAGGATGCAAACCTGGAATCAGGGCTGGCAGCCGGGATCGTTCTGCTCGGCGACGGCGGCTGCGACGTGGGGAGCGGGGCTGGGACGAGCCTTCCTCCACCTCTTGCTGCTGCGTTGGGAAAACGGGAGTGGGAGATGCAGAAGGCACGGAGAGGGGGCGAGAGG
>VWZI01001551.1:910-30101 GCA_013396835.1 Psilopogon haemacephalus | reverse complement strand
CCGGCAGTAGCGGGCGAACCGGAAAAGCAGAGAGGGGAATAAAAATAGCCCCGGCGGTACCTTGGTGCAAGCGTGGGAGCGGGGATGCGCTGGGGCCTCGCTCAGCGGCGCGATGGGGGGCCGGAGGCGACCATCGCCGGAGAGGAGGCAGCTACCGGGTGCCAGGAGGAAAAAGGGGGAGAGGGATGGCGAGCAGGAGGCTGCTTCCCTGCCAAACACATGGAGACCTCCCCCGATGGCTAGCTGGGAGCTGGTGATTTCTTCAGATGCATAATCCGCATGAAGTCATTGTCTGTGCGCTGGTGGGGCTGGAGGCCGCCCAGGGGTGCCGCAGGCCGGTGGGCAGTGAGGAGGAGGAGGAGGAGGAGGAGGAGGAGGAGAAGGAGGAGGAGGGAGAGGCGGAGGAGCGGGGCGCTCCAGCGATTGCAGGCTGCTGGCAGGGGCTGTTGGTGCTGCTGGCGTGTGCATGTGGGTAACGTGTGTGCGTGTGCGTGCCTGTGCCGCTCCCATCCCCCAGCCCTCCCAGGGATGCTCCGGCTCCTCGCCTCACCAGAGATCCCCTTGATTCCCCAGCACAGCCCTCACCCACCTCTTCCCTGACACAGCCTTCGCCACCCTCCCAGGCTTCACCCATGGGTGACCCCATCACTGCGGTGGCTGCTTGAACATGCTTGTGTTGGTCCTTTATGGAGGTACTGAATGTTCATAGAATGATTTGGGCTGGAAGAGACCTGAAGGATCATCCAATTCCAACCTCCCTGAGATGGGCAGGGACACCCTTCACCAGACCAGGTTGTTCAAAGCAATGGGGCCAATACGTACAGCTCAGGGTGGCGGTGGGACACTGTGGTGCCTTGAGTCTTTGTCCTGGTTCACTGGGTGCTGCCCTGCTCCTTGTTGCCTGCAAGAATGGTCCCAGCATGATGCTCATCGTGATGGGGACAAGACTCTGCCAGAGGGGCTAGACTCAGAAAGTGATGCCCCTCTCGCAGTTATTCCCATTCTGCCATTTACAGAGTGACCAGGAAGGTGCCATCGCCCCCAGGGTGCCCCCCATGGCAGGAGGCTCTGAGTGCTGGGTGCACTTCTCCCCAGGTAGAGCAAGAGGGTTGCACCCTCCCCAGCACCATTGCATCTTCAGCTCTCCTTCTTCTTTCATCTGCTCCTTGTTGCTGCCCCAAGGGGCATTCCCATCACCCAAGCCAAGCTGGGGACAGGCACTCTGCTGCAAACCTCTGTGGAGCAGTGTTTCAGGGAGTGGTGGCTGCAGCAGCCACCTGCCCACTGCTCCCAGTAAGGTGACTGCAGTCAAATGGAAAAGAGCCTTTCCATGTACTTGACAAGGTTGATGTTGGAGAGGAACAGACAGAACCTGGGGTCACCCCAACAAGTTGTGTCCTTGCCCAGGGTGCTGTCATACCATGATGTCCTTTCCCGAAGCATAGTTAACGAGAACATGGGCACCTGGGGGTACAGCAGGGCCAGGTGTGGGTACCCTGTCCCCAAATCTTGCGTCTTGGGGACACTTGGTTTGGTCCTTTTCTGAAATGTTCTCTTCCAAACTGGATCCTTGCCTGAGCAGGAAATGGGATTTTGTACTGGGACCTGCTCAGGGGCAGAGATGGGGCACAGGTACACCTTCATCAACAACTGTCCCCACCCTTTCTCATTGCTGGGCACACATACAACCTTTCCAGTGCTTGGAAATGTGGCTTCAAGGCTCAGAGAGCAGCATTGCCCTTCCCAGTTGGCTCCAGATCTGCTTTTCCCATCTCACTTCTTGCTGCTGACAGCCAGCTCCCTGATAGGGCTTCTGAGAGTGACCTGGGGAAGGATGTGCTGCCTGGAGAAGGGGAAAGAACATTCCAAAAGGGGTTATCTCTGCTTCCCAATTTTTTTCCCTTCCTGATGAAAAATCCTTCTGTTCAGTGGTTTTATTGACACTTAATCTGCTGCACTGGCTCAATGTGGGAAGGGATGGGGCTGGAGCAGATGTGTGAGTGGACTTGATGGGAACCCTCACTTCCCATCAGAGTCCTCAATTCCCAGCACAGCAGAAACTCCAGGAAATCACACAGCCTCACACAGTTGTTTTGGCTGGAAAAGCCCTCTAAGGACATTGAGTCCAACCATCACCCCAACACCACCATAGCCACTACACCATGTCAAGAGGTTTCTTGAACACCTCTAGGGATGGGGACTAAAACACCTTCCTGAGCAGCTTGACCTCTATTCCAGTAAAGAAGTTGTTCTTCATGTCCAACCTAAACCGCCCCTGGCACAATTTCAGGCCATTTCCTTGCCTTCTATCACCTGATACTAAGGAAAAGATTCTGACCTCCACCTCACTCCGATCTCCTTTCTGGGAGCTGTAGAGAGCAATAACATTTTCCCTCAGCCTCCCTTTCTCTAGGCTGAACATCCCAGGGTTCATCAGCTGCTCCTCACCATTCCTGTTCTCCAAACCCTTCCCCAGTTTCATTGTCCTTCTCTGGAAATGCTCTGGGGAGACACTGGCACAGGCTGCCCAGGGAGGCTGTGGCTGCCCCCTCCCTGGAGGTATTCAAGGCCAGGCTGATCTAGTGGCAGGTGTCCCAGCCCACGGCAGAGGGGTTGGAGCTAGGCAGTCTATAAGGTCCCTTCCAACCCAAACCATTCAATGAATCTTTGATTTTGTCCTTAAAACACCTTCCCTGAGGGTCTTGGGGGTCCGTTGATGCCCATGAACACCCCCAGCCCCAAGAACAACACCCCCAGTCCCCAGGGAGGAGGCAAGCAGTTGGAGAAAGTTCCCTGGTGCTGGCCCCTAGCCAGGAAGGCTGCAGCTGCATCCTTGGAGTCGAGTGGAGCGTGGGGAGCGTGAGCATTTCCGTGTGATTTTTTTGGAGTAGCCATGTGAGAGTTGTGTTAATTCCTGCTGGGAGAAGCAGGGGGACCAGCTGAGGGCTGTGGGATGGCTGAGGAGGTAACAATTAACCCCAGGTGGTAACTGATAAAAGCAAGACACGAGGCACAAGGTTTAAAGGTAGGGTGTCAGAGTGTGAACTGGCACCTGGGAGTGATGGGCAGTGGGGTGTGAAGAAGGAGATGCTGTGGCTGTATCCTTCCTATGCCAAACCGGTACTCATCACTGGCTCAGATCCAGTAGGCAGGGCTCCCCTCAAGCTGCCTATGGATCTAATTAGCATCAAAAAATAATTAAGGGAAGGTGCTGCAGTGCTGAGGCTCCCAGTGCAAGCTCCAACAGACAGGCAGCAACAGGCATGTCTGGGGAACACCTCAGGAGCTTGTGCCAAGGGATAACTCAAGCCCTGGGCCTGTTTTCTCACCGTCTGGGCAGGGTTTGTCCCTGGTCCACCATAGGCACCTCTGGTATGGAAACAAATTTCCATTTATAGTTGGGCAATGGTTTAAGTCTGGAGCAGGGGATGTTTAGGTTGGACATCAGGAGGAAGCTCTGCACAATGAGGGTGCTGAGACACTGGAGCAGGTTGTCCAGAGAAGTGGTTGAGGTCCCATCCCTGGAGACATTCAAGGTCAGTCTTGATGGGGCCCTGAGCAAACCGATCTAGTTGGAGGTGCCCCTGCTGGCTGCAGTGGGCCTGGAAAAGATGATCTTGGAGGGCCCCTTCCAACCCACTGCAATCTGGGAATCTCTTGGAAGAGCATCTGCAGGGCAAAGGCATCTCCNTTTTTTTTTTTTGGGTTCTGCCCTCACTATCTCTCCCTCCCTGGAGGCAACCCTGCCTTCCAAATTGCTTCTTTATCTGCACCTGCTGCTGCACAGGACGCAATTTAATTCATAATGGTCTATTAAATACTGGGGGTGATGGAGGTGCTGGGCACTGTTGCTTCCCTCCCTGGGATGTGATAGCTATGGGGGTGACCAGCACTGTAACCTCCAGGCTTGTGTCGGGTATTTAAGGGGAGAGATGTAATTAAAGCACCAGACCTTGCTGCTGGGGCTACAGAGGCAGCACTTCAGTGTTCAGTTGGGAGGATGGTGACATTGTGACCCCAGCCTGCCTCCAGCCTGGAGAAAAGGAGGCTGAGGGGGAGATTTCATTGCTTTCCACCACTCACTGAAAGGAGGTTGGAGGGAGGTGGTGGTTGGTCTCTTCTCCTTAGTAGCAGCTTCTAGAAGGAGATTAAATGGCCTGAAATTGTCCCAAGAGAAGTTTAGGTTGGACACGAGGAATAATTTCTGTCCTACAAGAGTGGTCAGGCACTGGAACAGGCTGCCCGGGGAGGCGGCAGAGGGGTCCAAGAAATCTGTGGCCATGGCACATGGGGACATGGTTTAGTGGCCATGGAGGTGTTAGGTAAATGGTTGGACTCAAAGACCTTAGAGGTCTTTTCCAACACAAATGACTCTGTGAGGTCGTGAATGTCCCCTCCCTGGAGGTGTTCAAGGCCAGCCTGTATGAGGCCTGGAGCAGCCTGGACTAGTGGGAGGTGTCCCTGCCCATGGCAGAGTGTTGGAACTGGATGATCTTTAATGTTCCTTCCAACCCAAATCATTCTATGAATCAGGCTAGCAATTCTAGAATAGAGGGAGAACAATTCCCTCTATTGGGAACCCTGAAACCTGGGCTGAGCAGATGTAAAATATCTTCACAGCCCATCGCTGCTAATGGCTTGCAAATTGCTTCCATCAGCTCTGGTGTTACAGATTGCTCATCTCAAATTGCTTCCAGGAGCCCATTTTGGGGCCAAATACTTCCTAGCTTGGGGAAATACCATCAGCAATAGTAAATTGTATTCAGATGAGGTGCTGTGAGGCCTCATGAAGACTTTTCAGAATGTGCATCTCCCAGCCCCTAGAACTGGTCCTGTTGGCCATCCCCACTGCTCTGGGCTGCTCCTCGAGGCATCTCTTTGCTCCAGCTCTGAACCAAAAGCAGCTCTGTTGCCTTCACATAGATCCTGTAGAGGGCCAGGGCTTCCTAATTCATGAGCACATTGTTAATTATCTGCTGGAAGCCAAAGTGTCTGCATCTCGGTGAGACTAACGAGGCTTCTAACAGAGCAGCCTCTGGCCCAGGGCATGGTGCTGCTCTGGAGCACCTCTCCTGCGAGGCAAGGCTGAGAGCACTGGGGCTGGCAAAGAGGAGGCTGAGGAGGGATGTTCTTAATGCTTACAAATATCTAAGTGGTGGATGTCAGGAGGATGGTGCCAGACTCTTCTCAGTGGTGCCCAGTGACAGGGCAAGAGGTAACAGCCATACACTTGAACATTGAAAGTTCCATCTAAACGTGAGGAGGAACTTCTTTACTGTGAGGGTGCTGGACACCTAAAGTAGGCTGCCCAGACATGTGGTGGAGTCCAGGAGGTTGGAGCTGCGTGATCTTTAAGGTCCTTTCCAACCCAAACTACTCAAGGGTTCTATGATAAAAAGGTGACCCTTTAAACCCAGGAGTTTCCCAGCTGCTGGTTGCTGGCCCCTGTGCAGAGCGCGCCTGGCTCTGATTTATGCCATTTTGCGCTGTGCTCTTGCTTGCACCCACTTGGCTCTCCCAGCGCAAGGAGCAGCCAGTCCATTAAACACTGAGTCATCCTCAGAGGCATTTAATTTTGTGAGGGGCAGCAGTCTGGATAATTAAAGACCTTTGTGTCCAATGCCAGTGGCGGTGCAGAGCAGGCTGACAGGGAAAGGCGAGGACATCCAGAGTCACCAGTGGAAGTGGCTCCTCTCTCCACCTTGCATTTCGGGGGAAGGTTTTTATCGGAGGAAGGTTTTTAACCTTTACCTCCCTCAGATGAGGGCTTCCTTGGTCAGGTGTGTGCAACAATGCTGTTATTTCTGCCTGGATTAACCATGTTCTGATGGGATCTCCCATGGCAGATACTCTTTCTGGAAGTCTCAGCTTATTAAAAGGACAAGCTGCCTGGGGAGCTGCTAACAAAGCCATGAAAGCTTTTAGGAACCAGAGCACTGATATTACTGTGCTTTGCATAGGTGAGAAATCAGACAAGAGTTCTTACAGGCTGATGGTTTTTATTGTTGGTTTTGGGGTTTGTTTGGTGTTTGTTTTGTTTTTCTTTCTCAACAATTATTTTTTATTCTGATATCTTTCTGTTTAAACCTTCAGATCTGCACTTGGGATTGAAAAGAAGGCTGAATGCTTAACAACCAGGCACCTTGCAGCACAGGCATGAGGGACCTGGAAGGCACCAAGAGCAATGAGGGAAGGTGGATCAGGCTCTCCTGGGAGTTCGGTAGCAAGAACCATCCCCAAGAGCCAGGAGACAAACTCCCTGAGGTCCATCTCCTGCGAGAAGGCAGGTCCAGCTGCTCGGGAAGAGCTGCTTCATTGCCTCTATGTTGCACCAACAGAGTCTGAATGTCTGGGATTTCCTCCTCCTGCTGCTCATCGCCCTTAATCTGAGTTCCCCTTGCCTGCCTTGGGGCTGTTCTGTGTTTTACAGCCCCTTCAAGGATTTCTACACTTTTGCCCTCCTGGAAATCTTGGAATCAATCAGCTGCAATTCTCCAGGGCTGTGAACAGCACTTTGCAAACTGAAGGTGGATGGAAACCCTGCAGAAAGTCACTGAGCAGGGTGTGCTGCTTCATTAGCTCCAGCAATTAGGAGGAGGCAATGCAACACAGCTAGCTGTTCCTCAGCTGCTGTCCTGAAACCCTCTCCCCATGAGCCAATTCCACACAGGCTGGCTCCTGCAGTTCTCACTCCTTTTACCCTGTGACCACAAAAGGCCCAGGTGCTGCTCCACTGGACTGGAGTCTCTGAAGATTCACAGATTCATTGAATGGTTTGAGTTGGGCGGCACCTTAAAGATCATCCAGTTCCAACCTCCCTGCCATGGGCAGCGACACCTCCCACTAGCCCAGCTTGCTCAAGGCTTCACACAACATGGCCTTGAACACCTCCATGGAGGGGGAATATGCTCAGGATGGATGTGACCCATATCTAGAAAGGTGAGGTGTAGACCGAACAAACTCATTTCAGAGACTGCTGGGCTGTGGCTGCATGATCTACATGGTTCCCATCAGTCCTGCAGAGCTGCCCATTGACAGTGCTCCTCACTGACATCCATATCAGAAGCCAGAGCTGGTTTGAGGAGAAATGTTCCATGCTGTGCCAATGCTCCTGCCCAAGGAGCCTGTGGATGTCCCCTCCCTGGTGGTGTTGAAAGCCAGATTGGATGAGCAACCTGTGCTAGTGGGAGGTGTCGCTGCCCATGGCAGTGGGGTTGGAACTGGATGTTCTTCAGGGTCCCTTCTAACTCAGCCCTTCTAGGAATCCATGACTCTGTGTGTCCAGTCCCAAATCCAGTGCCTGACATGGGCCCCAGCACCATGTGTGTGCACAGAAGGGAGATGCTGGAATCCTTGGAGCAAAAGAATCCTTGAGCTCTTCCCAGGGTGCAGATGCAGCCTGTCCCTCTGTGCTGCCTTGCTCCTCTGATGCCATTTCTCTGCCTGTGCTACCCTGGCTTGGCCAGCAGCTGCTTGTCCCCATGTCCCTGTGTCCTTGTCACTGCCATAGGGCCCCTTCAGCTCACATTTGCTTTTATTCCCTCTGACACCAGTTGTGGTCACAACAAAGCTCATCTCATTAAGGAAACGCTGAGGATAGCTGGAGGGGGAAATGGATCCCTCCATCTGGTAAGTGCCAGGTCGGGGCAGCCAGCAGCATGTGCTCTCCATGACCCTGAGTGCCGCAGAGCCATCCTGTGTCTTGGACCTGCAAACACCCTCCAACAGCCTGGAACCAAAGAGTTAACAAACCCATCCAAAGAGCACCAGGAGAAGGGACCCACAGGAAGGCTGGGGAGGAGCTGTTTAGAAGGGTTTGATTGATAGGAGGAGGAGAAATGGTTTGAAACTGGAGCATGGGAGATTTAGGTTGGCCACCAGGAGTTCTGCACAGTGAGAGTGACAAAATAGTGGAACAGGTTGCCCAGAGAAAATAGAATCATATAATGGAAGGGACCTTAAAGATCATCCAGTTCTAACCTCCTGCCAGAGGCAGGAACACCTCCATCAGCCCAGGTTCGTCAAGGCCTCATCCAGCCTGGCCTTGAACACCTCCAGGGAGGAGACATCCACAACCTCCCTGGGTAACCTGCACCAGTGTCTCCCCACCCTCACTCTTGAAGAATTTATTTCTCATCTCTACTCTCAATCTCATATTCCAACTCAAAGCCATTGTCTCTTGACCTGTGACTCCAAGCCCTTGTCAGAAGTCCCTTCCCAGCTCTCCTGGAGCCCCTTCAGGCACTGGAAGGCTGCTCTAAGATCTCCCTGGAGCCTTCTCTTCTCCAGGCTGTACAGCCCCAACTCTCTCAGCCTGTCCTCACTGGGGAGGTTCTCCAGCCCTCTGATCATCTTTGTGGCCTCCTCTAGAACAGTTCCAGCAGTTGCAGGTCCTTCCTGTGCTGCTTATGTATCCTTCTTGTGGTTCTTATATGGTTAAGGCCCTGTCCTTGGAGATGTTCAAGATCAGTACTGACATGGCCCTGGGCAGCCTGCTCTAGTTGGAGGTGTTCCTGCTGACTGCAGGGCAGCTGGACAGGATGGGCTTTGAGGGTCCTTTCCAACCGATGCAATCTGTGAATCTGTGAGCAGGGAGCTTCTCTGCCAAACAAATCCAAGTAATGTTGCAGCCACTGCACTTCCCTGCAGCAGAGGGGAGGGAAAGCAGCACTCACAGGCTGAGGAGACAAAGGCAGTGCAGATGGGTGCTGGGGCACCCTGCGAGTGCCACGTGCTCTGCGCTGCTCTGCTCCCAGCTCAACTGAGATTTGCTGCTTCAGCTCCCTGAGAGTGGCTGGAATAACCTAGGGGAGGATTTCTGGCAACTACATTGGGGCCAAAAGAGCAGAACCTGTCTGGGAAGGGCTCCAGTGTTTACTCCAATATTGCTGTTCCTTGGTGTTTGTGTCCCATTTCTCCAGGAGGAATTGTGATGTGAAGGAAGGGGATGTGGCACTGGGTGCTCCTGGCATATAGATCAGCTCCTCTTCTTTCCAGCAGCTGCCTGACATGCAGCAGTCCAGCAGCTCCAACAATGAGGCCTTACTTGGTTTCCTGTATTTTTATTTGCCTTGAGAAGAACTCAGAGATGCAAATCCCCTAAACCACAGAATCCTGGAATAGATTGGGTTGGAAGGGACCTTAAATACCATCCAGTTCCAACCCTCCTGCCATGGACAGGGACACCTTCCACCAGCCCAGGTTGCTCAAGGCCTCATCCAGCCTGGCCTTAAACACCTCCAGGGAGGGTGTGACCTCTCTAGGTAACCTGTCCAGTGTGTCCTGCCCTCACTCTAAAGAGTTTCTTTCTCACCTTCAGTGTAAATCTCCCCTCCTCATTCTATACAAGCTGGTGGCTGTAGTGGCTCTGGTGAAGCCAGGTCCAGGACTGGTGGGTACTGGGGAGAGGAGCTTAGTTGCTGAGTTTGATGCCCAGGGCTGGACTTGGACCTGCAGGCACTGTTGGAGGGGTACTGCTGATCCCCATCACGGCCTTAATCTTATCCCTCTTTTCCAGAAATGCCACGATTCTACTTTAGAAATGAGGGAAGGGCGTTGCTACCCTCCCCCAGCAGCCAGACCCATTCATAGAGCAGATGGAGCCCATCTTGAATGTGCAATCTCAGCAAAAGCAAAGCCAATCAGTGAGTTAATTACCAGCACGTTAGGAGTGAGCCAGGGATTCCCAGGGGATGGGGGAGCTGAAGCAGTGCTTGGCTCCCTACCCACAGCTGCAGGAGCCATACGTGCCAGCAGGGCTGGAGCTGAGATGCTCTCCCTGGGGACAGTTTGGCTGTGAAAGTCCTCAGTGGAGTCACGTGGACCTATGCAGATGTCACTCAAGCCATGTCCATGCCTTCCCTGTGGTTTTTCTGGTTGTGTCTTGCGGGGTGGATTCATGGGGTAGCTGTGAAGCACTGAAGCACTCTCCTGGAGAGAACTGTGGCTCTGTAAGACCAAAAACACAGCCGGGGCAGAGCATCTGCTCCCTCATGAACACACACAGGGGCAGAGCAATACACCCAAGGGCATGGAAGTGCTGAAGCTGGTTCAGAGGAGGCCACAAAGATGATCAGAGGGCTGGAGAACCTTCCCAGTTGGGACAGGCTGAGAGAGTTAGGGCCTGGAGAAGAGAAAGCTCCAGGAAGACCTGAGAGCAGCCTTCCAGTACCTGAAGGGGCTACAAGAAAGCTGGGGAGGGACTTTTGACAAAGTCTTGGAGCTCCAGGATGAGGGTGGGGAGGCACAGGTTGCTCAGGGAGGTTGTGGATGCCCCCTCCCTGAAGGTGTTCAAGGCCAGACTGGATGAGGCCTTGAGCAAGCTGGGCTAGTGGGAAGTGTCCCTGCCCATGGCAGGGGGTTGGAACTGGATGATCTTTAAGGTCCCTTCAACCCAAACCATTCTATGATCTACTGCCTTTGCCTCACTGCTGAGCAAAATCAGGAGAGAAGTGCAGCAGCTCCTAAACTCAAGCTTAAAAAGCCAATTTGAAAGACATCTCTGCCCTTACTTGATGCCTTTGGGGTGGCTTTGTCACATCTTCTGGCCATGCAGTACCTGCCCAGCAATGCAAGGGGCTCTACAGCCAAAACTCCTGCCTGGAGGCAGCGTGCTCCACCCTGGTAGCCTGAGGAGGTGGATCTGCTGCTTTGCCTCCTTGGTGCTTCTGTTCTGCTCCACATCAGCTGAGCTAATAAAGTCTGGACTCCTTAAATCCACAAATGGCTTCAAACTCGATTGCCCTGGGCTGGCTCACAGCTTCCATCTACTCCTCCCCTGGTCATATCTGCCTGGGAGATAAGGATGGCAATGGCTTGAATTCCTCCCTTCTGCATCAGCTGCCAATTCTGCTGCCCGCTCACCCTTGATAAATATTGCACAAAGATTTGGCTGCCAGCATGATGAAGATAAAGGTCCCACCAGACCTCCTTCCTCTGTGCCTTTTGCCTTCTTCTGTGTCCAATTTGCTACACAACCTACCTGCTGCAAGACAGGCTCTGCCCAGCCCTGCTCCAGCTCCCCACTAGTGCTAAACCTCAGAGCCAGCTCCCTCCTCTCTGTGCCCAGACTGGGGTGGGACCTGAGTGCTTGAGGAGCTGTCATTTCCAGGCCTTGAATTGGCATTGATCTGGGGATCGATAGCAGAGCCTGCCTTGGCTCAGCTCTCTCCTGGGGTGGGTAGGATCATCTTCACTGGTGTGGTATGGGTGCTGCTGCCCCATCCATCAGCTTATCCTTGGCAGCAGAGCCCAAACCACGTTTTGGGGCACCAACATACATGAGGCTCTGCCTGGTCTTAGCCTTGCTAGAAGTCCTCTTTCCAGGAGCAGAACCCAAACAAGGATTTGGAGATGCTCCCATGCACCAGAGGCTCTGGCTGGCCTTAGCCTTGTTAAAAATCCTCTTTACTTCTCTGCTGCCAGGCTGGATGAGCACAGTTTGGGGAGCCAAGAGAAGGACTAGAGTCTGGGAGGCATCATCCTGCTCTGACAGAGAGGATGGACCCAATGATCTTTTGAGGTCCCTTCCAACCACTAACATTCTGGGACTGTTATCATCAGGAGCTGTGCTGCCTTTTGCCCACCAATCACACCTTGGTTTGCTGGACCTGACTCCTCCAGCTGAGAAACCCTCCAGGAGCTGAAAGCTGCTTCATGATGGTGTACAAACATCTTAGAGAGAGTAAAGACAGCAGGAGCTTTCAGCTGTGTGATGGGGAGTGATTGTGGATGCCAGCAAGGGCACTCAGAACTGGTGGTTTCTGTGAGACCCTGCAGACAGAAGTCCTGAAGCTGCAGCTGTGTGTGAGCTTTGCTCCTGAGCCAGCCTCACATTTCAGGGCTGCTGTAGGCAAGAGGACAGGCAAAGGCTACTGACCTGAATGACGAGAGACAAACAAAGGAGGAAAGCTCTTGATCAACCTTATCACTGAGTATAGATCTGGTTGGCGGCATCTGCTAGAGCTGAATATCCCCCTCTGCACCCTCTCTGCAGCATCCTAAGTATAATCTCTCTTCTGAGGAGATCCCATTTAAAAGACGAGTGATGCTCAGATCTGTCAGTGCTGAAGCTCAAACAGGGCATTTCTGGCTTGCTGCTTTGTGCTGTCCTGCTGGAAGAGCAGCTATTCCAAGCAGCTTCAGATGTTATTGAGCTTGCAGGTCTATGGGTTTGCCCAGTTTGAGGGTGGCTCTGATGATAACATGATCTTGATACCTGTCACTTCTAAATCCATAAGTAATGTCATCTAAAGTGCACCAAATAATGTTCTGATTAACTGCTGGATCCTAATGCTACTCCCTGGAGATAACAAGCTGCATTTTTCCCCCTGGGCCATACAATAATAACCCAAATTAATCCCAAGCAGTGATTATTAAACTCATGGCATTGCTTTCATTAACAAAGCAAAAATAATTAAGCAGGTGTCTGTGTTCAGTATTTGGCTGTGTCTGACCAACTTTGTTCTGGGGAAAGAGACTCCCAGCGTCTGTGCAAAACTCTCTGTGGCTTTTCTGCTCCGTGGGGCACAGTTCTGTCAAGGGTACAGAGAAGCCGTCTCATAATCGACCAAATCAAATGCAGTTGGTGTCTGTTAATGCTGAGGTTGGTATCCCAAAGGACACTGAGGGGCTGGAGTAGGTCCACAGGAGGGCAACAAAGCTGGGGAAAGGTCTGGAGAACAGGGCTGGGGAGGAGCAGCTGAGGCAGCTGGAGGTGGTGAGTCTGGAGAAAAGGAGGCTGAGAGGAGACCTCCTGGCTCTCTGCAACTGCCTGAGAGGGGACTGGAGCCAGGTGGGGGTTGGGCTCTGCTCCCTAGGATCAGGTGATAAAATGGGAGGAAATGGCCTGAAATTGTGCCAGGAGTGGGCTAGGTTGAACATGAGGAACAATTTCTTTACTGAAAGAGTGGTCAGGCACTGGAACAGGCTGCCCAGGGAGGTAGTAGAGTCCCCATCCCTGGAAATGTTGTGGACATGGGGTACCTGGGGACACAGTTTAGTGGTCATGGTGGTGTTGGGTTGGTGGTTGGACTGGAATGATCTTGGAGGCTATTTCCAACTAAACCAATTCCATGATTCTGTGAGAAAGCTTCTAGTTTCTGTGAGAGGAGAGGAGAGCAGAGGGATGACCAGGACAGAAGGAGGCAGTGCTGGTGAATTATGCATGACACAGGGAGGAGAGCCCTTATCTGCAGGGACAAAGGTCTACGCCAGGCAGCCCAGCTCTCCACTTTACCTGCACCTTCCTTTCGCCTGTGCTTTATCTCCACTCCCAGCTTGTAACTCAGCCCAAATATCAGAGGAAGGCGGAAGATTAATTTTCTCTGTTTGCATGGCAAAGGAGAGGGGACACGCTCTCACTCCAGACTCCCAGCTGCTTAATCCCCCGCCGAGGCCTGCCCAAGCTAAAGGCAAAACATTTATCAACCTTGCCCAAGTTGCTGGCACAGTGAGGGGTGCTCAGAGCCGGCAGCTGCCCGATGGCCTCCACAAGCAGGTGCAGGCTCTGACAGCAGGGCTTGGGGTGCATGCAGTTTGGGGGAGGCAAAAAATGCCAAACTTGCCCCAGTGCAGAGAGGTGATTGTGACACTCTGTTCTTCCGTGCTGAGACCTCAACTGCAGTATTGTGCTGAGCTGTGGGATTCCCAATGCAAGAGAGACGTGGACACAATGGAACATGAGGATGATCAGAAGGCTGGAGGACTTCCTCTATGGGGATAGACTGATTGAAATGGGGCTGTTCAGCCTGGTCAAGGGTAGTTGGGGTGTATTAGGAAGAGTCTGTCCAGCAGATCAAGGGAGGTTCTCCTCCCCCTCTGCTCTGCCCTGGTGAGACCCCCCATCTTGAGTACTGCCTTCAGTTTCGGGCACCCAAATTGAAGAGGGAGAGAGATCTGCTGGAGAAGGTCCGGTGAAGGGCTGCAAGGATGCTGAGGCGCCTGGAGCACTGCCTCATGAAGAGAGGCTGAGGGACCTGGGGCTGCTTAGTCTGGAGAAGACTGAGAGGGAATTTAATCAATGTTTATAAATATCTGAGGGCTGGGGATCAGGAGTGGGGGGACAGGCTCTGCTCACTTGCTCCCTGGGATAGGACAAGGAGCAATGGATGGAAGCTGCAGCACAGGAGGTTGCAGCTCAACACAAGGGCAAACTTCTTGACTGGAAGAGTCCCAGACCACTGGCACAGGCTGCCCAGAGAGCTTGTGGAGTCTCCTTGTCTGGAGCCCTTCGAGGCCTGTCTGGATGTGTTCCTGTGTGACCTCAGCTATATTGAGTGGTCCTGCTCTGGCCGGGGGGTTGGACTGGATTAGCTCTTTGGGTCCTTTCCAACTCCTGCCCTCCCATTAGCCTGGGATCCTGTGAGCTTCCAGGGAGACCTTAGAGCAGCCTTCCAGCACCTGAAGTGGCTGCAAGAGAGCTGGGGAGGGACTTTTTACAAGGGCTTGGAGTGACAATGGAGGGACAACGGATTTAAACTGGAGCAGGGAAGATGTCAGTTGGACATCAGGAGGAAGTTTTGCACAGTAAGAGTGGTGAAATACTGGAACAGGTTGCCCAGAGATGTGAATGAGGTCCCATCCCTGGAGACATTCAGATTGGACTTGATGTGGCCCTGGACAGCCCTGGAGGTGTCTCTGCTCACTGCAGGAGGGTTGTACAAGATGATTGTTGAAGTTCCCTCCTGACCCGATGCATCCTGGAACTCTGTGAATCTGTGTCAGGTTCCAGAAGAATCTGTGGGGTTCTGAAGAACTGGAATTTTCCCCTGCCCTGCCACCACGCATGACCTGTGTGTCCTTCCAGTGCGGGAGCCCTCACCATCCAGCCTTGATCAAACATTTAAGAGATGACAACTGTATTGATACGAAAATGTAGACAAAGATCCCTTGAGTTTAAAGCAGGAAACATCATCTTAGCTCTTATTTTCTACTCCTCTCCGTTAGCTTACTCCCTGGCTTAAATGAAATCATAAATATCAGCCCACAAAGGTCCTTTGTCACTGCACGCAGCTCCCAGCGACAAGAGGTCATTCATTAAAAGCCAGACGAAGGCAATAGAGACTCCCATTGTTATTTAATGAGCTCAGGGTAGGGCCAGCACTCCTCTGCTGATATTAAAGCACGGTTTCTCCGTGAGGAGCAGAGATGATGGACCTGGTGTCACTGCAGACAGGTTTGCCTGATCCCATCCAAGTGCTCTTTGCCCTGATGCCAGTCACTGCTGGAGGAATTATCCTGAGGACTCACAGTTAAACCTGGCTCGTCCTTTCGGGCCTGCAGACCAAAGGCAGCCCGCAGAAAAATCAGAGAATCACTGAACTGTTTGGGTTGGAAAAGCCCTCCAAGATCATCCAGTCCACCTATCAGCCCAACGCCATCACAACCATCAAACCATGTCCCCAGGTGCCATGGCGACACGTTTCTAGAACATCCCCAACAACGGGGAGTCCACCACCACTCTGGGCAGCCTGTTCCAGTGCCTGACCACTCCTAATCTGGAGCTTGTTCCTCATGTCCAACCTAGCCCACTCCTGCCACAATTTCAGGCCATCTTCTCTTGTTCTGTCTCCTGACATTAGGGAGAAGAGCCCAACTCCTACCTGGCTCCAATCCCCTCTCAGGCAGTTGCAAAGAGCCAGGAGGTCTCCCCTCAGCCTCCTTTTCTCCAGGCTCACCATGTCCAGCTGCCTCAGCTTCTCTTCCCCAGCCTTGTTCTCCAGACCATTCCCCAGCTTTGCTGCCCTCCAGACCCTCAAAGTCCTTCTTGGAGTATGGGGCCCAAAATTGACCCCAAGAATCCAGGTGTGGCCTCACAAAAGAATTCAGGGCACCATCCCTTCCCTGCTGCTCCTGGTCCTACCACCACTGACCTAAAGGCAGCGGACCCAGCGCCCAGGCCATGTGCCCAGAGCTATTTCACATCCCAGCAGTGGCAGAGGAGGCGCCGAAGCTCCACCCAACGGCATGAGCCTGATGCCATCTGCTGGCCCTGCGGCTCCGGCCAAGACAGCAGCAATGAGGAATTCATTCCCTCGAATATCCCCGCTTCCTCCGGCTGCCCTCCCCGCTCAGCCTGAGGGACTTTTCCTTAAGTCGCTGAGCCATTCCTGTTTGAGATAAGAGAAGACCAAGATTTTTTTTTTCCCCTCTGGAGAGAGGTTGATGTCTTTCTGCTTGCTTTTCCCTTTTTTTTGTGTGTGTCTGAATGACTGTTTCTGAAGGCCATCATACTCTGACTGGGTTTGGATTAAAAGGAACTTAATAAAGGTTTCCCCTGAGCACAAAAGCTGCACAAATGGGTTTGCAATTCTGGAGTTAATTAGGCAGGAGCCCTTCTTAGAAGCTCCATCACAGGACGAGTCTGGGAGGGGAAGGTTTATTATGGAAGGGCTGCTTGTTATCTCAAGGTACCAGGGCAGATTTCTTTGCATTCTTCCCCAAAGAAATGGAGGCCTGGGGTCACCAGTGAGCCCACTGGCATAAGCAAAGATCCCCATCACATCATGAGGTCTGCAAGTGCTGCCCGGCAGAGGAGATTTTGTTGGTTGGAGGAGGCAAAAGGGGCTAAAGACCAAACAGAGTGAGACTACAGGAGGACGTGGAGGAGAATTTCTGCCTGAAAATGTGAAGTGCTTCCGCCAGTAATCACCAGAATCATCAAATTAGCATAAATTCTATTAACGGTTTCCCAGATGAGACATTTCAAGGCTTCTCCCTCTCTTCCCCGACAGAAACAAAAGAGAATATAATTGTGGCACAGTAAAGCAACTCCTGAAAAGACTTCAACCCTTTCATCTTTCCTTCTCCCTTGAAATAAAGCTGTACATGAAAGGTGCTTCTCACCTCTCTGCTCTCATCATGGAATTAATCAATCAGGCAGGAGGAAAAAAAAACTTAGCAAAGCTTTTAGGGTCCAGGATGGGATGGAGTAAGTGGCACATTGCCCATTTGCCACATCCACACATCAGCAGGTGAGGAGAGGGTCTTTTCAGAAGACCTTGAAGCTTTTTTACAATCTATTATTAATTAATTCCTATTAATTAAGTTAAATCAGACCGTGTAACCTAAATAATGCAGTCTGACAAAGCAGCTGGATGTTAGAGCACAATCTGCTTTATGCACTCCCTTTTCCACTTAGCAATTCCAAGCATTTAGTTGTGCTTTTTAATTGCTTATACCCATTCTGCCATTACCTGCTGTTTTGCTTCGGATGTGAAAGATTAAAACACATTGTTGGTTTATGATTATGTGATTTTGCTTCTCTTAATTGTTAGCTTTTGGGTTGTGTTTTATTGTCTTGCATCTTAAGTGACTGCCAAAACAAGAGTTGTACAAGGTTTGAAATGGGGTTTTGCCTCTTGGCACCTGGATTGATTGCCCTATTGGCGTTTCAAAGAAATTAGTCAAAACATCCAATTTCTCAAGGGACAGTGCTTAATAAAGCGCCCCCGGGTGAAGTTTCCACACTCTGACCCAGCTGTTTATTGCATCCAGCACCTTATGGTGCTCTGCAGAAGCAGTGTGGGGAGCCGAGGCCCACCTCCGGCTTGCGCTAAGGGTTTTGCTTAAAATCCCAACCGAAACAAATATTTCTCCCCAGCAGACCCCTCAGTATCAGTGGCTGCAGCTGGGCCCTCCAAGAGCAGCATCTTCGGCCCTGACAGCGTACCCGGCCCGATCGGTTGCCAAGCAACGCTTACGTGAGCCACGTGCCAGCAGCAAAGATGGCGCCCGGCTCGCCTCAGCGTCCGTCGGCGCTTCCGCCCGCCCCGCGACGGGGCGTGGAGCGAGAAGCCACGCCCCCAGCAGCCATGGCGCGGGCTTGGCTTCAAACTCTCAGCCAATGAGAAACCGGGAATGTGGGGAGTGCGCTGTGATTGGCTACCGGCGGGGATTGAAACCGCGGTGCGGGACGGTTGAGCTGAGCGCTTGGGGCGTGGGCTGGCGGCAGGGAGCGTGGAGGGTCGTGAGGGGCAGCGGCGGAGCCCGGTCCTGGGACTTCACACCGGCGGTGAGTGTCCGGTTCCCAAGCCACGAAACCCCTTCGCCGGGCGCGGGGAGCTGCCTTCCTGGCGCAGCCTTGGGCGCTCTCGGTGCCTGTTTCCTCGGAGGCCCTTTTCGCTCTCGGCTTTCCCGGGCGGGGGTCGTGCCTCGGGGGGCGTCTGTGGATGTTTTCCGGGCTGGGGTTGTGCCCTGGGCTGCCCCAACCTTTGCCCTGGGTTGGGCGCGGCGCTACTAGGAGCGATGCTGGTAATGAGAGTGTGAAACTGTGCCCTTAGTAGTGGATCACAAGGGCTGTGAGGAGGAGCTGAGGGAGCAGGGGTGTGGAGCCTGGAAGAAAAAAGGCTGAGGGAAGACCTTTTGGCTCTCTGCAGCTCCCTGAAAGTATGTTGGAGTCAGGTGGGGTCGGCCCAAAGAACGGGAGGTAAGAGGAAGTGGCGTCAAATTGTCCCGGGGCCGTAAGATGGCCGTAAGGAGCAATTTCTTCCATTTGAGGGTTGTCAAGGACTGTCTCAGGCTGCCTAGGGCAGTGGTGGAGTCGACACCCCTGGGGAGGTTTCTAAGCCCTGGAAATGTGGTGCTGAGTGCCATGGTTTGATGGTGACCTGGTAGTACTGGAATAAAGGTTGGACTGGATGATCTCTAAGGGATCATCCGACCAAACCAATTGTCTGAGCCTATGAGGCCTTTTGGCAGAGCTTTCCCATCCACTGTAGCTCACGTGTAAAGTCCTGAGATCTCCGTGTCTGTAGGGCATCTAAGTGCCAACTGAGTGCTTGGAAGTTTTTCACTGTGGCCTCTTACGTCGAGCTGGTGCCACATCTCCCCAGCACCTCTCCCAACTATGCACCTGCTCCTACTAATTCATTATCCTAGGCTGCCCTGTGTGGCTCAGCAAGCTCTTGCATTAGAGAAGTAATTTCTGTGCTGCTGAGCTGGAGACTTTCCTCTTCATTGCTTCTTTTTATGCCCTTGTTGCTCTGAGGAAAATGTGCTGACTCTCTGAATTTGAACAGCTCTTTGCAGCAGGAATTGGAACTTAGAATGCAGCAAAATTTAGAACTGTATTAAAATTCCCCATATGGTTGTTTCTATTTTTATCATACGAAGCTGTGAGAACTTGCAGTTTGTTAGTGTCCTGTAGAGTACAAAAATCTTGGTTGCCAGGGCCTGAGCTGTGTTCTTCAGCCTTCTTGGAGGTGACTGGGTTGGGGTCCCTCATCTTGTCTTGGGTTCTGAGCCTTCATAGTGTACTGGAAAACGTTTCAAGCAGTGAAATGAGAGCTGGGCTGCTTCTTTTCTATCTGTAAGCTGTGGAGACATGAGGATCTTGATGCCTTACAGCAAAATTTAGATGCATTTATCTCCATAAAACAATTTCTAATGTAACTTTCTTTGTGCAGCTTCTGAAACTTCCCTTTAAATCCATAAATGGTGAATTCTCTTTTCTTTGGGTGACAGATTTTGTGTTTAGAGGTGGGCAGAGGGGGCTGGACTGTTTCTTTAGCTCTGGTTTCTTGGCAGGAAGATGGAGACGGCGATGCTGAGCCTGTGGGGTCTCTATGAGCAGCTTGTGCACCAGGCTGAAGTTCTGAGTGAAGGCAATGAGTCCCGTAAGTTCTGGTTCTCAGGGAGGTTGTGCTGCCTTTGGGCATGAACCTGTTCCCCAGCAGTGTGGGCAGCAGGGGCAGGGAGGGGATTCTGCTGGACTCTGCTGAGACCTGTCTCTATTGCTGGGGCCAGCACAGCAGAGACAAGGATCTGTTGGAGCATGGCCAGAGGAGGCCCCATCATACTGGGAGGGCTGGAAGCCCTCTGCTCTGAGGCCAGGCTGAGAGAGTTGGGGTTGTTCAGCCTGTGGAAAAGAGAAGGTTCCAAGGAGACCTTCTGGTGTCCTTTCAATGCTTAAAGGGGATGATCAGAAAGCTGTGGACAGATTTTGACTGAGAGCTGTAGGACAAAAGGCAAGGGTTTTAAACTGGAAGAGGGTAGGTTTAGATGGGACCTAAAGCAGAAATGTTCTGCCTTGAGGGTGGTGAGATCCTGGTCCAGGCTGCCCGTAGAGGTGAGAGATGCCCCATCCTTGGAACCATGGCAGGTCAGGTTGGTTTGAGCTCTGACCAACTTGCTATGGTTGCAGATGGCCCTACTGACTACAGATGGGTTAGACTAGATGACCTTTAAAGGTCCCTTCCAACTTAAAGCATTCTGTGATGGGCTGTCATGTTCTTGCTCTTCTGGTTAGTACTACCACAAAGGACTTGATCTGAAGACCTGCAAGATTATCTGAACATACCTAGAGTGTGGGTGTTTGCTGAAAGGCAGATTTCTTTCTTGAGTTGGGAACAGGTTCTACCTAATGTCAGTGAAAGGAGGAATGCTGCAGCTTGGGCAGTTGAAGGTGTTTGTTTTTCTCCCCAGAGTTCATTCAGCTGGCAAAGAACTTTGAGGAATATTGCCAAAAATGGCGGAAGATGGACCATGACCTCAGCAGGTACCAAGATCTGCTCAGGAAAACAGAGGCTGAGCGCAGTGCCCTGGATGTGAAGCTGAAACATGCCCGCAATCAGGTGGATGTGGAGATTAAACGGAGACAGAAAGCTGAAAGGGACTGTGAGAAACTGGTGAGTGGTTCCTTTGTCACCAGTTAGCTCTTTGGAGTGCAGTAATGGAACTGTGATGAGGACTGGCACTCTTTTCCCTGGGGAAGACAAAACCCAACAAGAAATTGCCCTGGCTGCTGGTAGCAGCCTGTGTTGGGCTGGAAGAAGGCACCTGATCCAAGGGTTGGAGCTTCTTTGCTGTGAGAGTAGGCTGAGGGAGCTGGGCTTGTTCAGCTTGCAGAAGGGATGACTCCAGTGGGACCTTAGAGCAGCCTTCCAATACCTGTAGGGACTGCAGGAAGGCTGCAGAGGGACTTTTCTTGAGGGTGTCTGGAGGACAAGGGGGAGTGGTTTGAAGCCTACAGGCTGGGGACAGAGTGGCTGGAGAGCAGCCAGGCACAGAGGAACCTGGGGGTGCTGGTTGACAGCAACTGAACATGAGTCTGCAGTGTGCCCAGGTGGCCAAGAAGGCCAATGGTCTCCGGGAGGGGTGTGGTGTGTGTATTACCTTTTTTACTGTATANGGGGGGGGCAGGTAACTGCAAACCCACTACACCTTCCAACCTAAGCCATGATGATTCTGTGACTGGCTGCTGTTTGGAGCTGAGCTGCCATGTCAGCTAAGAGGCTCTGCAGTCAGCAGCAGTCTGTTCTGAGAGCCCATCTGTGGCGTTGGGACCACACAATAACTAAACACAGTTTATCCAGCTCCTGATCTTTTCAACCTTTCCAGGAGCGGCAAATCCAGTTGATTCGGGAACTGCTCATGTGTGATGGCTCTGGAAGCATTCAGCTGAATGAAGAGCAGAAATCTGCCCTGGCCTTCCTCAACAGGCCACAGACTTCTCTTGGAGGTGCAGGCAACAGCAGGTAGGGTAAAGAGCTTCTTGGCTGAGCACCAGAAGTGTCACAATCACAAAATCCTTTGGGTTGGGAAAGTCCTCCAAGATCATTCAGTCCACCTATCAGCTTAACGCCATCATGGCTGCTAAACCATGTGTCCAGGTGCCATGGCCAGAGGTTTCTTGAACATCTCCAGGGATGAGGACTCCATCACCTCCCTGGGCAGTCTGGTCCAATGCCTGACCACTCCTAATCTGGAGCTTGTTCCTCATGTCTAACCTAGCCCTCTCCAGCACAATTTGAGGCCATCTTCTCTTGTTCTGTCACCTGATAGTAGGGAGAAGAGCCCAACCCCCACCTGACTGAGCCCCTTCTCAGGGAGTTGCAGAGAGTCAGGTCTTCAGCCTTCTTTTTTCAGCTGCTCTGCCTCCAGACCCTTCTCTAGCTTTGTTACCCTTCTCTGGACCTGCTCCTGCTCCAGCCCCTCAATGTCCTTCTGGGAGCAAGTGGCCCCCAAACTGTCCTCAGGATTTGAGCTGGGGCCTCAGCAATGCTGAATACAGGGAGTCCATCAAGTTGATCCAGCCCTTTGCCTCTGTGACACCCTCTGCATCCCTATCAACAGTCTGTTCCTTTGATTCCAGTTGAAATGCAGCTCCTGGGAGGCAGGCAGGTTGTTCTGAACCATGACTGCCAAAGTGATCCCGGTTTCTCCGTGGTGTTTTGCTCTTTAGGCTCTCCACAATAGATGAATCTGGTTCCATCCTGTCAGATATCAGCTTTGACAAGACTGATGACTCACTGGTAATGTAACTCCAAGCTCTAGTTTTCCTCCACTGTAAAACCTTTGGGCTGTGGGGTAGTTTCTGGAGACCCCTTGGATTTAGCTAACTGCTGATAAACTGGTTGAGCTGTTTTGCAGTTTTCTTGGTTAAAAGCTCAGGAAGGGCCTGGCCAGAGGCTGGTTGTGGTTTTCACTGAGCTGACCAGTGTTGTTTCCCCCAGGACTGGGATTCCTCTGTGGTGAAAGCTGTCAGGCTGAAAAGGAGAGAGAAGCGGGTATGTTGGATCCTTTCCCTCTAAACAGCTTCCATTGTCAGCTTCAGCTGACAGTGTCACCATCTGTCACCTCTCTGCCACCTCTAGAGGTGGCCAAGCTACTAAACGACAATCAGACTTCAGCTGGACCTTCTGCTGCTGTCACTGAGACCTGCTGTGGGGAGTGAGACAGAAAGTTACTCCTGGTATTGTGAGTTCAGTGGCAGTAGTGGAGCTCTGGTAGGGCCTGGAGCTTGCAGGAGAGCACTTGGGGATTATCAACAGCTCCTAGGTTTGGGGAAGAATCCTCTAGCAAGTGAGAATTTTCCTGTTCTGTTAAAGAGCCTGTGCTGGTTCTGCTCCGCTGATGATGCGTGGTGGGGACAGGGGGGACAGGACAGCCTGGGATCCTTCCTAGCAGAGCTAGGACAAGTGTGGGACTTGTTAAGTGTGTGTTGGTTCTATCTCCTTTCCTTTTTATCTGAATTGAATTGTAAAGCTGCTTAGGGAAAAAGGGAAGACATGGAGACCTCCTGAGATACTTCATAGCAACTTCAAGGTTGCTGTGGAGAACAGCTTCCCTGGAAAAACTTCATGGCCTGTGGTGTGTGTAGCCAATTGATGAGCCCTAGTTAGCCTGAGCTGGTGTGCTGCCATCTTGCCCTGCTCATGGCCATGAACGTGTGGTGTTTTCGCAGCGCTCCTCCAGGCAGTTCATCGAAGGCCCACCAGGTCCAGAGAAGAAAAGCAGAACAGTTGTCTCCACAGCAGACCAGGTATGGTGGTTCCACTTGGGTTTGTGTGCATGTAGGTCACATCATCTACCTCTTCCTAGGGTCAATAAGCTAAGTCTCATGTCCTGTGGGGACTGCTGTCACTGACCACTTCTTTCTCCTTACAGGGGAATGAATCAATCATAGCCAAGACAACGGTCATGGTCCCCAATGATGGTGGCCCAATTGAAGCAGTTTCTACTATCCAGACTGTGCCTGGTTCTCGGAGAAGCCGGAGGAAGAGTGGTATGTGTCATGATTCTATTGTCCTCATTCTGAAGTAGCTCAGAAGCTCTCTTAAAATGTTTGTTACCTCCTCTCAGGACCTCACCACAGCCTCTGGTTTGCTGCACTTGCTTTCAAAGCCAAGGTTGTAGAGGGCGATTCCATTCAGTGAACTCTTCTCCTCTTATGTCTTCCAGGTCCTTTCCAGCCGCTGAGCAGTGAGTTAAACATCTGCAGCCAACAGCTGGAATCCAAATCTGAGAGTGAGAGCTGTGGCACGCCTCAGCACAACGGAGTGAGGCTGCATGACTTTGTGTCAAAAACGGTAGGTACACAGGCAGGAAGAACTTGGAAGACCATCTTCCATCTTCCTAACATCCAGTCTAAATGGAGCTTCTCCCAGTTTGAAGCCATCATCCCTCATCCTTTCACTTCATATCTTTGTAACAAATCCCTCTCCAATAGCCCCTTTCAAAGCTGGTCTCAGCACTGCAAGGGGGGTACAGCAGAGGGGCAGAATTCACTCCCTGCCCCTCCTTCCCACCTGTGGGGATCAGCCCAGACCATGGCTGAGGCTGGGCTGGCAGTGCTTGGTGCCAGCTCATCTCCAGTTTTGCACCCTTAGGTCCTCCTCCACAGGGCTACTCTCCAGCCCTTCATCCCTCAGCCTGGATTTCTTTGAGATTTCCCTGATCCAGGTGCAGGACCTGTTGATTTGTTTGAACTTGATGAGGCTGGTGTTGTTGCATCTGTCTGGGTCCCTCTGGATGGCATCTTCTTCCTCCAGCATGTCAATCACACCACCTGTGTGCAGTAGGCCAGTGTGCAAGTCCTGCCCTAACCTCTATCTGCTTGTTTCAACTCCACTATTGCCTAGAGAGGTTGGACCAGGGGATCCTTGGGTTCCCTTCCAACCTGGCATTCTGGGATTCTGTGATAGGTTATCAAGCCAGAGTCCTGTGTTCCATGTGGGAAGAGGGTGAAGTTTGGGAAGATCTCTCTCAAGTGCCGAGACTGCCGTGTGGTGGCTCACCCTGAGTGCCGGGACCGCTGTCCCCTTCCCTGCATCCCCACCTTGGCAGGCACCCCTGTGCGCCTGGGAGAGGTGAGTCTGCAGAGCCTGGGGCAGGGCAGCTCCAGCACAGATGAGTGAAGGATCAGAAGGTGCTTTTTTTTTTTCTTTTTTTCTTGTTCTTTAAGGTTTCATCTTTTTCTGGACCCCTGGGGGGACATTTTCCATGTCTTGTAGTCTTAGCATCTTTGGGTTTTACTTTCCCTTCTGCCTCTTAGGGGACCCTGATGGACTTTGTCCCTTCTGCTTCTCCAATGATCCCTTCCATCCTAGTGCACTGTGTTAATGAGATTGAGCAGCGAGGGCTGCGTGAGGTAAGTGCAGAATGAGTGGGAAACCTGCTGATGGACCAGGCTGTGGTGATGGGGACACGGTGATAATCCAGCTATCCCTGACTATGATCTGTGGCCCTGCCGAGTGAGGTGGGGCCAGGACTGGGTCCAGTCTTGTTCAGTATCTTCCGCAACCTGGATAAGGAGATGTTGTGGACTCTTAGTCAGGCTTTGCTGCCATTCAGTGAGACCTGGACAAGGATGGACAGCTGGGGAGGAGAAGAGAGCCCTGCCCCTGAGGGAGGAAGATCGTCCTGTGTCTACAGGGAGGGGTCACCTGTTGGGAAGCAGCTCCACAGAGAAGGCCCTGGCAGTGCTGAGGGTTAACATGTTCTCCATGAACCAGCAACCTGCCCTGCTGGCCAAGGAGTCCAATACTGTTGTGGAAGCATTCAGAGGAGTGTGGCCATCCGGGCAAGGGAGGTTCCCCTGCCTCTCTGTTCTGCCCTGGTTCTCCAGTTCAAGAGAGCCAGGGAACTGCTGAAGATAGTCCAGTGGAGGCTACAAAGCTGCTGAGGGGCCTGGAGTAGCTCTGAGGAGTACAGGCTGAGAGCCTGGAGAAGAGAAGCCCCAGAGGGGATCTAAGCAATGCTCAACAAGAGCTAAGGGGGCTTTGAGGAGCAAGAGGATGGGGGCAGACTCTGTTCAGTGGTGCCCAGTGACAGGACATATGGGGCATTGGGCACAAACTGGAGCCCAAGAAGTTCCACGTGAGTAGGAGAAACTTCCTTAGTGTGAGGTTTCAGAGCCCCGGAGCAGGCTGCCTAGAGAGGTTGTGGAATTTCTTCTGTAGATCTTCCAACCCCATCTGGCCATTGTGACCCTGGACAAACTGTGGTGGGGGCTCTGCTGAAGCCAGGGGAGTTGAACTGAGTGAGCTCCAGAGGTCCCTTCCAGCCCCACTGTGCTGGGATTTGGTTAGTGCTCAAGTCTGGATTAAGGGTGGGAGCAGCAGCAGGTCAGCTTTACCCCTGCAGCTGCTCTCATGCCTTTGAGCATTGCTCTCTGTTCCCAGACTGGCCTTTACCGTGTGTCTGGCTGTGACAAGACAGTGAGGGAGCTCAAGGAGAAGTTCCTTAGGACAAAGAATGTTCCTCTGCTCAGCAAGGTGGATGATATCCATGCCATCTGTGGCCTTCTCAAGGACTTCCTACGCAGCCTGAAAGAGCCTCTCCTGACCTACCGCTTAAACAAGACTTTTATGGAAGCTGCAGGTGAGGAGCTGCTAAATGCCTAGAGGAAGGGTCAGAGATGTCTTGGTGGGGACAGGTTGAGGTGCCCCACAAACTAGTGGGTTTCAGTGCTCTGTGGAGCCTTCATGCTTGCAGCTGGTTGATGCCTGCAGAGGTCTCTTATGGTTTCTGGTTTTGGAAGAGGAAACAAGCAAGGCAGAGAAAGGTCTGGAGGACAGGTCTTCTGAGGAGCAGCTGAGGAGCCTGGGGTTGTTCATCCTGGATAAAGGGAGGCTGTGGGAATCCCTTCTGTCTCTCTCCAACTTCTAGATTCCCAAGTCCTAGTGCTTGGGCAGGACAGTTTTTACAGTGGCATAGAAAGATTTTTGGCTTGTTTCTCCTGCTGTGAGGGGAGTGTTCTAGTGGTGCCTCTGACATCTAAATGTTTTCTTTTCCCTCAGAAATCCCAGATGAGGACAACAGCATGGCTGCCATGTACCAAGCTGTTGGTGAACTTCCTCAGGCCAACAGGGACACCTTGGCTTTCCTTATGGTCCATCTGCAGAGGTATGGACTGGTGACTCTAAAGGAGGCATGGTGGCCTATGGTGCTTTCTCTGGCTCCTGTCACTGTTTGTAAGCATAGAGCCTGGTGAAAAACCTGCTCCAGAGTCTGCAGGGGGTGGGAGATGGGAGCAGTTGGGTGGCAAGTGAAGTGCAGAAGCTCCATCCTCTCTTTTTTGTTTAATATAGGGTAGCCCAGAGCCCAGATACTAAAATGGATGTTGCCAATTTGGCCAAAGTCTTTGGCCCCACTATAGTTGCCCACGCAGTGCCAGATCCTGACCCCTTGACGCTCCTGCAGGACACCAAGCGGCAGCCCAAGGTGTGTCAGCAGAAAGCACTGAGATGGGGGAAATGTCCCATTGGAAGAGCTTGGAATGAGCTGCTGGAGAAGCCCAGGTTTGGAACTCAGCTGCTTGTGTGTCTGTAGGTCATGGAGCGCCTTCTGCTGCTGCCTATGGATTACTGGAGCCAGTTGATGATGGTGGAGCAGGAGAACCTTGACCCAGCACAGGTGATTGAGAACATCAATGCCTACTCCTCTCCACGGACACCAGAAGTCAAAGGTAACCCCTGGGTGCTAAGATGATGTCACTCCATCAGCACTGCTGGTGAGGCTGCTGGCTCAGCCATTCCTGCAGCTCTGGAAGAGAAGCTTGCCAGGAACCTGTGATCTGCTCTAGGTGACCCTGCTCTGCCACAGGTGTTGAACTTGATTTTCAGAGGTCCCCTCCAACCCTCACCAGTCTGATTTTGTGAAATCCTGCCTCTGACAGATGCTAGGGAATGTCTGATCTTCCTTGCATGGAACAAAACCTTGAGCTATCTTTTCATTGCTCACTTGGCTGCCTCTTTATTTGCAGTGAGTGTGCTGGGTCCCCTCACTACTCCAGAACATCAGCTCTCCAAGACCCCCTCCTCTAGCTCCCTGTCCCAGAGAGTCCGCTCCACCTTCAGCAGAACCACCCCCAAGTAAGTGCCCCACTGGGTGTTGTCCTGGAGAGGGAGATGACTGGAAGTGGTTTGGGTGTTCAAGGAGGACTTAAAGGTTCAGAGGAGGCTATGAGGATGATTGGAGGGCTGGACCCTCCCCTATGGGGACAGGCTGAGGGAGCTGGGGCTGTTTGGCCTGGAGAAGGCTCCAGGAAGACCTTCTGGTGATCTTCCAAGCACCTTGAAGGGGGGGGCTACAGGAGAGCTGTGGGAGGGACATTTGATAAGGGCTGGTAGTGACAGGATGAGGGACAGTGGACTGAAACTAGAAAAGGGGAGACTGAGACTGGAGATGAGGGAGAAATTCTTGAGCGTGAGAGTGGGGAAACCCTGGAGGTGTTCAAGACTGGGTTGGATGAGGCCCTGAGAAACTTGGGCTGGTTGGAGGTGTCCCTGCCCATGCAACGGGATGATCTGTAAGGTCCCTTCCAAACCAATCTAAGAAACAAATTTTTGGATGCAGTTTCTGCTCTTAATTAGTGCTGTGTTAATGATGCAAGATGCATAACTGTTAATGAGCAGCACCTTCTGGTAGGGAGAGGTGGGAAGTGAGATATGGGTTTATAAACTCTAAAGTTTTGAACCTTCTCCATCCCCAACCTGATTTTTTTTCTCCTCCACTTCAGATTTGGCAGCAAAAGCAAATCAACAACTCAGCTTGGGCACCAGGGCACCTTCTTTACCTCTCCTTGGCTGAAGTGAGGCAGAGCTGATGCCCTCCTGGCAATTTGACATCATTCCTTCAGCCCAAGTCTTCTCGCATTCTCCATCACCTTAAGTGTTGGGTTTTTATTTTGTGGGGTGGTTTTTGTTTTGGAGGGTTTTTATTATTTTATGGTGGTTGGTTTTATCTTCCAGCTCAATCCCATTTTTGGTTGGATTTTATTGGGCAATGTTTTTATTATCTAGGGAATAAGTAGTATTTTTGTCTTGGCAATGAAATGCCTGCTTGAGAAGCCTCCCTGATCTCAGCACCCAGGACGTCAGACACAGACCCCAGGATCACTTGGGTTGAAAGCTTAGCAGTGCCACCCCAGTGGAATTTTGGCATAATCAATCCTGGAGCTCCTGACACCATGGTTGTGCAGCCAATATTCCTCAGGATGGCACTGCTGAACCTCTCTGGCTAGAAGCTCCTTTGTTAGAGCTTCTGCAGGGCCTCTGGCTCCTTCCTGAGCTTGGGGAACATCTTGCAGAAAACTGAGAGGGAAACTCAAAGGAGTTTTAGGTGCTCTCAGCAACTTCCCACTGCTGCTCACAGTGGTGAGGGGACAGAAGATGGCTTAACAGCACCCTTGCTCCTCGAAATCCCTGTGTTCCCAGCCTGGGGTGAGTGCTGTTGGCCAGGGCTGACTTGTGGAACACCTACAGCTCTGTCTGGGTCCATTCTGAGCTCTGGAGGAGTGTCCTGTGCTCTGTGGGTCAGTAAACTGTGAGCTCTATGGGTCTTGGCACTGGGAAATTTTTTTTTTTTTAGGCTGGCTGTAAGCTTTTGGGCAGTGTTTAACTTGTTACAGCCCCTCCGAACTTCCCCCAACAACCCCACACTCTTCCAATTGCAGCCCATAACTATC
>VWZI01001545.1:56253-75208 GCA_013396835.1 Psilopogon haemacephalus | reverse complement strand
TCCTTCCTTCCTCTCTTTCTCTCTTTCTCTCTTTCTCTCTTTCTCTCTTTCTTTCTCTTTTTTCTCTTTCTTTCTCTCTTTCTCTTTCTTTCTCTCTTTCTTTCCTTCTCTCTTTCTTTCTTTATCTCTTTCTTTCCTTTCTTCCTTTACTTTTTTAACCACAGCAGCCCCCCTGAGGAATTTACATCACCAATCTATTTGTTAGTTATGAGAATTACCAATAGAGGATTTAATTTACTGCTCCAGTTGTTTTGTTTGCCGCTCCTTGTATTCCACAGCTTTAGCTTATGCTGCTCCACTGCCGTTGTCTTTGTTTTTGCAATTGCACAAATGAAAAATGCAATTTCTTCACCCTCCTGTGTGCTTTGTGTTGTCAATGCACAATAGCAGCCATTGTCCACATTCTGAGGAAGGTCTGGTGAGGAAATTTGCTATAGAAGTAGCTACCATTTCAGAGATGGAAATAGGTATCACTCAGTAGCACAAAGACAATCAAAGGAGATATCTTAAGTTCACTCAAGTAATTTTTTTTTTTTTTAGTTATCAGTGACTTTTAAGGACCTGAGCACTCACTCCTGAACACTTTCAATGTCTGATCTTTAATTGCATGATGGCAGGCACATTTATATTTGATAGACACAGCAATTTTTAAAATAATCAAACTATATAGACACTCTTCCACATATTAAAAACAATATCTCAAGTACTAATGATTTTACTCTGTTCTGCCCCTGGGCTCAGATTTCTATAGACTTTAAAAGTGTACTGTAGGCTATTAAGTATCTTCAGTAACCCTCTAAACGATACAGATAAGCTATGAAACCAGTATGTTTCACCTCTAACTCTCACTGTGAAATCATAGAATGATCTGAGTTTGAAGGGAGATCCAAAAGTCATCTAGTCCAACACGTCCTGCAGTCAACAGGGACATCCTCAACTAGATCAGGCTGTCCAGAGCCCTGTCGAGCCTCATCTTGAATGTCTCCAGGGATGGGGCCACAACCACTTCCCTGGTCAACCTATTCCAGTGTTCCACCACCCTCATAGTAAAGAACCTGTTCCTAGTATCCAAACTAAATCTGCCTTTCTCTGGTTTGAAGCCATTGCCCTCATCCTATCACCACAGGCCTTTGTAAACAGTCTGTCTCCATCCTTCTTGTAGGTCACCTTTGGGTGCTGGCAGGATGCTATTAGATCTCCCCAGAGCCTCTTCTTTTCCAGGTTGAACAACTCCAGCTTCCTCAGCCTGTCCTCATAGCAGAGATGCTCCAATCCCCTAATCATTTTCATGGCCCTCCTCTGGGTCCACTCCATCAGGTCCATGTCTTTCCTATATTGAGGGCCCCAGAGAAACATGTTGCAATCTCACAGAAAAGTAAGCTCTTAGTTATTGTGGTAGAGATAAATTCTTTATTTGCCAGGGAGGACTCTCAGATATTATTGATATCAGGTATGTTCAGTGCTAGTATTGTTCAACGAGGGAAGTTTCACTCTCATTTCCCTTTCCGCACTAGAGGTTTGTAGGCATCATCTCATATCCTCCCTCCCTGCCTGCCTGTGACCTTGGTGAAGAAAGAAAATTCAAAATGGCAGAGTCAGCTCAAACTTCCAGAGAAACCTGCTAGGGGCTGCCAGCTCACCAGTGAAGTTTGTTTCAGATTAAATGGAATCATTTTACACTGAGCTGCCTATAATAAATCTTTCCCAGCTGCAGCAAAATGATATCATGATGCCTCTGAGTTTATGGAAAAGAAGAGTTACACCACTTTGATTGCAGTTTTGTGGGGGGTGGTTACTGAGGATTCTTTCTACTCCCCACTTATATAGGTAAATCACTGAACTTTCTGGCCCTTAGTCCCTTTCAGGGACTACTTCTATTGAGTAAGAGTAAAATGAGGCTTCCTCCAGAGCAAGAACTTGAGGTGTAAAAAGTCTTGGTAACCACAAATAAGGTGAGATGGTGAAATAATGTTTTGCACCATGCTTTGCTTTCCTTCCTTCTAAACTCATCCCAAGTTTATGCCTTTATGTCCACATCACTCTTTGAAGGCAATGCAGTGAGACAGATACAAGTGATTCCTCTGTGATGTTTCTGGCCTGGACACCTTGTGAAATACTGAGTCTCTGAGAGGCAATTCTGACAGCAGTGGCAATACACAGTGACATTGGCATGACTTCAAGACATAAGCATTGAGAAAAGTTTTATAAATGATTCCATGTGACTTCCTGTTCCTATTTCCTTTCTGGCTTCATTCTGTCATGTTTGCATTTCGCTCCTAATGCAACATTTCTTCTTCTCCATTTTTTTCCCAGTGTCCTACTCTGCTCTGAGAGATCATAGAATGGTTCAGGTTGGAAGGGACCTCAAAGATCCTTCAGTTCCAATCTCCCTGCCATAGGCAGCGACCACTAGAACAGGTCACTCAAGGCCTCATCCAAAATGGCCTTGAACACCTCCAGGGAGGGAGCAGCCACAACCTCCCTGGGCAACCTGTACCAGTGTCTCACCACCCTCACTGCTAAGAACTTCCTCCTAACATACAGTTTCAATTCTCCCTCTGCCAGTTTAAACCCATTACTCCTCATCCTGTCATTACAAGACCTTATGAATAGTTCCTCCCCAGACTTCCTGTAGGCCTCCTTCAGATACTGGAAGGCTACTATAAGGTCTCCTCGAAGCCTTCTCTTCTCCAGGCTGAAGAGCCCCAACTCTTGTAGTCTGTCCTCATAGCACAGATGCTCCAGCCCTCTGATCATCTTTGTGGCCCTCCTCTGGACTCACTCCAGCAGTTCCATGTCCTTCTTGTGGTGGGGGCTCCAGGACTGTATACAGTACTCTAGGTGGGGTCTGACAAGGGTAGAGTAAAGGAGGAGAATCCCCTCCCTTGCCCTGCAGGACTTTCTAAGCTGAAAATTAATATTCTGCTCACTTGGAAATGAAGGGAGCGGTGTTCCAAATTGCTGAAGGGAGGTCTGAATATTTGGTGGAATTTTCAAGAATGTTTCAATACTGACACCAAGGATTGAAAACAAACAAACAAACAAGCAAACAAACAAAGGTGTTTGTTCAAGTGGACCAAACCTTCTTCCCTCTTATGCAGGGGAGCCAACACATGTTGGTCACTCTAATGATAATCACTGGAACAGGTTGCCCAGGGAGGTTGTGGCTGCTCCCTCCCTGGATGTGTTCAAGGCCAGGCTGGATGAGGTCTTGAGCGACCTGATCTAGTGGGAGGTGTCCCTGCCTATGGCGGGGGGTTGGAACTGGATGATCTTTGAGGTCTCTTCCAACCTAAACCATCCTATGATTCTATGATTCTATAACTGAATTTCTGTGTGGGGGCTGCCTAGAAATGTGGAAGTGATTTTGAAGGCAGCTATTACCTCCAGAGAAGTTCTGTAGGCATGACATCAAACACTGACTAATTGTTCAGAACCCAAGTTGCATGGGGAGGCCAATCCCGATGCAGCCAGTCTAGCAAAACAGGAGTAGCAGTCATGTCTGGAAAGTCTGGAGCCACAGTCTCTTGTGTGTGTGTGTGTGTGTGTGTGTGTGTGTGTGTGTGTGTGTGTGTGTGTGTCTGCCTCTTGGTCATGTATCAGAGTTACCTTTACGCACGCAAGCCTGGCGATTTTCATTCCCCTGCAGGAGTATTGAATATTATCAGTTTAAGCAGGGTTTTATGGCTAATAAGTACTCTTCACGCTGCTGGTAAGGGCCCCCCAGAGCCTAACAAAGATCATTCTTTGTTTTAAAAGAATCTCATAAAAGTAGATTGGTTGCTCTGATCACATAGACAGATGTGTGCCGTCCAAACGGTCCCTACCCCCTGCAGTCCGCAGCGTGCGCTTGAGGAGTTCAGTAATATGAACCTCACTAATCATCACAGTGTCAGCTCAGGTCACGGTGCCACAGGCTGAACGAGGTGTCCCTGTGTTAGACACGCAGCAGAGTCCCGTCATGCTCTGAAGTACAAAAGAGCCACGCTGGTCGGCAGCAGTACAGGCAGAAACCTAAGCCTGGAAGACACCCATGCCTCTTAGCACGGCAGTGATGGAGCCTCAGCATCTCCCATGGCAAGGCCCTTTATCCCTATTTATTTTGTCCCCATTACGTGGGAGGTTCAAGCCAGCTGCTTGGCTACAAGTTTCAGCTTTCATTTTTAATTTGTGCCACTTAGAAATGCTTGCAGTTTTCAAAGCCAAGCATGCCGAGGTTCTGGAAATCAGGCGGTGTGTGTTTAGACACCAAATAACCCAGAGGACTCAACCTAACTGAGCATTTCTCTTCTAATGCTTCCATCTTCTGATAATTCCACGGAGAGCCTGGCCTGAGAAATTTTTGATCTACCTTCTCACACTCTCCACAGACAAATATGTACTGCTTTCAGAACTGCTGAATCCCTCCGTCACTTCTTTCTACGTCTGTCACTTCTCCCCCTTTTCTCTGCTCTCTTCCCCTTCACTCTGCTCTCATCAGACCCCACCTGGAGTACTGTGTGCAGTTCTGGAGCCCCCAGCACAAGAAGGACATGGAACTGTTGGAGAGAGTTCAGAGGAGGGCCACGAAGATGCTCAGAGGTCTGGAGCACCTCTGCTATGAGGACAGGCTGAAGGAGTCGGGACTTTCCAGCCTGGAGAAGAGAAGGCTTCGAGGAAACCTTGTAGTAGCCTTCCAGTATCTGAAGGGGGCCTACAGGAAGGCTGGGGAGGGACTATTCACAAGGTCTTGTAATGACAGGACGAGGGGGAGTGGGTTAAAACTGGCAGAGGGGAGATTTAAACAGGATGTTAGGAGAAAGTTCTTGATAGTGAGGGTGACGAGACACTGGAACAGGTTGTCTGGGGAGGTTGTGTCTTCTCCCTCCCTGGATGTGTTCAAGGCCAGGCTGGATGAGGTCTTGAGCTTCCTGATCTAGTGGGAGGTGTATCTACCTGTGCCGGGGGGTTGGAACTGGATGATCTTTGAGGTCTCTTCCAACCTAAACCATTCTATGATTCTATGATCCTTCCAGCTCTTTGTTTCCTAAATCTCCCCTGCTGAGAACATTAAACATCAGCTACAAAAAGCCTTCTGCTTACAAGCATTTGGGTTCATCTTTGGCTTCCTGCCAGACCTGCTGCTACTCATTGCATCAGGTGGTATCAGATGCTACCTCTAGCATCTGAAGAAGCACATGAAGTATTCTATATTCAGATAGAAGTCTTACGTTTGAAAGCTTTTGTTCTCATGGGAGACTTCCTCTGCTGGAAATACAACATAGAATCATAGAATCATAGAATGGTTTAGGTTGGAAGAGACCTCAAAGATCATTCAGTTCCAACCCCCTGCCATAGGCAGGGACACCTCCCACTAGATCAGGATGCTCAAGACCTCATCCAACCTGGCCTTGAACACATCCAGGGAGGGAGCAGCCACAACCTCCCTGGGCAACCCCTTCCAGTGTCTCACCACCCTCACTGTGAAGAACTTGCTCATAACATCCCATTTAAATCTCCCCTCTGCCAGTTTGAACCCATTACCCCTTGTCCTCTCATTAGAAGACCTTGTGAATAGTCCCTCCACAGCCCTCCTGTAGGCCCCCTTCAGATATTGGAAGGCTACTATAAGGTCTCCTCGAAGCCTTCTCTTCTCCAGGCTGAAAAGCCCCAACTCTCTCAGCCTGTCCTCATAGCAGAGGTGCTCCAGCCCTCTGATCATCTTTGTGGCCCTCCTCTGGACCCTCTCCAGCAGTTCCATGTCCTTCCTGTGCTGAGGGCTCCAGAACTGCACACAGTACTCCAAGTTGGGTCTGACGAGAGCAGAGTAAAGGGGCAGAATCCCCTCCCTTGCCCTGCTGGTAATGCTTCTCTTAATGCAGCCCAGCACACAGTTGCTGTCTGAGCTGTGTGTGCACACTGTTGGCTCATGTTGAACTTCTCATCTCCCAGACCCCCAGGTTCTTTTCCTCAGAGCTGCTCTCCAGCCACTCACCACCCAGCCTGGATTTGTGCTTGGGACCTGTTGTTTGCGAGTAGTGAAGAACTAGGGGGTAATGTGATGGTTGGAGGCTGCCTTGGGCATAGTGATGATGAAATTGATAATTTTTCAATTCTCAGGGAATAAGGTGAATAAGAGACTCTGCCTTGCCCTGGTGAGGCTGTGTCTGAAGTACTGTGTACAGTTTTGGGCCCCTCAGTTGAAGAAGGACAGGGAACTGCAGTGCATAGCCACAAAGATGATTAAAGGAGGGGAACATCTCTCTTATGAGGAGAGACTGGGGCTCTTTATCTTGGAGAAGAGGAGACTGAGAGTTGACCTCATTAATGTTCACAAATATGTGAAGGGCAAGTGTTGGGACAGCAGAGCCAAGCTCTTCTCAGTGATATCCAATGACAGGACAGGAGGCAACAGTTTTAAGCTGGAGCAAAGGAAGTTCCAGTGAACATAAGGAAAAACTGCTTCACTGTGTGACAGAGCACTGGAACAGGATGCCCAGGGGGTGTTGTGGAGTCTCCATCTTTGGAGACATTCAAAACTTGCCTGGATGTGTTCCTGTGTGACCTACTCTAGGTGATTCTGCTCTGCAAGGGGGGGTTGGACTAGATGACCTTTCAAGGTCACTTCCAACCTCTAATATTCTGTGGTTCTGTAATGAAGAGGAGATCAGCAGAATTAGAATCTTGGATTGCCAGAGGGCAGACTTTGACCAGACTGATTTATAGGGTGCCTTTAGAGGCAGTCCTGAAGAGTGAAGGAGCCCAGGAGGCTGGATGTTCTTCAAGAAGGAAAAAATCTTAAAAGGCTCTCCTCAGGTGCTGAAAGACCAGCAGGTGAGGAAGAAGACTGGCCTGGCTAGATAGAGAACTTGGGCAGCAGTTCAGGGTTAAAAAGGAGAGTTTATGGCAGCTGGAAGAAGGTGCAGGCTACTCAGGAGGACAAGGTGTCATGAGGCTATGCTGGGAGAAAATCAGAAGGACAAAAGCCCAACTAAAATGTAATTTTGCTTCTGCTACTAAAGACAATAAGAAGTGTTGCTACAACTATGTTAAAAATGACACTAAGGAGAATTCCATTCCTTTATTGGATACAGGGGGAAGCACAGGGACCAAGGATGGGGAGATGACTGAGGTATTGAAAGCCTTCATTGCTTCAATCTTTAGTAGCAGAACTACTTGCTTTCTGAATATTCAGTTGCCTGAGTGGGAACAGGAAGAAGAATGAAACCTCTGTAATCTACGAGGAGACATAGGTTGAGGTTCCACCTCCACACAAGGGGAAACTTCTTTACTTTAAGTGTCACAGAGCACTGGAACAGGATCCCCAGAGAGGCTGTGGAGTCTCTTTCTCTGGAGACTTTCAAGGCCTGTCTGGATGTGTTCCTGTGTGACCTGAGCTAGATTGTATGATCCTGCTCTGGCAGGGTGGTTGGACTCAATGATCTCTTTGGTTTCCTTCCAGCTCCTGATGTCCTATGATCCTGTGATCCTGAGATTTAGTGACCTGCTGCAGCAGTCAGACCCACACAAGTCTGGATGGGCTGCAAAGGATCCACCCAAGGGGCCTGAAAATGTTGGCCAAAGGGTTCACCAAACCACGTTCCATCACCTACAAGAATCCTGACTAACTGTTTGACTAAATTACTATAATAGAAGTCAGCCTTTTGTTTTCAGAGTTGTGAGCAGATTTCTCCAGCCACCAGTTGTTTCTCTGTTCTTCTTGCCAGCAACTCTCATTTTACCATTCTTCTTCGAATGACCTCCAGAAGAAGCATTTTGTGCACGGCCAGTCACAACTGGACACTAACTGGTGCTCCAAAAAAGTTATTGAGACAGTACTATCACAAGATAGTCACAAGAAGGACATGGAACTGCTGGAGAGAGTCCAGAGGAGGGCCATGAAAATGATCAGGGGGCTGGAGCACCTCTGCTATGAGGACAGGCTGAAGGAGTTGAGACTTTTCAGCCTGGAGAAGAGAAGGCTATAAGGAGACCTTATAGTAACCTTCCAGTATCTGAAGGGGGCCTACAGGAAGGCTGGGGAGGGACTATTCACAAAGTCTTGTAATGACAGGATGAGGGGGAATGGGTTCAAACTGGCAGAGGGGAGATTTAAACGGGATGTTAGAAGGAAGTTCTTCATAGTAAGGGTGACGAGACACTGGAAAAGGTTGCCCAGGGAGGTTGTGTCTGCTCCCTCCCTGGATATGTTCAAGGCCAGGCTGGATGAGGTCTTGAACGTCCTGATCTAGTGGGAGGTGTCCCTGCCTATGGCAGGGGGTTGGAACTGGATGATCTTTGAGGTCTCTTCCAACCTAAACCATTCTATGATTCTATGATTGCCTGATGTGTACTTTTGTCTGGTGCCCTTCTTCCTCTTTCAGACATTTTCCTTACTTCTGTACGGCTGCTTTTGAGCTGACCTGAGTGCAAGACAGACCTTTTATTATTTGCTGTAATATTTTTTTTTTATTTGTTACTCAGCTTGGAAAGTGGTGACAGTAAATCCTTTTGTAATACTCCAAGGCCACTAAAAAGGAACGTTCTAGCCGTTGTTAGGCAGACAGACACCTGGGCTGAACTCAAAAAAGGCATTTGGCTAAGAAGTGCTCACTACCAACACATCTGCTTTATCCATCTATTGTGGAGGAAGGGGGAGGCAGAAAGAGTTTGTAGGAGAGACAAATTTTAGAAAACACCCAACGCTTCAGATGATTATTGTTGAATTATTTGTGGTGATGTGAAGGGAGAAGATGATTAGCTGAATTTCTGCAAAAAAAAAAAAAGATGACAGTGATGTATGACATAAAAAATGCTTTCTAATACACAGAGACACTCTGCTCCTTCCTCTGCTGCATTACTTTGTGCAACAGACAGACACTCAAGATTCAGCTTACAAAGCTGAGCCAGAAAGCGCTTTCTTTTTATCCTTTCCTGCTCTGTTCATAAGCAGTCAGTGAAGTACTTTATCCAACCTGGAGCTTATTTAAAAACAGACAGAGCTGTTGTTTTTTTTTACTTGTATGTCATTTCAGATGTCTAAAAAAATGTCTTCCAAATGTAGTGCTCTTAGAATCATGGAATCACAAAATCATAGAATCAGTCAGGGTTGGATGGGACCATAAGAATCATCTAGTTCCAACCCTGCTGCCATGCCCCTACATCAGGATGCTCACAGCCTCATCCAGCCTGGCTGCAAACACCTCCAGGCATGGGACCTCAAACACCTCCCTGGGCAACCTGTTCCAGGCTCTCTCCACTCTCATGCTGAAGAACTTCCTCCTCACGTCCAGTCTGAACCTCCCCACCTCCAGCTTTGCTCCATTCCCCTTAGTCCTATCACTCCCTGATTGTGGTGGTTTAAGCAGTTATCTGCCCCTCCACTTTTTATAAACCCTGGCTAGAACTCAGAAACACTGGATGTTAATAAATGAAGCTTTATATTTACAGCAATGCACAATATACAAGCAAATATTTACAAGATATAACAGATATTTACAGGTATATACAATGAAAAGCTAATACAGACACCACACCCCTCCCAGAGACCAAAATCCCCAAGAGAGGGTAACCAACCACCCCCTACCACCTTTGCCCCTTCCCCAGTCTTATCTCACCACCTGTTGATGCTGCAGATAAGCTGAGGTAGATCGGCCAGGGGGATTAGTAGTAGGAAAGTAGTTAGTAGGATTACTGAGAATTAGCTACCAAGACAAAGGGACAAAGGAGACCATGCAGAGAGAAGCAGCTGCAGCCAGAGTGGTCAGAAACCATCTGCTATCTGTGTTTTGGGTACAGCACTTAAAAACTTTTTTTCTTTCTCAGTAAAACTCTGGTGAAGTGACATACTGTTTTTACCTCTCTCAGCCAATAGTCTAATTTCTCACTCAAATTCTCCAATGAGCTCAAACCAGCACAGGACTCCAAGGTCTTCTTTCTTCACAGAGCTGCTTTCCAGCAGGGCAGTCCCCAGCCTGTACTGGTGTCTGTTGTTCCTCCTCCCCAGATGGAGGACCCTGCACTTGTCCTTATTGAACTTCAGGAGCTAGCATTTTTCCAGCACTCCAGCCTGTCCAGATCTCATTGAATAGATGATGGATCCAATACCTGAACGACATCCTTTGGAGTTCACTGTGTAGACACATATGACAAGCAAAACCTTGCCTGAGTTCTGAATATGAAAGAGACAATTTTGTTTCATTTGTTCAAATGTGGGACTATGAAGGAAATCAAACAAAAAAAGCAATGTTTTGAAACACTTTCAGAATCAGCTCTTCTCATGATGCCTTTCTGTCACATTGTCTATCCTGTGTGCCATGGAAATCAGAGAATAGTGAGTTGCATGGGGAAAGCTGTTTGTGTGCCAGGATGGCTTTATTGCTTTCTATATGGAGTGATAATCATAGAATCATAGAACAGTTTAGGTTGGAAGGGACTTCAAAGATCGTCCAGTTCGAACCCCTCTGCCATAGGCAGGGACACCTCCCACTAGATCATCATCATTTTTATTGCCTTGAGTCAAAGCTACATTTTTCCAAAATCAAGTACATGTATAAGGGCATAGAGATGGGTAGGAGTTCCATGGTTTGGTATTTCCTACTGGTTAATATCTCACTAAATGTTAGAACAGACTTATTCACCTATCCTGTCCTCTGTCCTCCAAGTATTGCTTCATATGTGTCTACACTGGCCAGTCTGTTCCTGGCCTGCAAATAGTTGTTTTGACAACCCTTGGACACTTGGTAGTCCCTCATTAAAGGACTGTGAGTGGCACATGTGAACAATCATGCAGCCTCGGACAATTTTTAGGGAATTCTGCTATAGGAAGGAAATATAAGCACTCATTCCTTTGAATGATTTCACTAGGAAAATCAACAAGTTTGCAGATGACACCAAGCTGTGTGGCACAGTTGACTTGCTAGAGGGCAGGGATCCATCCAGAGGGAGCTGGGCAGGCTGGAGAGGTGGGCCCAGGCCAACCTCATGAAATTCAACAAAGCCAAGTGTAAGGAGCTGCACTTGGGTGAGTGCAATCCCAAGCACAACTCCAGGCTGGGTGGGGAATGACTGAGAGCAGCCCTGAGGAAAAGGACCTGGGAGTCTGGGTTGATGAAAAGCTCAGCATGAGCCGACAGTGTGCATACAACCCAGACAGCAACTGTGTGCTAGGCTGCAACAAGAGCAGTGTGGCCAGCAGGGCGAGGGAGGGGATTCTGCCCCTTTGGTCTGTTCTTGTCAGACCCCACGCGGAGTACTGTGTGCAGTTCTGGAGCCCCCAACACAAGGAAGACATCAAACTGTTGGAGAGAGTCCAGAGGATTGCCACAAAGATGCTCAGAGGGATGGAGCAGGTCTGCTATGAGGACAGAGTTGGGCTTTGCAACCTGGAGAAGAGAAGGCTTCAAAGAGTAGCCTTCCAGTATCTGAAAGGGGGCTTACAGAAGGGCTGTGGAGGGACTATTCACAAAGTCTTGTAATGACAGGACAAAGAGTAATGGGTTTAAACTGGAATAGGGGAGATCTAAATGGAATGTTGGGAGGAAGTTCTTGATAGTGAGGGTGGTGAGGCACTGGCACAGGTTGCCCAGGGAGGTTGTGTCTGCTCCCTCCCTGGAGGTGTTCAAGGCCAGGTTGGATGAGGCCTTGAGTGACCTGTTCTAGTGGGAGGTGTCCCTGCCTATGGCAGGGGGTTGGAACTGGATGATCTTTGAGGTCCTTCCAACCTAAGCCATTCTATGATTCTATGATTAGCTTTTGCAGTTTCACTTTTACTTAGTATTGTATATAAACATAATGGAGAGCTTTTTAAAAAAATTACCCCAGAGGTATGATCATATTTGGGGTTATATGACCTGACCCAAACTATTTGGAACTAACATAATTATTTTTTTCTGGCTTTGAGTTGCCTTAATGAAGTGATGATGAACGTATTCATAGTATATCTATGAATATACTACAAATTTTCATTGCCTCTTGGAGATCTAACATCATATTTCAGAAATATGGGCTTTGAAAATGTGAGTCCTCTAATACTAGGAAGGGGATTTGGGAGGGGATCTAAAGAACCACTATAATTTCCAAATTGCAAAATCTTTGATGAACTGAGAAAACAAAGTTTTTTCTGCATAAACAACCTGCCTCCATGTGTTCCTGTGTGATCTGGTCTAGGTGATCCTGCTCCGGCAGGGGAGTTGGACCAGATGATCTTTCAAGGTTCCTTCCAGCCCCTGACTTTCTATGATTCCAAAGCCAGTTCTTGTGGCAAAGAAGCAGCAGAATCAGATCAGGCAATGATCTTCTTAAAAATTCTGCTATGACATCTTGTCTACCTGAGAGGAATTCTATGTAAAAATGTGCTTGGTTGCAGAAGCAAAACTTCACATATTTCAACACTATTTCATCTTAATAAAAACAGCCATGTGAACAACCACCACAACAATAATAGAATAGAATAGAATAGAATAGAATAGAATAGAATAGAATAGAATAGAATAGAATAGAATAGAATAGAATAGAATAGAATAGAATAGAATAGAATAGAATAGAATAGAATAGAATTAGACTACAATAGAATAAGCCAGGTTGAAAGAGACCTTCAAGACCATCATCACCCTTGAAATTGAGTTTTGATAGTTTCCATTTAGACACAAAAAAGTTATTTTAATGAGGGCATGCTTAACATTACAGGCTGTGTCTGGCTAATCAGCGTATTTAGAATTTGCCTAGTTTTAGGCCCTTGAAATTAGAAAAGAAAAAAATAAAAGGAGGAATTAATTCAACTATAAGAGTACTCTGTTTTCTTTGTTTGAAATCTATTCAGCTGTGAGGATGAGGATTATATTGTATGAAATTCCAGCCCCAGAGATCTCATTGGTTTCAATGTCATTTGAGTTTTTAATCTACTGTTTTCTTAGGAGTCTGAGTCTTCTTATTATATAGGTGATGCATTTTCACATAGACCTACATGATTTTACATATTCACAGACTGCATCAAGTTGAAAAGGACCCTGAAAGATCATCTTGTCCAACCACCCTGCAGTCAGCAAGGACATCTCCAACTGGATCAGCCTGCCAAGGGCCATATCGACTCCAGTCTTGAGTGTCTCCACAGATGGGGTCTCAACTACATCCCTGGGCAAACAGTTCCAGTGTTTTACCACTCTCATTATAAAGAACATCCTCATGTACAGTCCAGTCCAATCCAGTGAGTCCATATACTGGCTGCCTATGAAACAAACTCCTTGTTTTATTCATGGTAAGCCATTTAAGGCTCCTATAAACACGCAGTCCAGTCTTGAAACTGGGCAGTTTGTGTGTAAATTTGAGCATTTCAAAGTTGGCTCTATCTTATAGTATCCATTTCCTCCAAATCTCTTGTGTAAACTGCGTGCAGAGATGCAATGTGTGCAAAAAAAACAAACCCACTGAGCTTGTTTCGTTGAATTCATTTCACCCTGGGTGTGCTGAAGTGATCTGTATGAATTGCTTTATCTCACCAGAGAGATCAAACAGTAGCAGAGATTTGGTTAGCCAATGTACAGTGTGGGTGCTGCATAAATGGATGACAGGAGGTTTATGGAAATAGCGCTTTGCTCACCTTAAATTATAGATTTTGAGACAGCTGCTAAGAAAAGAATGTCTATGTGTTCAAAATTACGGGTATAATTTGGGTACACCTTAGTGTAGAAGTCTGATCTTTATTGATGACCTCAATGAAGACATGGAGTGTGTCACCAGCAAGGTCACAGATGACACCAAGTTAGGTGGCCATGTTGATCATCCTGAGGGTAGGGAGGCTCTACAGAGGGGTTTGGATAGATTGAGTCAATGGGACAATGTTAATGGCAGAAAGTAACCTGGGGATTGTAATCGACAAGCAACTGAATATATGAGCAAGCAGTGCGCTCGGTGGCAAGGAAAGCCAATGGCATCCTGGCTTGGATTAGAAATGCTGTGTCCAGCAGTGACAGAGAGGTGAATGTCCCCTTGTACATGACTCTGGTGAGGCCACATCTTGAGTATTGTGTTCAGTTTTGGGTACCTCAGTACAAGAGGGACGTGGAGGTGCTGGAGCAAGTGCAGAGGAAGTCAAAGAAGGTGGGGAAGGGCCTGGAGAATATATCTTATGAGGAGCAACTGAATGACCCAGGGCTGGTTAGGTTGAAAAAGAGGAGACGGAAGGAAGACCTCATCACTGTCTACAGCTACCTGAGAGGATGTTGTGGAGAGGCTGCTGCCGGTCTCTTCTCACAGGTAAATAGTGATAGAACAAGAAGGAATGGCCTCAAGCTACCACTGGGTAGGTTTAGGTTAGATATTAGGAAGAATTTTTCCACGTAAAGAGTGGTCAGGCATTGGAAAGGGCTGCCCAGGGAGATGGTGGAGTCACCGCCCCTGGATGTGTTTAAAAGTCATTTGGGTGCAGTGCTTGGGGCTGTGGTTTAGGGTGCACCTTATCATAGAATCATAGAATGGTTTAGGTTGGAAGAGACCTCAAAGATCATCCAGTTCCAACCCCCCTGTGCCATAGGCAGGGACACCTCCCACTAGATCAGGATGCTCAAGACCTCATCCAACCTGGCCTTGAACACCTCCAGGGAGAGAGCAGACACAATCTCCCTGGGCAACCCATTCCAGTGTCTCGTCACCCTCACTGTGAAGAACTTCCTCCCAACATCCCGTTTAAATCTCCCCTCTGCCAGTTTAAACCCATTCCCCCTCGTCCTGTCATTACAAGACCTTGCGAATAGTCCCTCCCCAGCCTTCCTGTAGGCCCCCTTCAGATACCAGAAGGTTGCTATAAGGTCTCCTCGTGGCATTCTCTTCTCCAGGCTGAAAAGTCCCAACTCTGTCAGCCTGTCCTCATAGCAGAGGTGCTCCATCCCTCTGAATGGACTCTTGTCTGTTGGACTTGGTGATCCTGAAGGTCTTTTCCAACCTGAATGTTTCTGTGATTCTGTAATTGACTGTTCTGAGAAGCAGATGCTGATGATACAGCCGTAGTCCATAGATGTGTGTGGGCAAGTACCATATCAGTACAAAATAAACCCAGAAAACCATAACAAAGTAGTTGCAGAGGAATGAGGAGTAGGATAATCCATCTCATCATTCTCCTGTCTGCTCAAAGGCTACGTTTCATAACTACTGAATGAAAGCAACTGGGGAGTATGTTAACAGGCACACAGCTATAAGCCCCACAGAGCTCTAAAGCAGGCTGCATCAGAGCAACTTCACTTTATTTTGGGAGGTTATGGGCTAAGTCAGATCCCAATCTCCGTTACAGATAGATTCCAGAGATATGATCTATTTCAGCCAGGGCTCAGAGCAACCATATTATTGGAAGTGGGTGAAAATCCACCTGGATTTGGCACTTCAGACATGCCTAATTAGAATTCTTTTAAAAGCTGTAATGATTTTCAGGGTGCTACAAATAGTGCAGTGGTTTTGTAATGTGTCTGTTCCTGGAAACTGCATGTGAATGCTCCCAGAATTACTGTATCATTCACATGCTCCATACACCTTTCCATTTCAGAAAGAAAACACAGGGAAAACCAGTAGAGACTAAATGAAATTGCTGGGTTTCTGCTTTGGAAGATGGTAAGCAATAATCTGTAGATGCTCACAGTGGAGGATGATCATTAGCAGAGCTCTGTCTTGCTAGACTGGAATTTTGGAAACAGAGTTCAGCTTAGTTTTGTGCCCTGGACCTTCTGTGTGACTTTCTTAAGCAAGTCATTGGTATGTAGATTCATCTCACTTAACATTTAACCTTCCAGTATCTGAAGGAGTCCTACAGGAGGGCTGGGGAGGGACTATTCACAAGGTCTTGTAATGACAGGACAAGGGGGAATGGGTTCAAATTGACGGAGGGGAGATTTAAACGGGATGTTAGGAAGAAGTTCTTCACAGTGAGGGTGGTGAGGCACTGGAACAGGTTGCCCAGGGAGGCTGTGGCTGCTTCCTCCCTGGATGTGTTCAAGGCCAGGCTGGATGAGGTCTTGAGTGACCTGATCTAGTGGGAGGTGTCCCTGCCTATGGCAGGGGTTTGGAACTGGATGATCTTTGAGGTCTCTTCCAACCTAAAGCTTTCTATGATTCTATGAACTGCACAACTTAGAAGAGGAATTTCTGGTCTGCTATAGTTTCTTAGGCTCTGTCCTTCATCATGCTACAGCTAGAAGGCATTTCACTTGCCTTTCTGTATTCTTCACGGACCAAATCTCACCTAGCTGCATGTCATTTGCAGTGTATTCTGCATAGATGTTAATTCTGTCCTGGGCTTCTTCCAAGACAAACCCAGAGCATGAATGAAAAGAGAACTTTGCCTCAGGGAGGAGGCATGTGCCATATCAGAAACTTCTATCCTTTCTGTAGACATCATTGCAGAGGAGAAAGGCCAGGAGGATGAGGCCCTTCTCCTATGAGGAAAATGCTCATAGGATGAGCACCTCTCCTATAAGGACAGACTGAAAGAGTTGGGGCTGTTCAGTCTGGAGAAGAAGAGGCTCTGAGGTGACCTTATTGAGGCCTTGCAGTATCTGAAAGGGACCTACAAGAAAGCTGGGGAGGGATTTTTTAGGCTATTAGGGAGTGACAGGACTAGGGGGAATGGAGCAAAGCTGGAGGTGGGGAGATTCAGATTGGATGTGAGCAGGAAGTTCTTCAGCATGAGAGTGGTGAGGCCCTGGAATGGATTGCCCAGAGAGGTGGTTGGGGCCACATGCCTGGAGGTGTTTGCAGCCAGGCTGGATGAGGCTGTGGGCAGCCTGATGTAGGGTAGGGTGTCCCTGGGCATGGCAGGGAGATTGGAACTAGATGATCCTTGTGGTCCCGTCCAACCCTGACTGATTCTATGATAGGAGCCTAGACCTCTGGCTTAGACTAAATGCATTACTTATATACAACTAATATTAGATGTGATGAATTCCAGCACTGGGTGTCTATGTGCTTCTCACAACGCAAAATAGGAATAACAATAAACTTCTCTCTATCTGAAATTATCAGCATTTGACTCAGAGCTTTAACTACTCCTGTGTTAGAAACCTACAGTTTCATGTGACCTTAATAATACCAATTAATTACATATTACATTTCTTTCATCAGAATCACAGAATGCCTGATGTTGGGAGGCACCTATTGAAAAAACTAAAACCACCAAAAAACATTAGCTGAGAATGTTTTCTGCTTCAGTTGAGAATATTCTCTACTTTAGCTGAGGAATTTTCTATTTTAGTTGAGAATGTTCTCTACTATAGCTGAGGAATTTTCTAGTCTAGCTGAGAATGTTTTCTGCTTTTGCTGGGAATGTTCTCTAATTTAGCTGAGGAATTTTCTACTTCAGCTGAGAATATTCTCTACTACAGCTGAGGAAATATCTACTGTAGCTGAGACTGTTCTCTAGTTGAGAACGTTTTCTACTTTAGCTGAGAATGTTTTCTACTATAGCTGAGGAAATATCTACTGTAGCTGAGAATGTTTTCTACTGTAGCTGGGAATATTCTCTACTATAGCTGAGGAATTTTCTACTTTAGCTGAGAATGTTCCCTAGCTGAGAATGTTTTCTACTTCAGCAGAGAATGTTCTCTACTTTAACTGAGGAATTTCCTATTTTAGCTGATAATGTTCTCTATCTGAGAATGTTTTCTACTTTAGCTGAGAATATTCTCTACTTTAGCTGAGGAATCTTGCTACTCATCTGAGAATGTTCTCTACTTTAGCTGAGAATGTTTCTTCTCTAGCTGAGAATGTTTCTTCTCTAGCTAAGAATGTTTCTGCTTTAGCTGAGAATGTTCTCCTTTTCTTGGGGGGGGGAAAAAAAAAAAGAGAAGTATTTTATCTTCTAAACAGCACCTAGATAGTAGATCTGGCGACAAATAACAGACTTCAAGTCCGAGCTGATGCTTCTGTGCCAGCTCCTTCCTCACTCCTTAAAAGCTCTTTTTATCCGTCAGAATTTCCCTCACAAGGGGGAAATTGATGTTTTGGTGTTGCAACACAACGGATCAGCTTTTCTCTTGTCTTTTTTTTTTTTTTTTTCTTTCTTTCTTTTTGAGGGTGGTTTCGTAAACGTCTCAGAGGGGAGAAAAGAAAAAGAGCTTGGGAGATGTGATCGACATCGAGGCTGCAGCTTGCGGGTCCGGTTCCAAGTGCGCTCGCAGCGCGCTGCCTGCTGGTTCGGTTACACGCAGTACAAACCGTTCTCCACAGCTTGCTGCGGCGCCGGGGCAGGTGTCCAAGGGACTGTGTTAATTAAATGCCACTGAGATCGGCGGAAAGTTTGTGCCGGCCGAGACGATAAACAGAGGGAAACTTAATAGAAATCATCGCTCGTTTTATGAGATGAGCAGAAACTTACTTGGGAAACTGCTGATTCCCCACGTTTTCCTGTGCGGGTTGGTGGGTGAGAGATGCAGTGAGCAACTGGCGGTTTTATTTCGGGAAGAAGAAGATAATTGTAGGTTTTTGGGCTGTTTTGAGTTTTTTTTTTGTTTTCTTCTGTGTGGTTCAACATCGAAAGGCAATGGCCTCAAGCTGCGACTGGGTGGGTTTAGGTTGGACATTAGGAGATATTTCTTCCCAGCAGGAGTGGTAGGGCATTGGAATAGGCTGCCCAGGGAGGTGTCTGAGTCACCGACCCTGGAGGTGTTTAAAAGTCGTTTGGATGTGGTGCTTGAGGGCATGGTTTAAGGGTGAACTTTGCAGAGTAGGGATATCGGTTGGACTCGACGATCCTGAGGGTCTTTTCCAACCTGAATGTTCCTGCGATTCTGTGATCTGCGGCAGTTGGAGAATTTTTATCCCTCTGAATTTTTGTTGAGCCAGAAGTTACAAAGTCAAAATGAATGTGAGGTTTTTGTTGAACCAGAAGTCACGAACACAAAATGATTGTGAGGTTTCTTGCAGAGAAGGAAATAATAATAATAATAATAAATAAAATATTAAAAAGGGGTGTGGGGTGTGGGATTAGGGTGGGGAG
>VWZI01001545.1:43261-54576 GCA_013396835.1 Psilopogon haemacephalus | reverse complement strand
TCTTTCTTTTCCCCTTTTTTAAATCCCCCCCTTTTTTTTTCTTTTCCTTAAAGACTTCAATAATGGAAGAAAGATCTAGTGATAAGACACATCCATGCACACAAAAAGGAGGCATTTTGGCCCAGGCCAATCTGCTTAGCTAATGGCTGTAAACTGACACCTCTAATGAAATAAAAATGTCTCGGCTCAAGCGAATGGCTGCACAATTGCTACCAACACCCACCCACTGGCAGCCCAGTGATGGGTGCTGGGCAACGCGCCCTTCCACATCGCTGTTTTCACTTCTCCCTCTTTTGTAGCAAATAAGAGGTACATTTCCAACATGGAAATAAGCAAATACTTCACAATTTTGTACCGCAGAAAAGTCTGATGTATTTAGAGGTGGTGAACAGCTCCAGGTCCCGGTCACTGTAATTGACAATCCAGGTGCTCAGAGCTTCTGAAAATCAGGTTTCTAGTGCTATTCCTTTTTTTTTTTTTTTTTCCCCTACTTGAAAGCTTTTCCTAGTTCCCTCCCCCTTCCTCCCGCCCACACTTCTCCTGGTCTTTGCAAAAGAATCTGAAGGGTGTAAGAAGATGACTGGTACTCGAGGAATGAAATTTCTGATCTATTATCTGTTAGTGAAGGAAATAATTTACGGGGGTGGGAGAGATAGAGACGTCCACATATATCTTCCCAATTGTCATAGTTTCATACTTTGCCTTTGGCCTCGCTGTACTGCCTAGTTCCTTTGTGTCCCACGGTGCAGACTTCAGACAGAGGAAAGGCCCTGTCCAAGTGTGCTAAGACTGGACTACTGTGGCTAAAATGGTTTCCCCTGGATCTCCCTCGCAGCTTGCAGTTGTCTGATTTCAATCAGTGGCAGTTCTCCCCACATGTCCAGCCATCAATCTTCTCCTGCTCCTGGATGAGTGTGTCACAGCGTGGTGCGTGTTCTCGTTAAAAAATAGACTGCACTGCAGCTCTCTCCCTTCAGTCATTGATAAGTATTCCTTTGATATTTTTATTAAAAAAAGAAAGAAAACACATTATATGTTTCTTCAAAAAAAAAAAAAAAAGGAAGGAAAAAAAAAAAAGGGGAAAAAAAAATAACAGGGAAAACAAAGCCTGGAGCATTTAGAGGCTGAAGGAACAGCAGGAAGCAGGGAAGGAGTTTGGGGGTTAGGTGGTTACGGTGAGGCTGTTGCTTGGTGAGTTACAGTTTGTGTTAAAAGTTGAGGATTTCAATCTTTATTGCTTTCCACCTTGCCCTCCTCCAGCAATAAAGGTTCTCTGGACGATGTGTGAGTTCATCTGCTTCACATCCTTTCTTTTCCCTGCAGTGAACAATAGTTGCTATTCAAAAAGTGCTGCCTAGACATGGAGGGGGTTTTGGGCAAGGACTAAGGCAAGCGTGTCATAGTCCCTCTCTCCCAAATTTGGACCTTCTGGGAAGGGAAATAGATGTCTGTTTCTCAGTTTTAATTAATCTTTTAGATTACAGATCAGTCTGCAGGTTCCTAAGACAGCTTTCCTCTGTGTGGCTGAGGTACATGCTCATCAGCAACCAGTTGTCCAGTAGAGGACGGAGCAACCTGTCTTCAAATAGGTCTCCTTACCCAAAATAAACCCAACCTCTGAAAAGACTGCAGCTCCAGAAGGTCTGCAAAATAACTCTGCTTCTGACAAAGCACTTTTTCATGGCAGAATTCAAAGCATTTTTTTTAAAAAAAGGTAAGATTATAGTTCTTGTCATATGTTGAAAATTCAGACAGGAGGGGGAAAAGCAAATGGTGCAAGAGAGCAATTGACTTGGAGAACCGTAAAATTCCTTTCTCTCAAGTGTCAGGGTTGTGTTTAGGAGGCACTGTACTTAACATCTCACCCAGAAATGAGCTTTTACTGTTCATGTATTGAAGCCGATGGGACTCAGAAGTTAAAGATTGCATAAATAAGCTAGAGTCATAGAATTGTAGAATCATAGAATGGTTTAGGTTGGAAGGACTTCAAAGATCATTCTGTTCCAACCTCCCACCATAGACAGGGACATCTCCCACTAGAACAGGTCACTCAAGGCCTCATCCAACCTGGCCTTGAACACTTCCAGGGAGGGAGCAGACAACCTCCCTGGCAACCTGTGCCAGTGTCTCACCACCCTCACTGCAAAGAATTTCTTCCTAATATCCCATTTAAATCTTCCCTCCGCCAGTTTAAACGCATTACTTCTCATCCTGTCATTACAAGACCTTGTAAATAGTCCCTCCCCTGCCTTTCTGTAGGCCCCTTTCAGATACTGGAAGGCTACTACAAGGTCTTCTGAAAGCCCTCTCTTCTCCAGGCTGCAGAGCCCCAGGTCTTGTAGTCTTGTCCTCATGGCAGAGCTGCTCCAGCTCTCTGAGCATCTTCATGTCCTTCCTCTGGACTCACTCCAACAGTTTGATGTCTTTCTTGTGTTGGGGGCTCCAGAACTGCACACAGTAATCCAGGTGGGGTCTCAGGAGAGCAGAGTCAGTCAGACTTGAACCTGTTTTTCACATATGATGTAAAAATCCATTTCATTTCTCCTGCTGATAATTTTAAGTTAGAAAGAAAATGAAAGGGACAGGCAGGAAGCTAAGAAATAATCACATTTAAGAAAGTCCATTAAAAACTAATCACTTCTCAAACTAAAATGAGTCTCTTGCTGTTACTTTGCTACATTGTCTCTTTTCAACCCACGATCTGCAGCAGAGATTAGTTGATTCACAAATCTCCACATGTTTTCAAGAGCCTTTCTCTATGACCTTATCTAAAGTCCCTAAGACTGGAAAGCTCACCCATGATCACATCATTCACTTTGTCGTGGGAAACCATGTGGTGAAAGCCATAGGAATGGGTTAAAGCAGTTCCCAGAATCACTGAATCACAGAATGTTTTAGCCTGGAAGGGACCCCAAAAATCATCCAGTTCCAACCCCTTGCCATAGGCAGGGACACCTCCCACTAGATCAGGATGCTCAAGCACTCATCCAACCTGGCCTTGAACACCTCCAGGGAGGGAGCAGCCACAACCTTCCTGGCCAACTCCAGTTCACACCAGTAGGTAATTTCAGGATGAAAGCTTTGCCACCAACACTCTTAATTAATGAGAAAGAGGGTTTGTGGTCTATTTTACTTTTCACTGTGTATTTTATGGGCTCCATTCTCTTACACTGGGGACCAGTCACTTTTATTTCTATGCAAAACAGCATAGCTCCTATTATTTTCCCTTCCTCCACTGTGCTAGGCAAGACATGCCAAAGGAAGTGAGCATACATAATAAATAATGATCACATAAGAGCATTCTGCCATAGATTTGTCACTCAGTTGGATTCAGTTCTTTAAAATAATAATAATAATAAGATAGAATATTGATTAAAATGACACCAAAATTGGTATTTACAAGTAGTGATAAAGACAAACCAGCACAGCACAAAAATCTGGGCTGATCAATAAGCTGGCCTCACCCCTATCATTGCTCAATGCCACATGAGATGGTTAATTAAGACTTTTCATTAAGAATGAAAAAGTATGTATTAGTTTTACAATGGTCGACAGGCTTCAGGCACAAAGTGACTCAGAAAAGGATTTAGTAGGTTTGCTGTTCAAATAGACAAGCTCCCAGGGCAACCCAGAGGCTGAGGCAGCAAACGCTGACCTGGATAGATGGATGGATGGGAGAAGACTGGAGAAGAGGAGGCTCTGGGGAGACCTATTAGCAGCCTTGCACTGCCTGAAGGAGGTCTATATGAAGATGAATTGATTGTGGGCGATTAAAGAGGCAGAAATTGTAAATTATGTAGCTTTTATAATTTCCAAAAGCCCTACCCACAATCTATGTGGAAATTGGCTTAACTTTGGGTTCTAATTCATTTGGGAAAAGTCTTCACAAAGATGCATTTTCAGGTAATTCAGGAAAAATCAGAAAATTTGGAAAGGTTTGGGCATGAAACAGCTTTGCCCTACTTACAAACGGGAGACTGTCTCTTTCACGGCAGTGTCCAGAGTCCAGTGCCTGCCAAAGTCCAAGATTGCTGTAGGCACAGCTTTCATGAAGCCATGATTGCTAAGCAAGGCAGGGGAAAGCCAGGGGTGCTCCGTGGTATTCCCAAGAATGGCTGCAGTTTACCGTTAGAAGCAGGTCCTGCATCAAGAAGCCAGGATGCTCCTGAAGGTCCAGCTCAAAGTTCGTGCAAGGTCTGTCTCCAGGTCCATGTTCAGGTCCGTTCAGGTCCCGGTGCAAGTCCCAGTGCAGGTCTGACTCCAGTCTGTCCAGTTGCCATATACGTACTGGGGTGATTTGTTCCCTCTCTGTTCAAGCCCATGGAGGGTGGAAGAAGGTACTTCACACTTATTGTACTCCACATTTCAAACCTCTGGTGACAGAGGTGGGGAGGGAGGAAGATCTTTCCTGCCCCAATCACACCTCTGGTGGGGCAGTGGACTTGGGTGTGCCCTGCCACAGTTCGCACCCCATTCAAACCTCTGGTGGGGCAGTGCCCTGCCCTGCCACAGAAGGATGGAGAGAAGCTGTTTACAAAGGTCTTCAGTGAGAGGACAAAAGGCAATGACTTCAAACTAGTGAAGAGCAGATTTAGATTGGATGCTAGGAACAAGTTCTCTACCGTGAGGGTGGTTGAACACTGGAACAGGTTGCCCAGGGAGGCGGTTGAGGCCCTTTCCATGGAGATATTCAAGATGAGGCTGGACAGGGCTCTGGCAACCTGATCTAGTTGAGGATGCCCCTGCTGACTGCAGTGGGAGTAGGACTGGATGACCTTTGCAGTTTCCTTCCAGCTCGGATCATAGAATCAACCATGTCAGAAGAGACCTTCAAGATCATTGAGTCCAACCTATCACCCAGCCCTATCCAATCAACTACAGCATGGCACTAAATGCCCCATCCAGTCTTTTCTTGAACACCTCCAGGGACAGCTACGCCACCACCTCCCTGGGCAGCCCATTCCAATGGCAAGTCACTCTCATTCTATGATTCCATGATTTCATGACTATGAGACAGAAACAATAAGGATATGACCCAGGATTGCTGGGAACTGGTAAGATCATTACTGGAATGTATTTGTCCACTTCTGATGCATCTGTTTAAGTAGGATGCTGGCAATTTGGAGAAGAATCAGAAAGAGCTACAAGCACAATTTCAGTGATAGAAGTGAGAGAAAAAAAAAACTTCATAATTTAGTCACAAACTAGTGCAGATTAAGACCTGATATACTAATAGTCTGAGGACACTTCTCTAGAAAGGAAAATGCAGAATCTGACTTTTTACCTTAATAGAAAAGTGTCATTATGGACAGAAGTTGAATCTCAGCAAGTTCGGATTAGCATTCAGCCACACAGCTCATTCCAATGAAAGCTCTGAACTGCTGGGGAAAAATCTTATCTGGGAACACAATGAATTCTTTCTCCTGTGAAGCCTTTAAATCAAAACTGGCTGTCTTTCTGACAATACCTCACACTGCAGACAGCAGCAGTGGATTTCATATCAGGAACACTTGGCAAAATCTTTGGTCCTGTGCTGTGAAGGAAGAGAATTTGGGTCGAGGCAATCCCAAGCACAAATACAGGCTGGGCAGTGACTGACTGGAGAGTAGCCCTGAGGAGAGGGACTTGGGGGTGCTGGTTAACAAGGAGATCAACACGAGCCAGCAGTGTGTACTTTCAGACCAGAAAGCGAACCAGATCCTGGGCTGCATCAGCAGAAGTGTGGCCAGCAGGGCAAGGGAGGTGATTCTCCGACTCTACTCTTCCCTGATGAGACCCCACCTGGAATACTGTGTCCAGTTCTGAAGCCCCTATTACAAAGAAGGATGTAGACATGCTGGAGTGTGTCCAGAGAAGGGCCACGAGGATGATCAAATGGCTGGAGCACCTCTGCTATGAGGAGAGACTGAAAGAGCTCGGGATGTTCAGTTTGGAGAAGAGGAGGCTCCCAGGTGACCTTATTGTGGCCTTCCGGTATCTGAAGGGGGCCTACAAAAAAGCTGGGGAGGGACTGTTTAGGCTCTCAGGTAGTGACAGGACTAGGGGGAATGGAGCAAAGCTGGAGGTGGAGAGATCCAGATTGGATGTAAGGAGGAAGTTGTTCAGCATGACAGTTGTGAGAGGCTGGAATGGGTTGCGCAGGGGGGTTGTTGGGGCCACATCCCTGGAGGTGTTTGCAGCCAGGCTGGATGAGGCTGTGGGCAGCCTGATGTAGGGTAGGGTGTCCCTGGGCATGACAGGGGGATTGGAACTAGATGATCATTTTGTTCCCTTCCAACCCTGACTGATTCTATGATTCTAAGTCAGGTTCTGTGTTTATCATCATTCTTCCTGGCCTCAAATGCTATCAATCTATGAAACATGGAGACTTAGCTTTAACTCTCACTCTAAATCATTTTACATTTATTTGACTTCAGTGGAACGATTTAACACGGTTGAAGTTAAGCATGTGCCCAAGTGCTTTGCAGAGCAGAGGAGAATTTCCACTCTTATAATTGTCCATACATCAAAGTCCTTTTGTTGAAATAGTGCCCCAAGTCTTTACAAGTCAAAAGTGCCAATTAGCAAATCCCTCACGTTTGGGTTTCTCATAGTTTTAATTTCAGAAGCTACTCTTTTGCTTGCAATTTTTTTCAGGTCTCTTCCAACCTGGCTTTATTCTATTCTATTCTATTCTATTCTATTCTATTCTATTCTATTCTATTCTATTCTATTCTATTCTATTCTATTCTATTCTATTCTATTCTATTCTATTCTATTCCATTCCACCCTTCCAAACTAAACCATTCTATTATTCTATGATTGTATTGTATTGTATTGTATTGTATTGTATTGTATTGTATTGTATTGTATTGTATTGTATTGTATTCTATTCTATTCTATTCTATTCTATTCTATTCTATTCTATTCTATTCTATTGTGTTGTACTCTGTTCTATTCTTATTAATGTAAACTGTAAGAGATTGAATCAAACAGAATCATTCAATCAGAAAATAATAGAATTGTTTTGGTTAGAAAAGATCTTTAATATGATGGAGCCCATCCATTAACCCAGTGCTGCCAGGGTTCCTCAGCACTGCATCTACACAGCTTTTAAAGCCCTTTAGGGATGGGGACTGCACTACTGCTCTGGGTTACATACAGTGACTGTAGAGGACTTTTCCAATAGAAGCAGCAGTAGTCAGCATTTCAAACACTAAATTGATAGAGGGCTGGAGCACCACTGCTATTAGGACAGGCTATGAGAGTTGGACCTTTTCAGCCTGGAGAAGAGAAGGCTTCCAGGAGACCTTATAGTAGCCTTCCAGTATCTGAAGGGGGCCTACAGGAAGGCTGGGGAGGGACTATTCACAAGGTCTTGTAATGACAGGATGAGGGGGAATGGGTTTAAACTGGCAAAGGGGAGATTTAAACGGGATGTTAGGAAGAAGATCTTCACAGTGAGGATGGTGAGACATTGGCACAGGTTGCCAGGGAGTTTGTGGCTGCTCCCTCCCTTGAGGTCTTCAAGGCCAGGTTGACTGAGGCCTTGAGTGACTTATTCTAGTGGGAGGTGTCTCTGCCTATGGCAGGGGGTTGGAACTGGGTGATCTTTGAGGTCTCTTCCATTCTACGATTCTATGATAGTGTCATAATATCCTCATCCACACAGGTAGGTTCTCCCTTGTTTCAGTTTGAAAAGAACTCAGAGGATGCACAATTATATTTAATATAAGGACTCCCTGACCAGAAAAAACAGAGTGACTGAATCAGGCCTGCCTTTTCAGTACGTGCTGTGGTTTTCTGCACTTGAGTAGTCATATTTTTATGCAGCATTTCTTTATTTTCAGTCTTGCAAAAGAAACCTCACCCCACGTCTTCACTTTTAAAGTGCAATGAAACTCACAACTTGTATGTATGATAAATATTGTTGTGCTTGTTTAAGGGGTAACTCACTTTGAAAAAAAGAGAAAACACAAAACAAACCCAACCCCTAATGTGGTGAGTTGTAGTAGTGAGGTCCTGAATTTCAACTTAAAAACAAGTAAATCACCAGTGGAAGCAATCAAGTATTCGGTACTGAAAAGGCTTATTATAAGACAAAAATGAAATACAGACTGTGAAATACTTCAGGAAGTGCTTATAAAATTCATTATCACTTTTCATATTTTCAGCAATTTCAAAACCCAGAGAGAATGATTGTACTTACATTTTATCTCAATATTTCACTATGCTTTACAGTTCCTGCCAGGCAGCTTGATCTGCAAGGCTGAATTGTAAGGGAATTCCTATTAATTTAGATATTCATCTCAGCCACAGTGTGCAGCGTTGATTCCTTCTTAGGCTGAATGGCCAAAGTAAGTATTTGCAACTTTGATTTACATCTTGCAAATTGTCTTATTTATAGCAGTTTTACCCTAAAATGGCTAGTTAGCAGAGTTCAGTGAAAGTTAAAATGACTTAAGCCTAATGTTATATCACACATACTATAACAGTGCTGACTTTTTGCTTCTGGAGGACTTGGTTCCATATTTACAACATAGACCACAAAGCAGTGCAAGCCAGAACTCAGCTCCAGTTAGAGTAGCCCACAAACATCTCATTAAGTCGTTCAACACACAATATCAAGAGCTGGAAATATGGCTGTGTGCTTGCATTTTCCAGCTCTCTGTGCAATTTTAGCTCTGAAATGATTTTCCACCAGACAAAGAGATCACAAAATCACAGAATGCTAGGGCCTGGAAGGGAACTTGAAAGACCATCCAGTCCAACCCCCTTGCCAGTGCAGGATCACCTAGACCAAGTCACACAGCAATGCATCCAGGTGGGTGTGGGATGGGTGCAGAGCCATGGATGTGTTATGAATGATTCATTTAAAGATTTTCTTCAGTGGGCCTCTCTTAGCGTGAGAAAAGGAGGTCTTGGAAGCACTGCTTCTGCAGCACCGAATGGTAAGAGGGAGCTGGCTGAAGAAGAAATTAAAACATCTTGGGCAAAGCAGCAGATAGATGTCAGAAGAAAAGGGCATGTGGACAGATAAGAATTACCAATGAGAAATAGAATAGCGTGAACTGGGAGAGACTTGGGCTATATAACCTGTGCTGATTTTACAATGAAGCTGAATAATACTCTGATCACATTGGTCATCTGTATTGATTCCGAGCTCCTTCGTATCAGGTGGGTCTTGAATATTTCCAGAGAGGGAGACTTCACAACCCCTCTGGGCAGCCTGTTCCTGTGTTCTGTTACCCCCACGGTGAAAGATTTTTTTTCCTCTTGTTTCTGTGGAACTTCCTGTGCCTCATCTTCCACCCATTGCCCCTTGTCCTGTCCTTGGGGTGGCACACTGCATCTTTGATATCCAGGTCAAACAGATCCTCCAAAACTCTAAGAACAGGTGATGACTAGAGTCAGCCACAGCTTAGTAAAAGTTAAACTTAATGGATTCTTTTGAACTAGTATCAACTCAGTGGTACAATTTTAAAGACTCACAAACAACAGAAGGAGGATAAGGGAAGATGGAGAGGCCACAACCTTGCAAGGTGATTCCTATGGTAGTGTGGCAAAATGCATTTGCATGACCTTTCCTCCTGAAACGAGCTCTCTAACAGCTGATTGCAACTTTGCATCTTAGCCTTTTGCAGCATGTAACATAATTCGACCTCTCTTCTTAGCCTTTCTTCTTATGGATGACCTTGATAAAGACAGAGTGTGTCATCAGTAAGTTCACAGATGACACCAAGTTAGGTGGCAGTGTTGATCATCATAGAATCATAGAATGGTTTAGGTTGGAAGATACCTCAAAGATCATCCTGTTCCAACTCCCCACCACAGGCAGGGACACCTCCCACTAGATCAGGACGCTCAAGACCTTATGAAAATTAGTGAGGATCTACAGAGGGACTTGGATAGATTAGAGCAATGGGACAATGTTAATGGCATAAATTTAGAATAGAATCATAGAATAGATGGTCTCAAGATCCAAGTCCCTCTGGAGATCCTCCCTAACCCTCATGATGATGAACACTGCCACCTAACTTGGTGTCATCTGTGAATTTACTGATGACACACTCTATGTCTTCATCATAGAGTGTGTCATCAAGGTTCAGCAAGGCCAATGCCAGGTCTTGCACTTGGGCCACAACAACCCAAAGCAATGCTACAGGCTTGGGGAAGTGTGGCTGCAAAGCTGCTGGACAGAAGGGGACCTGGGGTTTGTAATAGACAAACATCTCAATATGAGCAAGCAGTGTGCCCAGGTAGCAAGGAAAGCCAATGGCATCCAGGTTTGGATTAGAAATGCTGCGTCCAGCAACACCTGGGAGGTGATTGTCCCCTTGTGCTCTGCTCTGATGAGACCACACTTCAAGTTCTGTGTTCAGTTTTGGGCACATCAGTACAAGAGGGATGTGGAGGTGCTGGAGAGAGTGCAGAGGAGGAGAATACATCTTATAAGGAGTGACTGAAAGAGCTGAGGCTGTTTGATTTGAAGAAGAAGAGGCCGAGAGGAGACCTCATTGCTGTTACAGCTACCTGAAAGGGTGTTGTGGAGAGGTTGTTGCTGCTCTCTTCTCACAGGTAAACAGTGATAGAACAAGAAGGGATGGCCTCTAGCTGCCGCTAGGTAGGCTTAGACTGGACATTAGGAAACATTTTTTCATGGAGAGAGTGGTCAGGCATTGGAATGGGCTTCCCAGGACGGTGGTGGAGTCACCAACCCTGGATGTGTTTGAAAGTTGTTTGGATGTGGTGCTTGAGGATATGGTTTAAGGGTGAAATTTGTAGAGTTGAGTTATGGGTTGGACTTGGTGATCCTGAGGGTCTTTTCCAATTGGAATGTTTCTGTGATTCTGTGATTTCCTAAGTGACCCAGAGCTATCTCAGCATGAAAGGCCATTAAAAAAAAATATATATATTTTGGGACATCAGATGCTTTTATCTATGGACACTCACGTAGCATTTACAGCCCTGGAGCTATGCATAGTACAAAAACTTAGGAGAACATGATGCCTTTTTGGTTTTTTTTCTGAAGGGAATGATTATTCTTTGGCATACTTTGCATGTTACCAAGCTACTGGGCATACACTCGAAGCAAGTTCGAATGTCAAAGCTACTACATCTAAAGGGCCGCATTGAAGAGGTTCAAAATCAGCCCAGCCTTTTCAAATAAAGAGCACTAAAAGCTCTCCAACTTAACCTAATAAATTACTGTTATAAAAACAGCTTTATAAAACGTGCAGAAGTCTAAGAAAAACTGGTTTAAAGGTTTATATAAAAGAGAGATTTGCAAATCAATGAACGTAAGCTAACGGTAGGCATTTTTCATGTAAAGGGGA
>VWZI01001545.1:33226-43236 GCA_013396835.1 Psilopogon haemacephalus | reverse complement strand
AAAAAAAAAAAAAAAAAAGAGGGGTTAAAAATTGCCAAGGTAAAGTGCAGAATAATGGAGTCTCCATTTCATTTCCATCCAATTAACTACCTTGAAAATTGAAAGGCCATTCTACAGAGTTCCTTTTAAAAGTTGGATTCATTTAGCATTCAGTTTCGAGGAACCGAGTCCTGTGCCTGCACTTTCCGTGCTCAGCTGAAGAAGATGATAACAGGCAATAACAGAACAGAGATTTGAGGAGCAATTCACCACATACACCTCAGATATATTGCAGTAATGGGATTTTGGCTATTGGTATGAGTGAGATTAATATTGTAATCACCTTTTCCTTGAAAAGCTCTAAGTCAAATTTGAGAGAAAAGCAAAACTAAGAGAAAAGCAGATCAAATTTGAAAGAAAAAGTTGGGGGGGGGCTGACTTTTATTTCTGAATCTAGAGTTAATTCCATTAACAGTGTTGGTTGAAAAACAGGGACTTGTTAAAAAACTATAAAGCACTGAATTTGCCTTAAACTCCACTTGGTTTCTTTTTTTCTACTCAGAATGAATGAAGGTTAAACTGAAGTCAAATGATGGCCTTACTCGTACGGAGAGTATAGAATCATAGAATCATTTTGGCTGGAAAAGACCTGTAAGATCATTGAATCCAACTATTATCTGACTCTAGCAAAGTCTGCTGCTAAACCCTGTCCCTTAGCAACCCCTCTAGGGATGGTGATTCAATCACCTTCCTGGGGAGCCTATTGAAGGGCTTGAAATGCCTTTCAGTGAAGAAGTTTTTTTGTAACAACCTCTCTTGGTACGCTTGAAGCCATTTCCTCTCATCCTATCACTTGTTACTAGGGAGAAGAGACCAACATCTACCACGGTGCAAATTCCTTTCAGGCAGTTGTAGAGAGCCATAAGGTCTGGAACAGGTTGCCCAGGGAGGTTGTGCATGCTCCCTTCCTGGATGTGTTCAAGGCCAAGTTGGATGAGGCTTTGAGTAACCTGTCCTAGTGGGAGGTGTCCCTGCCTATGGTGGAGGGGTTGGAACTGAATGATCTTTGAGGTCCCTTCCAATCCAAACCATTCTATGATTCTATGATTCCCCTCAGCCTGCTCTTTGACAGACTGAACAGCTCCATTTCCCTCAGCTTCTCCTCACGAGATGTTTAACTGTGATTTGTGTTATCTTTGTTTACAGAAAGGATCATTTACTTAATTTCCTTGTTTGTCATCTTATCCCCCAAATTTCAGTTTCAGTTTGACATAAGTTGGCAACCTCCTCTCCTTTTAGATGGCAAGTCTGAGAAGCCCACTTTTCACAGATTTTCATGTAATTCACACATGACAACATGTAGGCATCTAGAAATGTAGGATTTCCACTGAGTGATGAAAGCTGCAACAAACGACTCCTGAAGCTAAGCATTTAATTAAGGCAGAATATCTGATATCAAATTAACAATAAGAATGAGTTTTGTAATTGCAGGATCACAGGATGTTAGGGGTTGTCAAGTTCAACCCCCCTCTACAAGAGCTGGACCATAATCTTCTGCAGATCTCATAGGAACATGTCCAGACAGGGCTTGAAAGTCTCCTGAGAAGGAGACTCCACAACCTCTCTGGGCAGACTGTTCCAGTGCTCTGTGACCCTCATAGTAAAGGAGTTTTTCCTCATGTTGAGGTGGAGCTTCCTGTGCTGTAGTTTATATCCATTGTCCTTTCTCCTATCACAGGGCGCAACAGAGAAGAGTTTGTCCCCTCCCCCAGCCTTCAGATATTTATAAACATTGATTAGATTCCCTCTAAGTCTTCTCTTCACCAGATCAAAAAGCCCAGAATCCCTCAGTCTCTCCTCATAACGCAGTGCTCCAGACTCTTCATCATCTTTGTAGCCCTCCATTGGACTCTTCCTAGTAGATCCCTGTCCCTCCTGAACTGGGGAGCTCAAAACTGAACACATATTCCAGATGAGGTCTCAACAGGCCAGAGTAGAAGAACCTTCCTCGATCTGCTGGCCACATTTCTCTTAATGCTCTCCAAGATCCCACTGGCCTTGGCCACTAGGTCAGTTGCTGTCCTGTGGGTAGCTTTTTGTCCACCAGGACTCCCAGGTCCTTCTCCAGAGGGCTGCTTTCCAGCAGATCACCTCCTAGCCTGTACTGCTGCAGCTTATTATTCCTTCCCAGATGCAGGACTCTGCACTTGTCCTTGTTGAACCTCCTTAGGTTCCTCTGTGCCCAATTCTCCAGTCTATCCTAGTCTCGTTACATGGCTGCACAGCTTTCAGGTGTGTCAGCCAAGCCTCCCAGTTTGGTATCATCAGCAAATGTGTGACTTAAAAAACTGAATATGCAGAGAAGGTGACATTCTATGCTTAGACACTGTCACACGTACCCTGAACCCCCAGAACTGGCTACCTACTCCTTTTAAACAGAAACATTTTTTCCCAAATATCCTCAAACCAGCTTCCACTGTGCGCTCTGAGTATTTCTGCAAGCACTTATTTTCCTTTGTTGCCATTCTTGCACTAAGTTTCCATCCACTTCTTGAGTAAAATGTAGTGTACAGCCCACAGAGATCCATTCTGTAATTCTGCAGGCAGAGCTCAGTGCAACACTGCTCCTGCAACAGTCTGGCACCTTGGCCAGGGTGCAATGCAAATACTAAGCAGTATTAGATGGCTGAGTTAGCCATTGCTGTGGTCATCCTGTGAGCTAGAGACCTTCAGACATTTTAATAAGCTTCCAATATTCTTGGTGCTGGGCATATTTTAAGAATCTGCTGCACCTGTTACCTTCTATCTGAAATTATATTCATAGGTGTTCATTGTCTCGGTATGGAGAAGAGAGACTAAAAATGTCTTGGTCCAGAGATAAGAGATTTGTTCTTGTATCTTTCTGTGTTGTGGAATTAAGGCACAAGAGGGACCAGATATCAACAGTGAGATTATTTATTAAAGGATAAAGTGAATGAAACAGAGAAAGGGAGAGAAGGGGAGAGAGAGAGAAAAAGGAGAGAAGAGAAGAGGAGGAAAATTTTCATATTACCCTCAGCCAGAGGAGAGGGAGAGATGGGGTTTCCAAAGTCAAAGTCCTTTTCAGTTTGCCCAGGGATGTTTGCAGTCAGTGATGTCTTCAGTGGAGTTCTTCTTGGGAGTTCCTCCTCTTCTCCAAGAGTTCTTCTTTTCTTCTTACAGCAGGCAAAACTTAGGGCATGGCATGGGTGGTGGTAGGGAGAGGGTTCCTGGGCTTCTGCTTCCAGGTTGGATGTCCATAGTGATGTCTTCTCCCACTCACTCACCCTCTCTCTCACTCATCCAAGCTGGTATAAGCCCAGTGTCTTTTATTCAGTGCTTTGCAGCTCCTCCTGGCCACCCTAGTAACATTAATGCATAAGTGACTACCAGATATCAGTGGCAGAGCCGAGCCACCAGGCAGGTTGTTTACAACAATTGTTGCACATCCATGTGCCTGCAAGGGGTCTGGCACCTGCAGTGGGATTCAATACACATCTCTGGGCATTCAGAAAAACTACCTGAGCAAAAGGGATTTTAGTCTTTGTTGATTTACATGTACAAGAGAGACAAGGTTTAGTCTCTCACATTGTGCTGGTTTGAACTAATTGGAGGATTTGAATGAGAAATTAGGCTATAGGCTGAGAAAGGAAAATACTGAGGGTACTACTTCACTCATGGGTTTACTGAGAAAGAAAAAAATGTGTTTAAGAGCTGTAACCCAAGTATAGATAAGAAAGACCTCTTTGAGCCATGGATGCTGCTGCTACATCTCTCTGCTTTCTTAGCTGAATAATTTCACTAACTACTTTCCTGATGCTAATCCCCCTGGCCTATCACTTATCTGCTGCATAAAACAGATGGTGGGATAAGATTGGCAGGGGGGGAGGTGGTAGGGTGGTTGAAAACCCCTCTTAGGGACTCAGATCTCTGGGAGGGGTGTGGTGTTTCTGTATTACCTTTTTACTGTATATATCTGTATATATCTGCTTGTACATTGTGCAAAGGTGCAAATGCAAAGCTTCATTTATTAACTTCCAGCTGTCTGAGTCTAGCCTGGGTTATTTCAAAGTGTGTGTGTGGGGGGGGGGGGCAGGCAACTGCCAAACCACCACACACACCCATGTATCCCACTAGTTACAAAAATGCTGTGCAGTGTCATCTTATTTTAACTTCTCCAGTGGAAAACAGCTTTAGCCTCTCGACTGTTTCCCAAGCATGGCCCCACCTCCTGAGCAACGGTATACTTTTCTATGAGAAGACCCAAAATGTCCAGCTTCCAGGAGGAAATGGAGCTAGCACCTCATACAGTCTCCGAACACTGGAACTAATTTGGATTTCTCTCCTCATTCATACACTCAGCCTTCTCTTCCCACTCTGCTCCACCTGGTTTCCTTTTCTAGTGGAGTTATACAATGAACTGGCAGCTGAAGATTTTCCTATCGCCAGTCCTTGCTGTTTCTTTCAAAGGGAGGGCACAGCATGATAGCTACGCTGAACTGGACTTTGGTTTTGGTGCCAAATCCAGCACACCACCGCTCTGTACAGTCCACTGAAGTCGGTGAGATTACACCAAGAGGAAATCAGTCTGCTATTACAAAAGCTTTGATTTGTTTCCCCAGAGCACTATGAGTATTAATTGCCCAGAAACCTCTCTTTTCATTTGTAGTATCTGCTAACTTTTTCGTTGCTCTGCCTGTTTGAAGTCTCTATCTGTAATGTAGTCTTCCTGAATCATCTTCAGCACCACTTGAGTGATGCCTGAAACCTGTTGGACAACTACAGCTTTATTCATTCATGTCCTTCCCTTCCCTTAGCTCACTTAGAACCATAGAGTCAGGGTTGGAAGGGACCACAAGGATCATCTAGTTCCAACCCCCGCTGCCATGCCCAGGGACACCTCACACTAGATCAGCCTGGCTGCAAACACCTCCAGGGATGGGGCCTCAACCACCCCCATGGGCAACCCATTCCAGGATCTCACCACTCTCATGCTGAAAAACTTCCTGCTCACATCCAGTCTGAATCTCCCCACCTCCAGCTTTTCTCCCTAGTCCTGTCATTACCTGATACCTGAGAAAGTCCTTCCCCAGCTTTTCTAAAGGCCCCCTTCAGATACTGGAAGGCCACAATAAGGTCACCTGGGAGCCTCCTCTTCTCCAGACTGAACAGCCCCAACTCTTTTAGTCTGTCCTCACAGCAGAGGTGCTGCAGCCCTCTGAGCATCCTCTTGCCTCTTCTCTGGACACGCTCCAGCACGTCCACATCGTCCTTGTAATAGGGGCTCCAGGAACTGGATGCAGTACTCCAGGTGGGATCTCACCAGGGCAGAGTAGAGTCGGAGAATCACATCCCTCAACCTGCTGGCCACAATTCTCCTGATGCAGCCCAGGATCTGGTTGGCTTTCTGGGATGCAAGTGCACATTGCTGGCTTGTGTTGAGCTTCTTGTCCACCAGCACCCCAAAGTCTCTCTCCTCAGGGCTGCTCTCCATCCAGTCACTGCCCAGCCTGGATTTGTGCAGGACCTTGCCCTTGTTCATTTCCCCATACATAATCCAGTTACCTCTAGGCACTGTCTTCCCATCAGGCATCTCAAAGCACTCCCACAGCTGGGAATTCTACTCTTGTGTCATTCCCTGCCTTCAGCTACAAAATACCAGCACATCCTAAGAAATACTTCTCCAACTCAGTAGCCACAGTGAAAAATCAAGGTGTCTTGTGTATCCTAAGGGCTGATTTCTCAAAACATGATGCTCTCCTCCCATCAATTCTAATGAACAAAACCCATTTTTTACTTCTGCATCTCACTGCAGGCACTTAGCTTAATGGGAGAGTCTCAGCAGTGCTAGGAAGCCCCAAAGTGCCTGGAGAAGCTTAGAAACTTTTCTGGTTTATGATCATAAACTCAGCCAGAGAGTGTAGTTCATCCCAAAGGACATAACTAGAGTTTCTAAGGGGGTGCAGAAAAAACAAATAGAACAACAATGAAAACAAGACAGTAGCTGAGAAAGAAGATCAAAATAATGTGATGTATTCCAGAGGATGATAGACACAATGTTCCAGAGTCCAAGGTCCTCATTTCTCCTCCTGAAACTCAGGTATTGGTAAATAAGATTCACTTTTATGTGGTCAGTGAACCATCAAGCCAAAAACTCAGAAGCCAAATGCTTTGCAGCTGAGTTTGTGCTTGCATGGCAGCAAGATGGGTGGTACCCCACACTCAGAATTCTGGAGTTCTGAGGATGGGACGAGTGCAGCATATCTGTGCTGGTTTGAACTAATTGGAGGATTTGAATGAGAAATTAGACTATAGCCTGAGAAAGGAAAACACTGATGATGCTACTTCACTCATAGCTTTACTGAAGAAAAAATAAATGTTTTAAGAGTTGTAACTGAACCATAAATAAGTCAGACTGCTTTGGGCTGTGTCTGCTTTTGTATATCTCTTTCTCCCTGCCTTTCCTAGCTGGATCTGAAAAATTTTGCTAACTTCTTTCCTGCTGCTAATCCCCCTGGCTGATCTACCTTTGCCTATTTGCTGCATAAAACAGATGCTGAGATAAGATTGGGGAAAGGGGGAAGGTGGTAGGGGAGGTTGGGAACCCCTCTTGGGGATTTTGATCTCTGGGAGGGGTATGGTGTTTCTGTATTACCTTTTTACTGTATATATACAGTGAGGGTGGCAAGACACTGGAACAGGTTGTCTGGGGAGGTTGTGGCTGCTCCCTCCCTGGAGGTGTTCAAGGCCAGGCTGGATGAGGTCTTGAGCGTCCTGATCTAGTGGGAGGTGTCCCTGCCTATGGCACAGGGAGGTTGGAACTGGATGAGGTTTGAGGTCTCTTCCAACCTAAACCGTTCTATGATTCTATATCTGTGAATATGTGTTATCTATTGTAAATATCTGCTTGTATATTGTGCAAAGCTGTAAATATAAAGCTTCATTTATTAACTTCCAGCCAACTGAGTCTAGCATGGGTCATTCCAAAGTGGGGGGGGGGGGGGGGTGCGCAGAGAGCTGCCGAACCACCCCAATATCCCACATCTCTTATTTGCCAAGGGGAGGCTGTTGCATCTGTGGCTTTACCATCAGCTCCTCCAAGCAAACAGGCTCACTGCAATATTCCCCCTGAGCAGCAGCTGCAAGAGGATCACTTAAAATTGCATAAAGCATTAATCTGAACTCTGAGACAAGTTTGGTACCACGCAGTTGGACACAAGCCAAAGTGTCCCATGTAGTAAAGGGGAAGGGAAGGGGGAAGGGAAGAACAGAAAAACGAAAAAAAGAAAAGACAGTCCTGTCAGTGGCTTTAAGTTGCCACTTTTTTTTTTTTCTTTTCTTTTTTTTCCCCCTTGTCTTTTTTTAAATGGAAAAATTGTTACAAATGGGTTCTTCAACATATGTTACTAATTTCATCGTACTGGCTCCTTGCCAGTTAAGCATCAGTCCTGGTTTCTTTGCTTTCAGTTTTAACTAGCAAAACTCATGAGGTCATTAACAAAAATGGACAGAACTTTTTTTTTTTTTTTTTCTTTCTTGCACACAACAGTTATGGGACAACTGATTCTTCTGAAGGCTTTTATTTAATAAAACTTCAGCTTCTTCTTCATTTTTTTTCCCCACCTCTTAATAGGGAGATGTGCTCCTCAGCAAAATCTGATGTTTCTACTATAAATAAAGCAGCCTGTGAAGGACTTCAAACACATTGACTAGCACTGGCACTAGTAACAAAATCAGAAACTTTAAAAAAACACTCGTAAATGTCGAGCAACATTTCATAAAGCTGCGCTGCGCTTTCCTTTGCCTAATATATATGTGCAAGAGACCAAAGCAGCACTGAGAAAATAGCAATGAAAGGGAATGTGGTTTGATAAAAAAAAAAAAAAAAAGGTCTGCATATGGAAATGTTGATTGAATGTTATTAATGTTTGATTTGGCTTGCACAGAACTGCAAAATCCTCTCAGAGAAAGAATGCTGGTTCATGGATTTCTGTGCAGAACAGCATCTCCCACATTGAGAGAATCATGCTGAGCCCTTAATCCAGCCTGCACACTTGCTGTAGGTGTGGGCAGGGAACACAGGCTCATTTGATGTGAGAACTGGTTTGTTTTCCAAGTGGAAACTGGCATTATTCTATACCAAGGACTGGAAACAGAGATTTGGAGCTGCTATGAAAACAGTGCTTCTGCTGATCTCTAAGGGTGTTAACACTGCTGTGTTGTTGCATTTCAGCTGCCTGCAGGCTTCAATCCTTGTCCATTTCCTGGCCAGCCCACGATGGTCAAGCCCATTGTGAAGTTATCTGCAACCACGGCTCCCAGTACCCATCTCTAACACTAAAGGCTGTGCTTTGTAACCAGCAAATGAGAGGAGAAAAAGATCCTCCTAAAGGCTTGGCCAAACTCTTAGAATCATAGAATCACAGAATCAGTCTGGGTTGGAAGGGACCACAAGGATCAGCTAGTTCTAAAAGCCCTGCCATGCCCAGGGACACCCTACCCTACATCAGGCTGCCCACAGCCTCATCCAGCCTGGTTGCAAACACCTCCAGGGATGTGGCCTCAACCACCTCCCTGGGCAACCCATTCCAGGGTCTCACAACTGTGATGCTGAACAACATCCCCCTTACATCCAATCTGGATCTCTCCACCTCCAGCTTTGCTCCATTCCCCCTAGTCCTGTCACTACCTGAGAGCCTAAACAGTCCCTCCCCAGCTTTTCTGTAGGCTCCCTTCAGATACTGGATGGCCACAAGAAGGTCACCTGGGAGCCTCCTCTTCTCCAAACTGAACATCCCGAGCTCTTTCAGTCTCTCCTCATAGCAGAGGTGCTCCAGCCATTTGATCATCCTCGTGGCCCTTCTCTGGACACGCTCCAGCATGTCCACATGGGGCTCCAGAACTGGACACAGTATTCCAGGTGGGGTCTCATCAGGGCAGAGTAGAGTCAGAGAATCACCTCCCTCGCCCTGCTGGCCACACTTCTGCTGATGCAGCCCAGGATCTGGTTCGCTTTCTGGTCTGAAAGTACACACTGCTGGCTCGTGTTGATCTCCTTGTCAACCAGCACTCCCAAGTCCCTCTCCTCAGGGCTACTCTCCAGACACTCACTGCCCAGCCTGCATTTGTGCTTGAGATTGCCTCGACCCAGACACAGGACCTTGCACTTGGCCTTGTTGAACCTCATGAGGTTGGCTTGTGTCCACCTCTGCACCCTGTCCATGTCCCTCTGGATGCCATCCATGCCCTCCAGCCTGTCTGTTGCACAGCACACAGCTTGGTGTCATCAGGAAACCTGCTGAGGGTGCACTCAATTTCTCTGTCCCTGTCACTCATAAAGACCTTGAACTCCCAGGACTGATCCCTGAGGGACTCTGCTTGTCACTGGTCTCCACTTGGACATGGAGCCATTGACAGCCACTCTTTGGGCATGGCCATCAAGCCAGTTCTTTGTCTGTGTGGTGGTCCACCGATCAAGCTCATGTTTCACTAGCTTGGAGACCAGGATGTGGCGCAGGACAGTGTCAAAGGCTTTGCTGAGGTTCTCATACTTCCCATCTATGATGTACATGTAGCAGATAATGTTGGATGGTGGGTGGTAGACCTGGCAGGGGAAGGCAGCAGAGATTCCCAGCAAACCTTATGTATCATACTATGTACATCACATCTGTAAAGAAGCTGTCCTTTAGGGAAGGAGAAAACAGTTTCATGACACCAGACATAGCTTTTGTGGGTTCTTAGTTCTAAATAAATGCATTAATAATTAATAATGAATGAATTCTCATATTCATAAGAGCTACCAATATGTACAAACAACAGGCATGCTTTTATTAGGTTTTTCCTTGTCCTTAATTCCCCTCTTTCTCCGCTGTTGTTTAGTACATGCTCCTATTACATCATGTCTAAACTTAGACTGCAGGAGCAGGCTTTCTTATGAAATATTTAGCATTACATTTTTTAGGCAAGACCAGGAATTCTACAGGAAAGGCTTTAATTTTTTTTCTTTCTTTTTT
>VWZI01001545.1:4498-22741 GCA_013396835.1 Psilopogon haemacephalus | reverse complement strand
AAAAAAAAAAAAAAAAAAAAAAAAAAAGAAAGAAAGAAAGAAAAGAAATACTGCTGCCCAATTAGTGATAAATGAGCAATATTAGAAGTAGTGTCAGAAAGAAGTTGGGGCAAAAAAAAAAATAAATGTGAGCTAACATAAAGCCCACACTTAAAAATTACAGCTCATGTCTCTTCCTCTCTATTAGAAAGGTTTTGTGGATGTTTCCTGTGCCCCTGTGAAAGTGTTTTAGGTATTTTTCTGATACTGTAATAGAGTTAATGTATATGAGATTTAGAAGGGAAAAAAATATTAGCAAGTAGCACATGCAGAGGATTTATGAAGTAGGTAAACCGGATGCTATTTCTTAGGTGAAGTCTAAATTAAATGAGAACAGTAACAACACAAGAAAGAGATTATTGTCTTTTTCATACCTTTTGTGGTGGTTTAGCAATTGCCTACCCCCACCCTCACATTGTGAAATAACCCAGGCTAGGACTCAGCTGGCTGGAAGTTAATAAAGTCTAATTTCTAATTCAAATCCTCCAATTAGTTCAAACCAGCACACTTCATCCTCTCTGTGTTTTAGTAGCAGAACAAGAACTCTGTGCAAACTCAGAATTTTCTTGTAAACCACTGTCCCACCCATTGTTTTTCTTACAGCTCCTCTGCATGGTTTTTCTTCCATTTTTGAGGCTCTAGGAGCTAAAAATATCACCTTATTATGGTATATTAAACAGCAGAGTTTTCCTTTTGAAAGAAGATAATTATAACTCTCACTAAAGCAATATCTTAACTGGGGAAGCATCACACTACTGTAAGACTGTATCAGAGGAAGAATATATGTTTAATTCTAGGTAATTAATATAGGAAATTATTCTTTTTATTCAGACCTTGTAAACAAGATAGACCTTAATCAATGCAACCTACACAATACCTTAAAACAAAAATTCAAGTTTGCAGTACAAGAGACCACTGAAGCTTTTATTTATTTACTTATTTGACTAATAAGTAGGACTGTCTGGTAGAGAAATAGGACTTCAGAAATTTCCACTCCCTTCTTCAGCAACAGTGTTGGAAATCTCTTTTAAAGCAGTATGCGGCTGTCTTGTTTGCAGAGATAGGCATATTGTGTTCCCTTGAAGAAAAAGGAAGAATAGAAACTTGCTTTGTTCTTGAGATAAGACAGTTTCTATTCTAATTACCTATAGATAAAGAAAAAGCCAACAACTTTGTGGTGATACCCACAGCAGTGCTTTTTGAATCATGTATCCTTACTGGAAACTGTGTACGGTCTTGACATTGATGCACACTTATATTCTGCATTACATAAATATATAGTGCCAAAAACTTTTTTTTATGCAGATATACCAATGTGTGCTCTATTTAGAATAGAATAGAATAGAATAGAATAGAATAGAATAGAATAGAATAGAATAGAATAGAATAGAATAGAATTGAATAAGCCAAGTTGGAAGAGACCTCCAGGATCATCCAATCCAACCTAGCACCCAGCCCTATCCAATCAACTAGACCATGGCACTAAGTGCCCCCTCCAGTCCTTTCTTGAACACCATCAGGGATGGTGACTCCACCACCTCTCTGGGCAGCTCATTCCAATGCCAATCACTCTCTCTGGGAAGGACTTCTTACTAATATCCAGCCTATACCTCCCCCAGCACAACTTGAGACTGGGTCACCTCATTTTGTTGCTGGTTGCCTGGGAGAAGAGGCCAACTCCCACCTGGCTACAACCTCCTTTTAGGTAATTGTAGACAGCAATGTGGTCACCCCTGAGCCTCCTCTTCTCCAGGCTAGACAACCCCAGCTGCTTCAGCCTTTCCTCACAGGGCTTGTGGTCCAGGCCCCTCACCAGCTTTGTCACCCATCTCTGGACATGTTCCAGTATTTGCAGCCAGGGAGAAAGGGAAGGAGATATTAGAATTCTTCTCCAGAGGTTTGCAGAATAGGTTCCTGGTTGCAGACTTGTAGGAAACAGTGTTAGTAGTCTCTTGAAGGCTGTTAAATAGGCACTTGAATAAAGGGACTTTTGTCATACAGCATCCAACAGGTATACAGTATTGCACTCAGGATCAGCCTCGTGAAATTAATTGACTCAATGAATGGATTGATGCATTTGCAGCCATTTTTTGTTTATTTCATTTCCCACCTGCCTTACACCACTGGTAACACACACTGCTAGTTGGACAAAGTGAGTCTCAACTTGCTCTATCCATCATAGGGCTGGAGCACCTCTGCTATGAGGACAGGCTGAGAGAGTTGGGGCTTTTCAGTCTGGAGAAGAGAAGGCTTTGAGGAGACCTTATAGTAGCCTCCCAGTATCTGAAGGGAGCCTACAGGAGGGCTGTGGAGGGACTATTCACAAGGTCTTGTAATGACAGGATGAGGAGGAATGGGTTTAAACTGGCAGAGGGGTGGTTTAAACAGGATGCTAGGAGGAAGTTCTTCACAATGAGGGTGGCGAGACACTGGAATGGGTTGTCCAGGGAGGTTGTGTCTGCTCCCTCCCTGGATGTGTTCAAGGCCAGGCTGGATGAGGTCTTGAATGTCCTGATCTAGTGGGAGGTGTCCCTGCCTATGGCAGGGAGTTGGAACTAGATGATCTTTGAGGTCTCTTCCAACCTAAACCATTCTATGATTCTATGATTATAGTTTAACCTGGAGCTCATGAGATTCAGGCTGTTACCAAAGGTGTTGGTAACAGGCATAGACTCAGACAGCTACCACAAGGCACCAACACTGCTGAAGGTCATTTAATGCCACACACCAAGGAAGCATTCCATAGTGAAACCTCAGGCTTTGCCAAGGCTAGGTCAGCTTCACATGGGCCATGAGGTGCTGAAAGGACTGAGATGTCTCCAGCAGTGCCTCAGGGTGCACACTGCCTGGGTTTTCTCTCTCCTGTCAGAGAATAGTGACCTCTCCTCAAACTTGCAGCCATGATGGAATTTCACTAGGCTATTGCATTACGAGCACAATTATTTTTCTCCCTAGTGGCACAGACATACTTCTTCTCCTCCCTCCTTTCTATCCCTCTGGAAAGAGCTTTTCAGTTTTACACAACTGAATGCTGTAATGAAATCCCCTACTATTCCAAGAGTTCCCTTTGTACTGCCAAAACGACTCTCTCTACCATTAATCACTGTGGTGGCTTACCCCAAATTCCAGTTAATTGAAGCAACAAACATGGGCTGCATGAATTCATTAACACCTCAAGTAGGCAGGAAGGAAGATGTTACAACAAATTCCTTGTTGGAACAGCAAAAAGCAATTTGGGCAGTCTGAGAAGAGTTGTGTTTGAATACATAGCGATTGCAGGACAGTTTTATTGCTAGAGAAAAGTTCCTGCAGTAACCCATAAAGGGTTATTTGGGTAAAATAGATACAGGATTGAGAATATAATTTGCTTGTGCCCACCTGGAATACTGCATCCAGTTCTGAGCACCCCATTTCAGGAGAGACAGGGATGTACTTGAGAGAGTCCAACGGAGGGCTACAAGGATGATGAAGGGACTGGAGCACTGCCTTATGAGGGAAGGCTGAGACCTGGGGCTGTTTAGCCTGGAGAGAAGACTGAGAGGGGATTTAGTCAATGTTTATAAATACCTGAGGGCTGGGTGTCAAAAAGGGGCAGCCTCTGCTCACTTGTGCCATGTGACAGATCAAGGAGCAACAGATATAAACTGCAGCACAGGAAGTTCCACCTCAACCTGAGGAAGAACTTTACTGTAAGAGTCACAGAGCACTGGAACAGGCTGCCCAGAGAGGTTGTGGAGTCTGGAGACTCTCTAGCACTGTCTGGGTGCATTCTTGTGTGACCTGTGCTAGATTATATGGTCCTGCTCTGGCAATGGGGTTGGACAAAAGATCACCAGAGGTCCCTTCCAACCTCTTAATGTCCTGTGACTCCCTAAACTAAGTCTCTCTGTATTCTCTGGATCATATATAAAATCAAACACATACCATATTGGATTGTAAATGACATTCTCTATCCGATCCCATACCTAATAGCTTTAATCTCTTCATGGGCCTTTTCAGACATAATTTTTAAAAAGACACTTGTGTCAACTTGTGGTGGTTTAAGCAGTTACCTGCCCCCCCACCTTTTGAAATAAACCCCAGCTAGGACTCAGGACACTGGAAGTTGATAAATGAAGCTTTATATTTACAGCAATGCACAACATACAAGCAAATATTTACAAGATATAACAGATATTTACAGATATATACAATGAAAAGGTAATACAGAAACACCACAGCCCTCCCAGAGACCAAAGTCCCCAAGAGGGGTAACCAACCACCCCCTACCACCTTTTCCCCCTTCCCCAATCTTATCTCACCACCTGTTGATGCTGAAGATAAGCTGAGGTAGATTGGCCAGAGGGATTAGTAGCTGGAAAGTAGTTAGTAGAATTACTACTAATTAGCTACCAAGGCAAAGACAAAGGAGACTATGCAAGAGAAGCAGCTGCAGCCAGAGTGGTCAGAAACCGTCTGATATCTAATGTTTTGGGTACGATCCTTAAAAACAACCTTTTTTTTTTTTTTTTTTTTGTTTCTCAGTAGAGCTCTGGGTGAAGTGACACACTGTGTTTTCCTCTCTCAGCCAATAGTCTAATTTCTCACTCAAATTCTCCAATTAATTCAAACCAGCACACAACTCCAACAAACAGTTGAAAAGGAGGCTCCAAGGGCTGTAATCCTGCTATGGCAGCCTGAACTCAGTAGTCCCCACACCTGTGTCCCTCCTAGCATCTCCCATCGCTAGGTACCCACTCCAACCATGCCTTTGTGTGCCTGGCATGGAAAATCAGGCCAACCTCAATGAGTTTTTCTGCAGCCTAGGATGGACACCTTTGTAAATTCTACTTCTCCCTCTCTGTTTTTTATTTTACCACCTGTGAGTGAGGAGGTGAAATACAAGATATCCATGTGCTAAACAAAGGACGGATCAGGTGTCAGTTGACAATTGTCTCCACTAAGGAGGCAATGTCAGGAGCTGGGGAGATCAAACACCAAAAGGAAATACGGTTATAATATTAATAAACACCTGTCTGGTATTACTGTACCTGCTGGACTTTTAGCAGGGTAATTAATCACTTAAAGCTGGCAAAACAATCTCCTAAGCCCCATCATGGTATGCATTACAAAAGCAGTCTGAACCTGTTCCAAAACCCATGCTGGAAACCCCACAAACTCCAGACGTGGGCTTTTGAGTCAGGGAGAGCTGGCAGTTCCTCACAAGCTGGATCACAAAGAGAGGATTTTGGGACACAGCTTCTGCCTTGATCTTTGCGGCACTGGGGAGGCAGGAGTGTGAGGTTGGCACCTGGCTCTGGAAGGGCCAGTTCCCTCATTTGTGTGCATTGTGCTCTGAGCTGTCTGACTTGAAAGATCATGGACATCCTTCAATTCCTTGAGGAAATTTTGAGGGATTACTTTAAGCACATCACTTGCAGGATTATAGAATCAGTCAGGGTTGGAAGGGACCACAAGGATCATCCAGTTCCAAACCCTCTGCCATGCCCAGGGACACCCTACCCTAGATCAGGCTGCCCACAGCCTCATCCAGCCTGGCTGCAAACACCTCCAGGGATGTGGAGCCAACCACCTCCCTGGGCAACTCATTCCAGGGCTTCACCACTCTCATGGTGAAAAACTTCCTCCTCACATCCAATCTGAATCTCCCCACCTCCAGCTTTGCTCCTTTCCCCCTGGTCCTGTCACTACCTGATAGCCTCAAAAGTCCGTCCCCAGCTTTTCTGTAGGCCACCTTCAGATACTGGAAGGCCACAAGAAAGTCACCTGGGAGCCTCCTCTTCTCCAAACTGAACAGCCCCAACTCTTTCAGTCTGACTTGACCGTCCAGTCCCCTTGGTACAAAGACACCACTCTCCTGACCTGACTAGAGCCTCTGTGCTAGCCTAGTGCTGACGAAACATACTGCCCTCCCACTTTTACCTCACTGTGTGGACAAACCCCGACTTGGTTACATAAATAATACTGGCCCATTGGAAACCATCCAGCCATTAAACCTCTTGATTTGGGATTTAAGCCTGAGATCAGGATGAGGCCTAATGTGTACGGAGTGGAGATTATCCCACATCTGCCAATGGTGGTACTTCGGCATCTGCTGAACACCTGGTGGGGGTCATGGTCAGGTCCACCCTCCAGATCCAGTACAGCAGTTCCTATTCCCTTCTCTTAAGTGGCAGGACGTCATCAAATATGTATTTCTAAGATGGATTGGCCCCTAATTGGGTAGCATGCGTGGCAGCGCCCAGCTGAAGATGGTTTGTTAGCTGAAGAAACTGTGCCAAGTTTCTGCTGCCCACATGCAGCACTGCTACTGCTGGAGGTGCAAAGCTTTGGTCAGAGCTACACTGCCCAACTACGCGTGCCTAGAGCATAAACAGGCTTTTGAATTCACCTGATGTGCAGTCATTATCTGTGGTGGTTCGGTAGCATCTGCTCCCTCCCACCCCTCGCCCCCGAAATAGAATGGAATAGAATAGAATAGAATAGAATAGAATAGAATAGAATAGAATAGAATAGAATAGAATAGAATAGAATAGAATAGAATAGAATGGAACAGAGTGGAATAGAATAGGATAAGATAGACTAGACTAGACTAGATTAAACTAGACTAGACTAGACTAGACTAGACTAGACTAGACTAGACTAGACTAGACTAGACTAGACTAGAATAGAATAGAATAGAATAGAATAGAATAGAATAGAATAGACCAAGCCATGTCAGAAGAGACCTCCAAGATCATCCAGTCCAACCTAGCACCCAGCCCTATCCAGTGGCACTAAGTGCTCCATCCAGGCTTTTCTTGAACACCTCCTGGGACAGTGACTCCACCACTTCCTTGGGCAGCCCATTCCAATGCCAATCACTCTCTCTGGGAAGAACTTCTTCCTAATATCCAGCCTATACCTCCTCCAGAACAACTTGAGATTGTGTCCTCTTGTTGTGTTGCTGGTTTCCTGGGAGAAGAGACCAACCCCTGCTTTGCTACAATATCCCTTCAGGCTAGAACTCAGTCATCTGGAAGTTCAAAAATGAAGCTTTATATTATTTTTACTCGCACAATATACAAGCAAATGTTTACAATGTACCATAAATATTTACAGATAAATACAGTGAAAAAGGTAATACAGAAACACCACACCCCTCCCTGAGATCAGATTCCCCAAGAGGGGGTTTCCAACCACCCTACCACCTTCCTCCCACTACCCAATCTTATCCAACTATCTGTACTATGTGCCAGGTAAATGAGCAAGATTGGCCAGAGGGGTCAAGGAGTAGGAAATTGGTTAGTGAAGTTACACAGATCCAGCTAGAAGGCAGGGAGAGAGAGAGATGAAACAGCAAGATTGGCTCAAACAGATCTGTCCTACCTATGTTATGGTTCTAACTCATACATTTTCAGTAAACCTATGAGTGGGGTTGACATCATTTTGTTTTCCTTTCTCAGCCCATAATCTAATTTCTCATTACAATCCTCCAATTAGTTCAAACCAGCACATTATGTCTTGAAAAATTACATGAAAAGGACTCTGCAGGAATTGAAACTAGTAAAAGACATAGATTACAATCCAAGGAAACTGCTTTTATGGAATCACAGAATCAATGAGGCTGGAAAAGACCTCTGAGATCATCCAGTCCAGCCTATAACTCAACACCATGACATCAACTAAACCATGCCATCAAGTATCTTCTCCAAGTCTGGAGAAGAGAAGACTGAAAAGGGATTTAATAAATGTTTATAAATATCTGAGGGCTGGCCAGGAGTGGAGAAACAGGCTCTGCTCACTTGCTCCCTGTGACAGGACAAGGAGCAATGGGTGTAAGTTGCAGCACAAGAGGTTCCACCTCAACACAAGGGGGAACTTCTTTACTGTAAGGGTTCCAGAGCACGGAAGAGAGGTTGCAGAGTCTCCTTCTCTGGAGACTTTCAAGGCCTATCTGGATGTGTTCCTCTGTGATCTGTGCTAGATTGTATGGTCCTGCTTTGGCAGGGAGGTTGGACTTGATGGTCTCCTTGGGTCCCTTCCAACCCTTAACATCCTGTGATCCTGTGAAGTGCCACATCCAGCCTTTTCTTAGAGACTTCCAGGGATGGTAACTCCACCTCTCTGTGCAGTCTACTCCAGTGCCTAATCACTCTTTCTGTGAGGAAGTGCTTCCCAATACTCAACCTAAACCTCCTGGCACAGCTTCAGCCCGTGCCCTCTTCTCCTGCCACAGTTTCAGGAGATCCCAGACTTGACCCATTTGCTGCACACTGCCTATACTACTGAAACAAATGCTCTGCTAGCACTTCCTTCTTCTGCTGCTGCACACAGAGTAGTGCAGTAGCCCCATGGCAGACTATTCATTACTACAGAACTGGTGTTGCTTTGTCTTGCTGTTCATGCTGAGCATTTTAGTTTCACTTGCACGTGTGGTCTCCCAAGCTTCTCTCTGCAGGTTCGAGCCCACAACAGCTAATTCCCCTTCATCTGCAGTATGCTATTGTAATAAAATAGCTGTGATCTTCAGCAACAGCAATAGAACATTGTCTTGAGATCAATTTCCTTTTACAATAAAGTCCTGGCTTTGCCTGAGCATTTATGAAGTGGCGGGAGGCCATTATCCATTGAAATTATCTCTTTCATATACCATATCATAAAAATATGGCCCTCTATGTGCAGTGTTAGAAAGGCACTTGTCCGACTGACTGACTTTAGCCACCCAAGAAGAGTAATAAGTTCGGTAATCCTCTGGAAATGCATAGCCTGGAGTGTGTTACTGCAGCTAGTAAGCAGTGAGTGCACTTAAAAAAAAAAAAAAAAAGCAAATCACAAAAACAATTAGATTTAGGCATTTACAATCCTTGGCTGATACAGCCTGGGACATAAATCACGGAGTTAGAAAAATACTCTCCTGGATTAGCAAACCGCATTATAATAGCCTGGTTTGCAATATCATTTTGCTGAGATATTTACAACAGCACCAAAACCAGTGACAAGTCTTCAGCAAGCTGCTGATGTTAGGGAGTGCAACAAATAGTCTGGCCACCTAAATTTATATTGTGTGCAAAAAAACCCCAAAACAAAACAAAAAACAACCAAAACCATAACTTGGAAAGGTATCTCCAGAGAGATTCTTGGAGAGATATCTGAGAATGATTGGCACCGCAGGCTCTAAAATTTCACTTGAAGCAAAAACTTTTGTCAATGTGTCATAGCTGCATTCTGGTGCCAGCAAAAGGCAGAGGAGGGATAGGGAAAGAGATTTTCATGCATGGAGCTTCACAGAGGTTGTAGAAGATGCAGAGACTGTTGAAAGTCCTACCAAACTTCACGGTGTGTAACCAGACTGCTTTGTATTAGAAGTGATGTGTCCAGCAAGAGTAGGGAGGTGATTGTCCTCTTGTAATCTGCTCTGGTGAGGCTTTACCTTCAGTGTTGTGTTCAGTTTTGGGCACCTCATTACAAGAGAGATGTTGAGGTGCTGGAGCAAGTGCAGAGGAGGGCAATGAAGCTGGGGAAGAGCCTGGAGAATAAAACTTATGAGGAGTGGCTGGAGGAGCGGGGCTGTTTAGTTTGAGAAAGAGGAGGCTGAGGAGAGACCTCATTGCTGTCTACAGCTACCTGAAAGGATGTTGTGGAGAGGTTGGTGCTGGTCTCTTCTCACAGGTGAACAGTGATAGAACAAGAAGTAACAGCCACAAGCTGTGACTGGGTAAGTTTAGACTAGATATTAGGATTGCTTTTGCTTTCAGGGAAAGAATGGTCAGGCATTGGAATGGGCTGGCCAGGAAGGTAGTTGAGTCACTAACCCTGGATGTGATTAAATGTTGTTTGGATATGGTGCTTGGGGCTATGGTTTAAGGTGCACTTTGTAAAGTAGGGATATCAATTTGAGTTGGTGATCCTGAGGGTCTTTTCCAACCTGAATTGTTGATTCAGTGATTCTGTGAAGCTTGGCCATGGTCTACAAGATACATTGTCAACCCAGAAACTGGCACATTATTGGTATCTTCCAAAGTAGTGACAGTACTTTTATTGTAATTTATATCAAACTGAAGATCCATGTTTCATATGAGCCATTTTAAAGCAGTGAGAAGACAGCAGGAAGGAGGGGAGAACACACACTGTAGGCTGGTTTCAGATTGCTTTGTAGTTTCACGAGCACATTTTAAGACAAAAAGTTGAGTAAAATGATCAGAGTATTTATCCTGACCAAGTCACCAATTATTCAGCAATCAGAAATTTAGTGTATCCAGGAATTTGCTACTTTCAATATCAGCTGTTTGAACCAAAGTTTTAAGCCGTTGCTGGGATAAACGCTCTAAAGGAAAATCACAGTTGAACATTTGGAGGTTGGTAAGTTACCTGGGTGAATAAGCAGGACGTGATACCAGTTTCTATCATCCAGTTTATAAATAACCTTTAAAACTGTCTAGATTGCTTAAAATTCCCAGTAAGCAGCTCCTGCAGTCAAGTCACAGATTTTGAGGACAAATAAACGTTTGTCTCTGTCGAGGGTGAATTAGACAGGGTCTACACGAGATAAGAGGTTGGCTGGGTTTCTGCTGCTGTGGACTTCAGCCAAAGAAGGAAGGATTATCACTACTTATACAGCATGAGACTTAGATGGTCTATTAGCTGCAGCAGAAGAAAATGTAACCCAAAGTCAAAATTCTAAAGAGAGGTAACTAACATGGTCTGACTTTAACAGTGTCCAGGCTGGGATTCTGCTGGAGATGGTCTTTTGAAGCCTGTGCTAAACTGTTCTTTCTCTCGATTTTCTCTTCAGCATCAGGAAATGGGCATTTGGAAACTGGCAAACATTACACTTTGCACCTTTTCTTTTGCTCCTGCCAGAGTACAGAACCCAGAGGAAAGATTTTACCAGTAATAGTTATTACTGAGTCAAATCTTTTCACATTTCGAGGCCAGCCCCACAGCCAGCATAAGTCAACATAGTTCTCTCAGCGTTTCAGTGTTTTGCTTTGCTGATGATCCGGTCCAATGAGGATAGCAGAAGAATAAAAATAGAGACTCCTGATTGCCAAGGAGAGAGGAATGGTAGAGTTAAAAAGGCCAGGCAAATGAAGTTTGTGTTTTTTCTCAGTACTTGCTTGTTACAGTAGAAGCACTACAGGTCATGTTTCAGTAGTTGAGAAGCTGCAGCGTGGGATCAATTAATCTTGTATTGTATTTCAGGGAGTAGTTTATCAATGGATTTCTTTTAAAAAACAGCCTGACAACTATTTTATATTCCACTCATTCTACTGCAGACGTCTCTGTTATTTTTAAACCCCCTGATTAGGAAGCTGATGACTGCGATGTGTGAGCGTAATCCAAAGTGAGCACTGCGTTCTTGCTGAAGAAGTTGTTCTTAATATGATTTGAAAAGTCTCAGCGTTTCTGTTTCTGGACAATTTTATTGTGTGAAATAGATAATGTGAAGCTGCTTTGTAATAGGTGTGCACACGGAGAAGATGTTTTGTGTGGTGGTTGAACACCAGCACACGGATTGTGGAGATGCTCTTCCTCCACCCTTCATACACAGATGTGCCCGAGGTTGTTATAAGAGAGCAGTTAAGATAAGGGTGGTATACAGGTAATTCCCATAATGTAACACAGTCATGAAGACCCTCCCCCCAAACAAGTTTTTAACCTAGCTTTTTTTTATTGAGGCTTGGCCTGACTGTTTTAGCCAAGTTTCATTGGCAGACCGTTTTATCCTAATGACAGCCCCCAGAGTAACTTCAGCTATCTCATCAGTATTGCCTCAGGAACTGCGAAGGAGCTTTCAAATTCTCTGGCAAGTTAAACCATGAATCCCTCAGAAAACATGGGCTCTGGCAGTTTTCCAAAGAGCTATAAGCATAACACATCTCTGGCTGCACAATCAGTGATTTTCAAGGCTCAGATACACTGCGGAGAACTGAATATAATAATCTGGGGCAAGATGGCCCTTGAGCTGCTCCTAAGTGGGGCAGTAGTGGCATGTTTGAGACATTATCATCTCATGGACTCAAAACAGGGTGGGTAACATCTCCATCCTAAAAAATATGTGTAAAGCTAAGCAGGGGTGTTTATGCACATTGTTATCACTGTATAGAATAGAAAATATAGAATAGAATAGAATAGAATAGAATAGAATAGAATAGAATAGAATAGAATAGAATAGAATAGAATAGAACAGAATAAGACAGGTTGGAAGAGACCTCCAAGATCATTCAGTCCAACCTAGCACCCAGCCCTAGCCAATAGCTTTTCTTGAACACCAGGGATGATGACTCCACCACTTCCCTGGGCAGCCCATTCCAATGCCAATAACTTTCTCTGTGAAGAACTTCTTCCTAATATCCAGCCTGTACTTCCCCTGAAACAGCTTGAGACTGTGTCCCCTCATTCTGTTGCTGGTTGCCTGGGAGAAGAGACCAACCTCCACCTGGCTACAACCTCCCTTTAGGTAGTTGTAGAAAGCAATGAGGTCACCCCTGAGCCTCGTATGCTCCAGAGCCGTAGCTCAAGAGCTATGCTAGAAATAAACCTTGAGGGCACATGCTGCTACAAAGTCCTACTTTGTCCATGGCTACTATGATCAAATATCTTCTCTCAGCCTTTGATGTGAAATGTGTCCCATTTTGCCCCTCCTTTTTGAGCCAGCTTGAGAGCTGTGGTCAGATATGTGTTAGACCAAGTTAGCAAGTTTTCATCATTCCTTCAGAACTGTGGCCGTTTAGCAGTTCCCCCCCGGCCCCCACACACACACTTTGATATAACCCAGGCTAGACCCACTTGGCGGGAAGTTAATAAATGAAGCTTTATATTTACAGCTTTGCACAATATACAAGCAGATATTTACAATGCATAACAGATATATACAGTAAAAGGGTAATACAGAAACACCACAGCCCTCCCAGAGATCAGAATCCCTAAGAGGGGTTTTCAACCACCTCACCACCTTCCCCTCACTTCCCAATCTTATCTCACTATCTGTCTTACGTGACAGGAAAGCAAGAGTAGATTGGTCAGGGGGATTAGCAGTAGGAAAATAGTTAGAAGTTTTTCAGATCCAGCTAAGAAGGCAGAGAGATGTGGCAGCCAGAGTAGCTAAAGCAGCTCTGTCTTATCTGTGTTTGGGTTACAACTCTTAAACATTTTATTTTTTCTTTTTCAGTAAAGTTATGAGTGAAGTAGCATCATCAATGTTTTCCTTTCTCAGCCTATAGTCTAATTTCTCATTCAAATCCTCCAACTGGTTCAAACCATCACAAGAACTTGAAGAGGTATCCTGACTCTACACTAATGACATTCACCTCTACAAATACCTCCCTAATTCTGTAAACTAACGAGTCACCTCTCCATGTAAAGAGCTCAAACAATAACTTGCTGCAATCAGTTTTCAGAATCTGACTACCAAGTGCTGATATTTGCTTTAAAACAACAACAACAAAAAATTAAATAAATGAAATAATTGATTCTGAGTACATAAACTTTCATTGAGGGGTTGAGGGGCACTGCAGTGGCCAGATGTAAGCACTTCACTGCTAGAGGAAGAATAAATTTTAGACAGGTTTTTATTACACAAGGCAAATAGCTTTACTTGCTCTCTTTAGCACAAATATGCAAAGCCTGCCTTTGTACACACAATGCTACTGCTCTCTTGGCAGCAATATTAAAGAGGTCCCTTTGTTTTTGTGGATATTAATACCAGGCTGCACTCTGCAGTGGGATTTTAAAAATAGAGGGAAAGTTAATTGTCACAGGGAAATTTTAATTGAGACTGATTAAAGGAAGCAGCAAAATATATTGACTACTAAACCTCACTTCTTGTTTTTAAGTGTGACCTGTAATGGACTCCCTCAAATCATTACGTGGTTCCTCTGAGCATTCCAGATTTTTTCATTTGAAATTTATTAANTTTTTTTTTTTTTTTTTTTTTTTTTTTTGGGGGAGGGAGCTTTCTGAAAAGTTTTATAGTCACAGCTGCACTAGTTATGGATAGGTTTATAGTGCCTTGCCCATCAACTGGCCCACATGTCCAGTCCAGTTTGTTTGATACCCTACCTTTCACAAGCGTTCAGCAGTTCTGGAGGTGTTCTTATAAAGCTGCCAGTAAATGTACCAGCTGGACTCATTTATGTACACGAGCAGCCTCACTCCGGCTGCCTTACAAAGAGCCAGTGGCTGTAAATCTGTGGTCAGTCCGTACATGCACTTTAAAGTATTTTTTTTACACTTCTGAAAAGAAAATAATAAAATATTGCTAAGCTTTTTGGTAAGTTATATGTGGTCTTCAGAAGAACTTGAATGCACCGTGGTGGAAAAAAAAAAAAAAACAAACCCCAAACAACCTCCTGAGAGTCCCTTTTTCTTTGCAGTAAATTCTTTATGCTGTGCAATTAAAGCTGTTAGGAAAGCCTGTTCTCTTAGAAGCACGATGATGGACTGCATTTTTGTAGAAAATCAGGTGAACAAATTGCTCATTATTTCCTCTGGTGACTGTTGCAGGTGCAACGTGAATAAAGGATGTAAAAAAGGCTGCAAACACCTTCTGCGCATTGCCCAGGGAGTTTGGCGGTAAACAGGAGCGGTTTAAAAGGTTCCAATGAGTGGGCAGAATGAGAAGGTGCAGGCAAGACACCATCATTAATGCATACAACGGTAACCTCAACAAAAATTAGCACAGGTGAAAACACTGCCAGAGGAAGGAAGGAAGGAAGGAAGGAAGGGGGAAAAGAATAATGAGAAGAAATGTTTGCTTTCAGCATCTCCAAATTTACTCTTGAAAGAGATACTCAGCATAATGAGAGGAGATATCAGGAAAGGGAACCACTCCTCCCTGAGCAGCATCACGCTACTTGCAAGAGGTTCTTTCTTTTCCCATCCTTTTTTTCTGGATCTGCTCACAGGCCTCCTGCTTGGCATGTGAATGTCTCCGTGTCAGCATCAGTCAGCTCAAGGTTCAATTAATGTTTACTAAAAGAAATTTCAGTCAGCCCCATCTGAGAGTCTTTCTGCTGCGAGGGAATTTACCACAGCACTGCCAGCGAGATTTCTATTTCTTTATGTTGCCAGGAGTTTTTTTTTTTCAGCTAACCACGTGTTGCTGGTATAACTCTCTGGTGTTTTTTACCAGGGTTAGTTTTCAAACTAATTCTCTGACAGCATGTCTGCTGAACACAATTTACAGCTTCATGGCAACAGTGGACTTTCCTGCTTTGTGTTTTACCACAGGAATACTTACAGCATGTGTCACTGTCTCCTCTACTACCCTATAGACCCATCTCTGTAGCTTTTCCTGTGACATAAGCAAGTGGGTTCAAGCTCCAGCAAGAAATATGATTGGCACCTTACCAGGACAGCTATTGTGGCTATCGTTTTCCAGCTGTAGTTCTGTTGTGTTAAAAAGGGATGTTAATAGACATTATTGGTATTTGTACTCTATTGCAGCCCTAGGACAATTTTCCTCTCTGATTTTGCACCTTCTTCATAGTCTAGAACTTGTTTTGATGGTTACCACCAACGAAAAATAAAATGGTTACAACCTCCATCTGGTATGTTGCAAAATGGAAGAAGCATTAAGAAATGAAACTCAGAATTTCCTAAGGCAACCTAATACTCACTTTGGTTTGGGGATGTATTTTTGACTTTGTTAAAATGTATTTGCTGCAAGCAGCTGTCCCATGCTCTGAGAGCCCTTTCCACTGCTTCAAATTTCATAGCAATTAACAGTTGCAGGGAACAGTCAAAATACAGTGTTGTTGACCCGTGTGATCATAAGTCTTTCCTATCCCCATAGCTTGTAAGTCATGGAAATTCATGCTCTAGGAATCTTGGAGCCAAGCTGACCTGAGGCCACAGAGGCAACCAGCTGTGCTGCCAGCAAAGTGACCGGAGTCACGGGCAATGGCCAAGCCTACAGACCCCCAGGTGTCAGCACTGATGGTTAATCCAAGTCATCAGTTGGCTTCTGCTCATTTGTATGGCCAGGGACAAAGCCTTTTTACTCAGCTTCCTAAAAGAAGGAACAAAATTCTTCTTTCTGGCAAACTGATCTATTCCCATTTCTCAAGCAGCATGAGTAAATCTGGTCAGTTCAAACTCTTGTTACCCAGTCTCTTCATTAAAGGTGCAGGGGAAGTGGCAGAGGGTTGCTTGTCTGCGTGAAAGATTTGTTTCTTCCCAACATTTGAGAAACGAGCAACTGATTTCACCAGGTGAAGTATTACAATCATAGAATCATAGAATGGTTTAGGTTGGAAGAGACCTCAAAGATCATCCTGCTCCAACCCCCCTGTGCCATAGGCAGGGACACCTCCCACTAGATCAGGATGCTCAAGACCTCATCCAGACTGGCCTTGAACACCTCTAGGGAGGGAGCAGCCACAATCTCCCTGGGCAACCTGTTCCAGTGTCTTGCCACCCTCACTGTGAAGAACTTCCTCCTAACATGCCGTTTAAATCTCCCCTCTGCCAGTTTGAACCCATTCCCCTTGTCCTGTCATTACAAGACTTTGTGAATAGTCCCTCCTCAGCCCTCCTGTAGGCCCCCTTCAGATACTGAAAGGCTACTATAAGGTCTCCTGGAAGCCTTCTCTTCCCTAGAATGAACAGCCCCAATTCTCTCAGCCTGTCCTCATAGCAGAGGTGCTCCAGCCCTCTGATCATCTTTGTGGCCCTCTTCTGGACCCTCTCCAGCAGTTCCATGTCCTTTCTGTGCTGGGGGCTCCAGAACTGCACACAGTACTCCAGGTGGGGTCTGACGAGAGCAGAGTAAAGGGGGAGAATCAGTATTTGCAGTCTACACATTGCACTCAGATGGTGCCCTAACAGACCAAACCCACTTCCAACATTGCTCTTCTCATACGATTATTTACTACAGAGAAAATCAATAGCTTCTCCTCTCTTCCTTTCTTAGACCAAGCTATGTGGTTTTAACATTAACCTCCTTTTATTTATCTTCCTGCCAAATTGAAAAGGTTTGACCCAAGGTGTGTAGCTAGACGTTTCATATCTTCTTACTAGTGCCGTGCTGTTTAGGGACTGGATATATTATTGTAGAGAAATGCAGTATAAACTTTATGTGCATATTAAGGGGGCAGTGTCTAGACTGAGCTTGGTTTCCTCTAGACTTGTGTCTACTACAAGGATTGATAGAAAAATGATAGGAAAAAAAAATAGATAGAAAAAGGCTCTTAGCAAAGCCTTTCTAGAGATCCACGTGAGCATTAATGGTTTTATTTGTGGTGCTAATATGTTAAGGGTAACAGAATTGTGACTTCAGCCATTTAGAATAGCAACTGAGTTAGGGCCTGATGCATCAAGCTTACAAGTGGGTGCAATAGATTTTCTCCTTGGTGTTTGGGGTGGGGTGTTTCCTCTCTTTAAAAGATGAACTCTTAATATGCTTATGTCATTAACAGGAAAGTCATTCCCTCTACCTGGTACTGATATTTTTACTCCTAGTTTAACTGCAAATTTTAAGTGCTTCTGTGGTGAGCAAATTAGCTGTTGAAGAGCAGCCAGGAGTGGCAGGTGAACATGGCAGGGGATGTCAGAAGTGACCAAATTTTGGAAATGGGATGGCTTTCTTAAAATAGATCGACAGCATGACTCATGAAGAGATTCAGGGAAACTCTAACTCCTACTCTTAGACAGTGAGGTTGAAACCTCTGTAGGGTTCCAAGGCTGAATTCAGAAAACAGCAAGGCTGTGAGCATTGGAGAAAGTCAATGGAACAGACTGGCAACAGTGTTGCACTTTTTTACATTGCTGAGCTTTATTGTAAATGTAAGGACAGGAGAGGGGTAATGGGTTCAAACTAGAGAGGGGAGATTTAAACGGGGTGTTAGGAGAAAGTTCTTCACAGTGAGGGTGGCGAGACACTGGAACAGGTTGCCCAGGGAAGTTGTGGTTGCTCTCTCCCTGGAGGTGTTCAAGGCCAGGCTGGATGAGGTCTTGAGCATCCTGATCTAGTGGGAGGTGTCCCTGCCTATGGTGGGGGGTTGGAACTGAATGATCTTTGAGGTCTTTTCCAACCTAAACCATTCTATGATTCTACGATTGGAACATATGAAAATGCTTGGTGTAGATAGAGTAAGACACGTGTTCATTTACATGCCTCATCTTTGAGAGGACAAATTACGAAGAACCAGATAAACTCTGCTAGTTTTCAACAGTTCTGTTTTGTGTGGAAGTGTGGACACTGAAAAAAAAAAAAAAAAA
>VWZI01001543.1:0-11390 GCA_013396835.1 Psilopogon haemacephalus | reverse complement strand
GACTTGATGGGTGGACAACTCACTGGATAAGGAATTGGCTGGATGGTTGCATGCAGAGAGTGGTGATCAAAGGCAAAATGTCCACCTGGAGATCAGTGACAAGAGGCATGCCTCAGGGGTCAGTGCTGGGACCAGTGCTGTTTAACATCTTTGTCAGTGACATGGACAGAGGAATTGGGTGCACCTTCAACAAGTTTGCAGATGACACCAAGCTGTGTGGCACAGTCGACTTGCTAGAGGGCAGGGATGCCATCCAGAGGGACCTGGACAGGATGGAGAGGTGGGTCCAGGACAACCTCATGAAATTCAACAAGGCCAAGTGTAAGGTCCTGCACCTGGGTCGGTGCAATCCCAAGCACAAATACAGGCTGGGTGGTGAGTGGCTGGAGAGCAGCTCTGAGGAAAAGGACCTGGGGGTCTGGGTTGATGAGAAGCTCAAAATGAGCCAACAGTGTGCACATATTGCCCAGAGAGCCAACCATGTCCTGGGCTGCATTAACAGAGGCGTGGCCAGCAGGGCAAGGGAGGTGATTCTTCCCCTTCACTATGCTCTCATCAGACCCCACCTGGAGTACTGTGTGCAGTTCTGGAGCCCCCAGCACAAGAAGGATGTGGAACTGTTGGAGAGACTCCAGAAGAGGGCCACAAAGATGATCAGAGGACTGGAGAACCTCTGCTATGAGGACAGGCTTAGAGAGTTGGGGCTCTTCAGCCTGGAAAAGAGAAGGCTTTGAGGAGATCTTATAGTAGCTTTCCAGTATCTGAAAGGGGCTTACAGCAGGGCTGGAGGGGGACTATTCACAAAGTCTTGTAATGACAAGATGAGGAGTAATGGGTTTAAACTGGCAGAGAGGTGATTTAAACAGGATGTTAGGAGGAAATTCTTTATAGTGAGGGTGGTGAGACACTGGAACGGGTTGCGCAGGGGTGTTGTGTCTTCCCCCTCCCTGGAGGTGTTCAAGGCCAGGCTGGATGAGTTGGAGGTGTCCCTGCCTATGACATGGTGTTGGAACTGGATGATCTTTGAGGTGTCTTCCAACCTAAATCATTCTATCATTCTATGATTCTATGATCTGACCTTCATTACCACAGCTTCAGGATGCCTTCCACAGGACAGGAAAGATAGTGGGACAATGGAAGTAATAAGTAATAAATAATGGTATTAAGTAATTAGAATAAACTATGTTAAGTAGTAATTGTATTAGTATTAATTAGTAGTAATTGTAATAGAATATAATAAGTTTTTTATAATTATAACGGAATATTGTAATGAGAATGGGAATAAGTTTGGAGTAATTTGAGTAGAATAAGTTGTTTGTAAGTTTATAGGTTAATAATTTCTTTTAGGTTGACTGATCTACAGGTTTTTTTCTTCTTTTTCTGTATGCCAGCAATTTCCAAGGAGCTCTGTACAATGTAACATCTGGCGTTTTTTTGTTTTTCCTTTTTTTTCAGAATTGACTCAGTGGTTTAACTTTAATACCATTTTTTTTTTTTTAGTTAATAGATTTCTAGCATTAGCATAGCTGAAGTCAAGAGTTTAGAACAGAGATATTATAGGATGTTTTCTGTTTTTTTTCTTCATATCAATAGTAGTACTTTAGGATAGGGATCATGTTAAGTTTTAGAAGAATAGAACAGTTGTCATTACATACACTGGCAAAGTTAAATGGCAAAGATTATCAGATTCAGTTTTCACACGCACACACACACACACAGAGATTTCAGTTGCAGCATGTTAGATTAGCTACCAACTTTCTACAGCAGATACATAAAAAGAGGTGACACTTCTGAAAGATAGCTTGTTACAGGCCACTGCAGCTATCAAAAGGTATCATCACACCTATGCAGTTGTATGCTGAGCTAGTTTGCAATCATGAAAGTGTGGGAAGAAATTGAAACAGATAACACACTTGCCTACACAGCACATAATAGATGGTCACTTTACAAGAGAAGCATCCCCTGTAATAGTGCAGCATAGGCAATATTTACACCTGCTTATGCTAACTTGACACCTTTGACTTTTAAAAATAAAAAAGGGGGAATTCTCCAGATACATCACACAGAGAGATTCAGCCTAAAAAGGGGCAATAGATCTGTTAGTGTAGGGAAGGAATATGTTTGTTTGTGTTGCCTACAGGACTTTGATGAATGTGTTGGTTTGAGCTAATTGGAGGATTTGAATGAGAAATTAGGCTATTGGCTGAGAGAGGGAAACACAGTGTGTCACTTCACCGAGTTTTACTGAGAGAAAAAAAAAAGCTGTTTTTAAGAGCTGTTCTGAAAACAACAGATAGCAGACAGCTTCTGTCTGTGCTGGCGGCGGCTGCTTCTCTTGCATGGTCTCCTTTCCCTTTGTCTTGGTAGCTAATTCAGAGTAAAACTACTAACTCCTTTCTATCACTAATCTCCCTGGCCGATCTACTTCAGCTTACCTGCAGCATCAATAGGTGGTGAGATAAGACTGGGGAATGGGGGGAAAGGTGGTAGGGGGTGGTTGGTTACTCTTCTCTTGGAGATTTTGGTCTCTGGGAGGGGTGTGGTGTCTGTATTACCTTTTTACTGCATATATCTGTAAATATCTGTTATATCTTGTAAATATTTGCTTGTATATTGTGCATTGCTGTAAATATTAAGCTTCATTTATTAATTTCCAGTGTTTTTCTGAGTCTTACCTGGGGTTTATAAAAGGTGGGGGGGCAGGTAACTGCTAAACCACTACAATGGATGACAGCTTGTTATGTCCAGCCTGCTTTTGGCAGTGAGCAGAAATCTCTCTCAGATGGCTATGCAGATACTGTGGCAAGGAATTGAGTTGTACTTTGGGACATGGGTGTTGTTAACCTTATTGACACCAAATATGTCTATGATTGTAACCCATAAGCATAAATTAACAAAGGGAACTGCGCATGCATAGGATGATATCTGCATTATCCTGATGCTATGCTAGGAGTTACTTTTGCACAAGCTTTATCCGTGTTTAATGAATTGGCTTAGTGCAACAAGCAAATGCTATTTCACAAGATTTCAGCAATCCTTTTGGGAGAGACAGGCAATTCTGCAAAATAGAACAACCATCAACCACCAACTTTTGTTATCAGTTCAAGGGCTGGATGCACTCGCTGGTAAGATGGGAACAGTTATTCTGATGGTCCTCTGTATAGTAATATTTAAAGTGTCATGTTTTTTATCTTCTTGCAAAGGGCCCTGTAATAGATGATAAACACTGCCTTCATTGTAAAGCAAAAAAAGGGGAATTGTGGGAATCCAATATAAGAGAGAAAAAATAATGAGCGATATATAAGCACTTGGCCTTCATTCCAATAGCTTCAGAATGCCTTCCACAGGGCAGGAAAGATAGGAAGACATCTGGCCCAGGGGAAAAATAAGACCTGATGTATGTTAAAGACTGATCTGTACTCACACGGATTATGTTAATGAGTTGTTTGTTTGATGAGATAAAAGGAGTCACCGTGAGGGTAATGGGGCCTTTTTGGTCTTTTGTCTTTGGTCTTTGTCCTGCACAGGGCCTTACACTTGCACTGGCCTGGAATAAAGAGCACCTGCTTCGATCCAAAGTGTGTTGTTGCATTTTTCAGGTTACTGGCAGCAACACTATGCCTCTTAGAATTCCTTCCAATGAAATTAATTAATTCACCAAAAATTTGCTTTGTACACTTCAGAACTTTCCTAGAGACACTGTTCAGAAATATATTTAAGATCTAGATTACAAAACCAGACTTATTCACAAAGATTATGCCTAAGATGAATCTAATTTATTAGAATTTCTACTCATGACAGAGATAATAGATATCTCCAGAATAAAAGTTTTCATTTCTTTCACATACACAGTGCCTTTATATATGAACATAAACTAATGATTTACCAGACTGGTGAATAGCTGGATGTACCATAAATCTCAGTACATGCAATCTGACTCAGTAAAGTTTTGTTGATTTCTCACTCACTCAGTCTTGTAAAATCCGAGAGCATAGCTCAACTCTTTGGCTGGTTGGAGCCTGAATGCTTTTACTAGTATGACAATACGCACAGGTAATGGAATTTACAGGATTACAGGATGTCAGAGGCTGGAAGGGACCCATTGAGTCCAACCTGCCTGCCAGAGCAGGACCATACAATCTAGCTCAGGTCACAGAGGAACACATCCACATGGGCCTTGAAAGTCTCCAGAGAAGGAAAACCCACAACCCCTCTGTGGAGCCTGTTCCAGTGCTCTGGGACCATTACAGTAAAGAAGTTCTACTTTGTGTTGAGGTAGAATCTCCTGTGCTGCAGCTTCCATCCATTGCTCCTTGTCCTGTCACAAGGAGCAAGAGAGAAGAGCCTGTCCCCCCACTCCTGACACCCAGCCCTCAGCTATTTATAAACATTTATTAAAATCTCTCTCAGTCTTCTCTTCTCCAGACAAAAAAACTCCAGGTCCCTCAGCCTCTCCCTATAAGACCTGTACCCCAGTCATCCTTGTAGTCCTCTGTTGGACCTTCTCCAGCAGATTCCTGTCCCTCTTAAACTGGGGAGCCCAAAACTGAATGCAGTACTCAAGATGGGGTCTCACCAGGGCAGAGTAGGAGAACCTCCCTTGATCTGCTGGACCCACTCTTGTTAATACACCCCAGAATCGCATTGGCCTTCTTGGCCACAAGGGCACATTGCTGTTCCATGGATAACTTGTTACCCACCAAGACTTGTTCCTCTCCACAGGGCTGCTCTCTGCAGATCACCTCTCAACCTGTACTGATGCAGTTTATTATTCCTTTCCAGGTGCAGGTCTCTGCAGTCATTCTTGTTGAACCTCATTTGGTTCCTTTGTGCCCAGCTCTCCAATCTGCCCAAGTCTCACTGGATGGCCACACAACCTTCAGCTGTATCAGCCAAGCCTCCCAATTTGGTGTCATCAGCAAACTTCCTGAGCAAGACACTCTGTCCCCTCATGAATGTCATTGATGAAGATGTTGAATGGCACCAGACCCAGCACTGTTCCCTGGGGGAATGCTTTAGTTACAGCTCTCCAGCTGGACTTTGCACTATTGATCCCCACTCTTTGAACTCTATCATGTAACCTGTTCCTAATCCACTTTACTGTCTGCTCTAATTCTTCATTAAAGAAGGAAATAAAAAGTTGCATAACAACAGAAGGAAATGGGTCACATCTGTAGAAAAGAAACAGATTTAGGTTACTAAATATATAGAAACCTTGTCTAGATAAGCAAGTCACTATGCTGAAAGTAGGACATTAAGCTGAATTATGTTTGCAGTTTCATTACTCTTGTCTAAGTACACTGCTGGGAAGTGGATGCAGAAGAGGCACAAAGCCTTTCTTCTGTTCTTATTTATGTGCAGAAACACTATTAAAATCTTATTATGGAATACTTATGCTATGTACTGATATAATCCTGAGCATGTCATTCTCATTTCCTTAAGTTAATCACTCGTTCATTATTCATGTCCTTTCAAAAATTTTTACAACTCTCCAGTCACTTTTATCTAAGTCCTTCATATTTATTCAGGAATCATACTCTTTAATTGAGTTTGAGCATAAAGATCTGTTGCTTTTTGTTTTCCTCTCTGTATTTTCCAGTAGAATGTTCCCGTGAGATTTTTCCAAGTACTATTAAGACTAGTGAAGAGTTAAGGAAAAATATGCAGTCTAAATCTGTTCCATATTTTGGGGGCCATGTTCAAATCTTCTTTTCTTTCATTTGCCTCACTTTAGCCAGTTCCGTTATCACCCTTAATTTTCCGACTGAAATTCTCATAGAAAAAAATAGTTTTTATATATTACACTTTGCCACATAAGTAAACACAAATCCTATAATATCAAGCCATTTGTTACATTCTGGCTCCTCAAAGACCATTGTTGTAACAAACTTTTTCTTCTTTGCTGAGTTTCACTGCTTCATCTTTTGCCAGTGCCATTTACTTTCCTGATTTCCCTATCTAATACCTTAATACATCAATATGACATTGTGCATGCCTCTAAATTTAATATAACAAGAAAAAGAAAGTCATATATTAATTCTACTCATACATTACAAAGATATAATGAGTACCCATATTACTATTGGCAAAACACAGCATGAGGAAGAAACAACTTATGTGACTGATTACAGAGATGCAAAATACGATAAGGCTAAATTTTCTTTTAGCTCTTGTGGTCTGTTTAAAGTAATTCAAATTACTTTAAATTTATGCCATCTATTTTTTTAAAAATGTGTAAATGAAGAAAATTATTAACTTTAATTTTAATGTCTTCAATTGCCTTTTTCCATTTTTCAAGCTGCCATTTTATTTTTACTATGTTTTTCAATTATTATCTACATGAAAACATTCAAACCCTTTGTTAGATAATTCACCTCTCCTGGGAAACACTCTGAAGGCAAGCCCTTGCACATTGACCTAAATTATTAAAAAAAAAAAAAATTAGAAGTAGCCCATATAATTTAATTTCATTGACTAAAGCTATTAAATGTTGCCATATATTTTTAAAGACAGATCTTAGAAACTAGTAATCTGTGTTAGAGAAATATAAACTTGTATGTAGAATAATTTAAATTGAACAAGCTTGTTATCTTACTACCATTAACATCACCAAAAAGTAATCTGTAGTATGCCAGCTAATTCTTTGACTCTACATCTGACAGATATGACAATGGATACATCTACCACTGTATGTTGTTTTACCAGTACAATAGTACAATTCATTAGATTTTTGCATGAAGAAGTGACCATTTAAAGCTAGTCCTGTGTCTGCAGCACAATCTTATTACAAAAGCAAACAATAACTTTTCTGCTACGTTCCACAAACTATTTAATGCAAATTTGCTATTATTCTGTAATCTTTCATTACAGTGTCCCCCATTATTAAATTTAATTATCAAGCCTCTTTTTCCTTGCATGGATTTTTGAGAATCTTTTGTGAATACCTGAATACTTCTCTCATTCATGGTACTCAAGTTGTAAAATAGCAATTCTTAGGTTAACAGTAATTTATTTTGTTTGTAGACAATAATTTGGTTTTCCAATTGAGCTACATTCATTTTCCTGTATAGCTTAATCACAGTCTTTTCAGCTTCTTTATTGACTACATGTGTTCTGTTTTTCTCATATTAATGATTTTTCTTCTACTATTGATGCTGGCTGATACAATTTCATTTGTTCACCTTATCCTTTGTTACAATTTGAAGTTCTAATTTTCTAGATGTGCCTGCTGAAAGACCTATGACCCATGTCTGTGAACCCAGAGTACGTCTTAAAATATGTATCATGTACATACACAGAATTATTTTACTTTAGCAAAGTAGGTCTTCATCACTGTTGGTAAGTCTATGAAGAATGACCCCTGTGACAAGAGGCTAACGGCTGCTCCCATGTTGGACACAGCTGGTTCCAGCTAGCTCAAACAGATCCATAACACAGCACAGTTAAGCCCAGCAGCCAAGCTACTGCATTTCTGCAAGAACATAATTAAGAAAGGACAAAAATGCACAATGAGTAGAGAGGAACTGGGAAAAATAGCCAAAAGTTTGAGAATCAACAGCACAAACACCAAGGTAAGAGAAGAAAAGGTAGAAGGTGCTCCAGGTGTCAGACCAGAGATTTCCCTATATCCTACAAAGAGGATTATGGTAGAATCATAGAATCAGTCAGGGTTGAAAGGGACCACAAGGATCATCTAGTTCCAACCCCACTGCCATGGGCAGGGACATCCTACCCTAGATTGGACTGGACAGAGCCTCATCCAGCCTGGCCTTAAACACTTCCAGGGATGTGGCCCCAACCACCTTCCTGGGCAACCCACTGCAGGCTCTCACCACTCTCACGCTGAAGAATTTCCTCCTCACATCCAATCTGAATCTCCCCATCTCCAGCTTTGCTCCATTCCCCCTAGTCCTGTCACTACCTGATAGCCTACTTTTTTGTAGGCCCCCTTCAGATACTGGAAGGTCACAATAAGGTTACCTCAGAGCCACCTCTTCTTCAGATTGAACAGCCCCAAACCCTTCAGTCTGTCCTCGTAGCAGAGGTGGTCCAGCCCTCTGATCATCCTCGTGGCCCTTCTCTGGATATGCTCCAGCACATCCACATCCCTCTTGTAATAGGGTCTCCAGAACTGGATGCAGTACTCCAGGTGGGGTCTCACCAGGGTGGAGTACAGGAGGAGAATCACCTCNGAGTACAGGAGGAGAATCACCTCCCTCTACTTGCTGGCCATATTTCTGATACAGCCCAGGATCTGGTTGGCTTTCTGGGCTGCAAGTGCACACTGCTGACTCTTGTTGAACTTCTCATCCACCAGCACCCCCAGGTCCTTCTCTGCAGGGCTACTCTCCAGCCAGTCACTGCCCAGTCTGTATTTGTGCTTGGGATTGCCTCAACTGAGATACAGGACCTTTCACTTGGCCTTGTTGAACCTCATGAGATTGGCTTGTGCCCACCTCTCCCGCCTGTCTAGGTCCCTCCGGACGGCATCCTTTTCCTCCATAATATCTGCTGCACCACAGAGCTTGGTGTCATCAGCAAACTTGCTGAGGGTGTACTCAATGCCTCTGTCCATGTCACCCACAAAGATGCTGAACAAGACTGGTCCCAGGACTGATCCCTGAGGGACTCAGCTTGTTGCTGGTCTCCACTTGGACATGGACCCATTGACAGCCACTCTTTGGATGCGGCTATCAAGCCAGTTCTTTATCCATCTAGTGGTCCACCCATCAAAGCCATGTTTCACCAGCTTGGAGTGCAGGATGTGGTGTGGACAGTGTCAAAGGCTTTGCTCGGGTCCAGGTAAATGTACAATTAAGAGTTTGTGATCAAGTAATTTCCCTCAGTTTTACTCATTCATTTCAATGCTTTCAGCCTTCCTAACACCAGTCCTCTCTCAAGTGATTTTTTGACCTGAAAAACAAGGTGTCTTGCTTTAATCCTCTACCTTTTAGTAACTGTAATTGTCAAATTTTGGCAATTTAATAGTTCAGTACCTTTCCTATATATTCTAAGATGGAGCCATTTTTAGAAAAGCCCCAATTAACACTTTGAAGATGTGGAGAGCGTTCGGTATTACAAAGCAAGACTGTTGTTTTATTTCAATCCAAATAGTTAAAAAAAAATATTTGACGTAACTTTCAAGCAAACCAGTGTGGCATTATCTCAGTGCAATAACTTAGAGTAAATTGTGTCAAGCTTATGGCACTAAAAAAATCATATTAAAATAAATAATTACTGGGTTTCCCATTAGTTACTATAAATGTAATAGTCAAACAAACATAACCACCAGAAAAAAAAAATCAAATAAATTCAAGCTTCAAATATTTTCCTTACAATAAATTTCTTATTTTTCTTGAACATGAAATTAGTTTCCTGTTTTGAAATTCAGTGGTATGTCAAAAAGCTAAAATGCAACATCTTGACAAGAGTTATTTAATCTCATCAAGGTGAAACCATGTTAAATAGATAGTTTGTATAATGCCTGTGCTTCTGTAAAGCTATTGAACTAAAAAATCAAAAGGTAACTGAGTGAATTTATATCTCCCCAGTGAGGTAATAAACGTACTTTAACACTGACATTTCTTCAGGCAGTGCTCAGAAGAGCTCTTCAGAGTGTTTGAAATGCTGACATCAGTTCATCCATTTGTTACATCACAAATTTAGGCATCTGTTAACCTTTTTGCTTGAGCGCCTTGTTTAAGGCTCACAGATATAAGTACAATCTACATGGTATATTTCCACTTCATTGGTTAATCCATTTTGGTTATTGTCTGGAAATGTGATTAGCAACAGAGATTTTCAAAATACTTATTAATCCATTTCCACACAAAATGTCAGATTTTATGGTCTGTATACATAAAACCTCAATTTTATAAGAGAAGTGAATTTTAAAATGTTTGTCTTGCTCAGTGACAGATATAACACCTTGGTCATGAAGCAATAGCTTCTGGTTGTGTTTTTCACGAGATGTCTCAGATGTGACATGGCATATTTTGAAACGTGGCAATAAAAAGCCATCCCCAAGTAAACAGCTTTGTCACTTCATTTGAAACAGAGCTCTGATGGCACTGATATTACTCAAAAAGATGGAGAACCTAATGTCTTGTCCTATTTTTATGAAGTAAATTCTTAAGATGAAAGACATCTGTTTTGTGATATGTAATTTCTTCCAATTAATATTGGAATCTTTTATAGAACTCAGAAAGTTATCAGCACTTCTGTATGAGCTGAAGCTCAGAAACTTGACTGGTCCAGAAGTGATGAAGACATTTGACATTTAAATGCTATTTAAATCCATTAAAGGACTTTTATCCATTACAATGTTGACATCTTTCAAGTTTCACTTTTCAGCATTTGCCAAGGAATGCTCAGATCACCTTCAGAAAACATAATTTTGTCATAGCTAGCTCCTACCAGGCAAAGATACTAAACATTAACCTAGATATTAGACAAGGACGGTGAGTCATGAAGCTAAACAAAATTCAGTATCAGGGAGATAATTTTGTAAATCAGTAGATGGTTAGGAAGCCAGTAGATTCTAGATTTCTGGTACTACTTTTGCTGTTTGAAACAAAATTAATTGGTTAAATGAATAAAATTCAGTAATACAGTCAGGTTGTTTAGCTATGTAAATGTATTTGCATGGTAATATTGCTTCTAAATGTTCTAAAGCTATTAGTTATCTGCTCTTCCATTATGAATTTTAATTTTCTCATATGACTATAGATCCACTGATAACATCTACCACATAACACTAATTGCATGTGTAGTGAAAACATGCTGAATATGCTAACTTCAAATAAACACATTCTCTTGTAATAAATCTATGACTTCACAAATAATAGAGGAAAGCCAACATTTATCAATGTTTGTGAACTGCACATATTTCTGCTTTGTTGGTGAGATGTTTGAGAAGGATAATCTTGGGACATAAATTATAACTCTCCAAAGAATAATTAATTTCACTTTACAATAAATAGTTTTGAAACTAAATATTGTCAGACTTGACATTAAATAGTAAGTGGTTAAACATTGATATATGTCTTTAAATTAGACTTCATTCTGTGGCTAAAAAACAAGCAGAAATGTAGAAAAATATGAACACCCTATTGATCTATTTGATACAATGACTATCTGTCATTGTATCAAAATCTCGCAATTGAATATGCAGTTGAAGGAGGCTGAATTTACCCCTGTCAGCTAAGACCTAAAATCAGAATGGGTGGATTTTTCCCCCACTCTTTAATTCTTTGTGGAAAAAATAAAATATGTTCATACATTCAAAGTTCTCTAGCTAAACATTAATGTAAAGAAAGTTCACATCAAATCAGCAAAAGACATACTGTAGTGGGTTTGCAGTAACCTGCCCCCCCCACACCTTTTAGAAC
>VWZI01001535.1:119384-141266 GCA_013396835.1 Psilopogon haemacephalus | reverse complement strand
AAAAAAAAAAAAAAGAAACTTTACTCCAAATATTATTTTGCTACCCAGCTATCATCTGTAGATTGCTCAGAATCTTTTAGTCTTCCCAAAGATAGACCTTAAAGAACATCACATTTGCAGACAATAGCCTCTTGAAAATTGGGCTTTTGTTATACCAAGAGAATTTTGTACATCTTTTTATTTTTAGGTAGATAAAAAGCTCAAAATTCATTCCAGATGATATATAGCAATCTTGTCTTTTACTTTTCGCTGGGTAAGAAAATCAAACCTATCTTAACCATAAATACTGTTTCTATTATTTATTCATTCCTACATCTGCAAGCCAGATATGATTCTGATCCTTGTATTTTGGCAGATGCTTAATTTTGAAGTATGTAAGTATAGCTGTGTACCCTGTTGGGATCTGTCTCTGTCTGTCTCTATCCATCTGTCTATCTTTTTCGTTCCCAGGACTTGTTTCAACTACTAAAAGGTAGCTAGACATTTCTGAAATCACTGTATGTTAGTGCTGTTTTGGGTTTTTTTGTTTGCTTGTTTGTTTGGTTTTTTATATCTATATAAGAAAAAGAGGGTCAATATCTATTTCTTGAGTGACTGTATGGTAGCCAAGATAAACCAGAATGATGTTACCATTTTTTGGAGTTGGGGAAGAGTTGAAGTGGATGAAAAAAAATTAAAAAGAATGCCTAGTTCACTTTGATTAGACCCATGATAATTATAGATTGAAAAATCTGGAGAGACCTATAAGAAGAGAGGAGTGAGAAAGGTTTATTTGCAATCCTGTGCTTTGTAAGAGAAGAAACGCTAAATGAAAATGGATCTTCAGTCCCCACCATTCAGTGCTGCTAATTCTCAAGGAAAGAGATGGGTGAAATATTCACGCCAAACTCAGTAAAACAATCTCAGACAGTATCTAAAATAAGCTCCAGTCCTTCAGTCTTAACTTTTGAAATAATCCCTTAAATTCCTGCAAACCTATGGTAAATTGCACCTAATTGGAAGGAATTTTCTGAATTTAAAGATATTGAGTCTAATTTCTTCATTAATATATTGACTCCAGTGGACTCCTGTCAGATCATTAGAATGAATTTGGCCTTTTTGCCTTAGGATCCTAAAGTGAGTGTTTTGTGAGTGACAGTATTGGAAGAAAGATGCATTTTGACAGGAATCAGAATAATGCACATGCAGCTGGAAATACCTGGGCATGTTACGCTTTTTGGCACACTTCACAAGCAGTAGAGCTGATGACTTTGGGAGTTGCCTCTGGGTCTGTTGTTTTGTTCATCTCTGTCAGGACTGATTTTTCAAAACTACTTTGTCATTTCCTCAGTGTAATAACTTAGCCTGTAAGGAATTTACATATTATCTGCTTTGAATATGTCTTATATTTCCAAGAAAACTCCAGAGCAGTTTCTTTACCTTAAAAAATAATGTGAAGGGGACGGTAGCCTCTCATCCCATCATTTGATTAGGAACATAAGTTGTGATAGCATCTTTATAATGTGTTTTTGTAACTCACCCTATAAAGTGATGCTGCTAACCTGTGTAACAGTAGTTGACTTTACAGTGCTAGTCACATTGCAGACTTTCATCTAATGATGCATTGAGAATGTTTTTAAAAGTGTTGAATTCAGTAGAGCATTGTCACAGCAGATAATAGTTCCACCACCTACACAGATTAAACAATAAAAAAAAATACTAAGATTTTAAACATTCCAAGTTAGCACAATCTACAAACTCTGAAAACTGACCACAGGTTTTCATTATCCACTTTTTCTGTTTGATTTTCAGCTGCGGGAGCCACAGGAATGGGCTGCAGGCATGGGAATGCTGTTGCTGTCCCTTCAACAGGGAGTTTCCCTGTTCCTGACTTCTCCTCCCCAAAGGCAAAATTGTCTGGATTGTAAATCAGTGAGTTCTTTCTATACGGAAGACAGAAGAAAGAAATGCAAGAATTGTTTTGTTTCTGAAAAATTCTCCTTAAAGATAGACATTTGGTGTTCTGCTTTTTCCCTCTCTTGGTAGGTCTCTCACTTCAAATAATGTGTTCACTCTCATTTCTTAAAAGCTGTCTGCTTTTATTTACTCAGATTAAAGCTGTGTTCTCTGAGGATCCTAATTTAGTGGATAACTCAGATCCAAGATGTTCAACAATTTATTTGGAGAAAAGTCACAAAGAGTCAAGAATTAATAAAAATTCAAACCCATGACAGCCTTTTGTAAGTCTATGCTAAGTCTATGTTTGGGAAAGTTAAAAAAAAAAAAAAAGCAAACCAACCAACCAAAAAAAACCAGCAAACTGTAACAATACCAGCAGAGGCCATTTCATGGGAAAAGATGACCCAATTCAAAAAACAAATCCTTCTCCATGAAGGCATTGCTGCCTGCAACAGCCATATGCTCTTGCATCTACCCAGCAAATCCTTGAGCATGAAGTTAAAGGCTCAGATGAAATGAGTGTAAGCCCTGGTTGATGTGAAGAAAAATCCTGCAGAGCTCTACATATGACAATTTATACGGAGTCTCCACTGTTGTGGTACTGCCAGGAAGCACAAGCAGGGAAGGCCAAGTGGTGCATAGTGCTCTGCTGCCCTGGGACAGTAGTCAAGCTGCGTCAAAGAGCCACAATGATTTCTAGCTAACAATTAACAGCTGGACACTATTTTTTTGCCCAGGGTGTGGTGAAAGGTGCATTGTGTCACTTGTTTGTGTTCTGCACTCTAGAGAAAGGTGAAAATAGGCCTGATGAAAGATATATTTAGCTCAGGTGAAGCAACAGTGGGGTTTCTCTGCAATCTGAGTGTTACTGACTACATTCAGCTGGCAAAGACTCTACAGCTCAGGGCAAACAGCTGGGGAGTTTGCAGAGGATCTGGGAAATTTTTGTAAGAGACAAGGAGTATAATAATAATAGGTACTCATGAAGGACATGTCTCTTTAGACAGGAATCCTGAGTTTGTAGCAGTTCAAGAACTGGAAACTGCTAAACCTGGGAGCAGGATTTGAATGTACAGATGCCGAAGGTAGGTAGGACATTGTTACAAGGTGTTGTGTTTGAACATCTCTTTCAACATATTTGTGTTTTGTCTATTTGCAGTGATGCCTTCTTCCAGTTTGGGTTCTACCAAAACCTAGCTTAGAAACTAAAAATCTTTAACTACTTTTGAAGTGTGAGTTCCAAGAAAGGTGCAGACAATTCTGTCTTAGAATCCTGGCTTGCTTTCTGTCCTGTCACAAAGGGCTGTAGAAGCAGTCTAGTCTGAAGGTAACTGTTGTGGTGAAACTAGGCTGGAAGAGTCTTTGCCTGCTTGCTAACATATGACTGTTGGTATTGCTATGATGAATTGTGGAGCCATGTCATAAACTTCACCTTTTGTGTGTCTTTGATGATTTCACCTGTGTTTGTCATTTCAGACAGCCTCCCGTAACATGCCTGTAACATTCCAAACCTTTGAGCACTCAGCCAACATTTTCCTTCTTTAGTTAAACTGCCTCAGAAATGTGCTTCTCCCATTTCCCCTGTGCTATACACCTTCAGCTTGTAGTTATGCTTATTTGAAGTTCAGAAAGGCAATGTTACATTTTGTGGTCAGTATTGAATTACTTGAGATAGTCTTGCTTGCAATATACAAGCAGCAAGAGCTAGGAGACTGAGATCATTCAAAAGAGGAAATCACACTGAGCTAATGGGTCCTGAGATGCCAGAACTTAAAACCTGACATCCTTATGTAAAATAAAACAGATTTGGTTGATTTTTGGAAGCAAACAATGACAACAATTTCTCAGTTATACTATTTCTTTTCCTGAGTCTACAAAATGAGGCTCATCAGACTGAATGCAGTCTGTTTTGCAGTCACAGAGATTTTAAAGTATAACTCAATTTAGATGTTTTAAGTTGAGGGAAATAGCTACAAATTCCATATGCTTGCTCTAAAAGAAGATCTATTGGTGTGGTTTACCATGAAGTTTACCGTTTGCCTCTGAGTCCTGCTAGAGTAAATTAGGGCCAGGTTGGATGAGGCCTGATGACCTAGTCTAGCTAGATGATCTTTAAGGTTCCTTCTGACTAGTACCATTCTATGAATCTATGAAAGCAGGACACATACATCCTGGTTTGAGTTAGAACAGAGCTAATTCTATTGAATTCTATTGGCTAAGTCTAAGTGACTGCAGTTTCTAAAGCAAATGCATTCATTGAGTGTCCACCCCAGCCTTAACCTTTGGAAATGTATCTCCCTGGGGAGTGCAGAAAACACTTCACAATTGTCTCTGGTAGTACAAATAACTTATTTTGTTTGCTGCCTGCTAGGCAGGCATCCATCTAATCATACTTTTAAAACCCAGTTATAGTTGTCAGTATCTACTGGTAAAGCTTCCCAACCCTTCCTGGTATTGAGATGAACATGAAATTATGTTTTATTTAAAGGCATCTAAAATAAAATAGATACAACTTTCTACTTTCCAATGTCTCCTCTTCCAATGTTGGTAGCTGAAATATGGAATGAAGAGTTGGTCATCCAGAATATAACACATTTACCCATAAGAAAGACTGAAAACCTACAATAAATTGCATTAGAATGGGTTAGACCAGGCATTTTGTGGGGGGTTGTACAACAGGAGATTTGTTTTCTGGATGACTAGAAATGTGTTTTTAGGGCACAACTGGGTTTTAGATATTTTAAAGGGAAATCTTTTATTTTGGATGGTCAGTGTAGAGCAGGACACAGTCCCACCATACTGTTTGAGGTACACAAATGGGACAACACACATCTGGAAGTCTTGGTAAACACATTACCAAACCTTCACATAGTTGTTTCAGTTAAGAGTTGGTTGCTGGGCTAAACGTAGGGTCTCCAGCTTCTCAAACAAAAGTTCTGTTATGAAGCAAAAGAAACAGCTCCTTGAGCTCGAACCAGCTGAGTTTGTTGTATTCAGTCCAGACTGCTTTACAACCAATAATTCTTGTAGTTTATGTAGGGTACCCTGCTATTTGCAGAGGGGTGGTTTTATCTGACTGTCCATTCACCTAGGGTACAAATTTGACTTCAACCTAACTGTGCCAAGTATGGCAAATTGATCTTATACCACTCTGATATCTCACTTTGCAAAGCCAAAACAAGCATTGCCAGTTGTGGCTTACCAGACTCACCACTAAATGCAGCATTTTAAAACTTACTGTGGCCTATCAAAGGAATGTGATCACTGAGATGCAGAAGACCAAAATTACACTGCCAGAATCATATCATTATGTACCATTTCCTGTATTTTCTTTACACTGTCATGAAACACAAAATGGATGCTACAAAATATAGATTAACCAAATAAAACATTGGAATATTAGGGAAAGTATTCCTGAACTTGGGATGGTAGGAATTTTGTGAAGCATCAATAATATTTTATGTTTCTCAGATACTTTTAACTTTGGTTGGTTGCTTTTTGTCATTTTTTTTCTTTAAAAGGCTTATTTCTCTTTGTTGAATGAGAATTAAGCAAGGCTAATCTATACCAAAACAAAGAGCCTAGCATGAAAGGAAGTTTATCAAAGAGTTGTAACTAAGGTAGGTTACCCTGTATTTCACATTCTAACTGGGGACAAGGGAGATGGCCCTTCAGTACTGGCCAGAACAATTACATCTTTTGTGACTGGAAATTACTTCTTCCAAGCTTGCTATCTGCAGCAGTTTGCATTTGCTGTCTCTTACAGTGGTGTCACAGGAAGACACCCCTTGTGTTAACATAGCTTGTCTTCACAGAAGGCATTCTGGCCTTACCTCCCTCCTTTCCTATCACATCTGGTAGTTCAGTAACTGGAAAATGTCAAAAACCACACTGCCTTTTTCTTCAGTTAATGTATTGCTCTACTGCTTAGTATTTTTCTAAAAACTGTACCATTCAGCCCTTGGAAAGCATTTGAACTGATACCTGCCTTTCTGACTTGGTTGCCTTGCACATATATTGTGTATATCAGTGCTTTTTCTGTGGGTTTGGTTACTACTGTTATTTGTATCACCTAATTTGAAACAGATTTTCTGCTGTTCTCAACTGTGCTGGGTTTGTGGCTTAGTATGAGAAATAGAATTGACTGTACAAAATGTGAAATTCTGATGCTAGACATTCCGGCTAGCTCCTTACAGACAGGAATGTGCATTTGTCTGGACAAGCAGTATAGTCCTAAGAGTGCTTAGCTCTTTTAGTGACAGTCTGAATAAGTTGAAGTAAATTGAGGTTTTAAAAAAATCCTACAAGACAAACAAAATAATAACAGAAAATAACAATGACAAAACACCAAAGCCAAATGACCTCCCCCTGCCCCAACAAACAGGTAAACCTCCACAAAACCCAAGGAGGAGAAAAAAAACCCCAAGCAACCAAAAAAACCTACCGAACCAAAACAAACCTCAGACAAACAAACAAACAAACAAAACCACAAAAAACCCAAACAAATAAACAACCAACCCTTTAACTTTAAAGAAGAGATTGTCTTGGTGCAGTTCCAGAATCTGCAGTGTAAATCTCACACAATGCAAACTGTGGAAAAAAAAATAGTGAAGGAAACATTGGCAGGAGAATGAAATATCTTAAGCATATAAAGCCCTGAACACTAAGTAAATGGTTCAATCTGGTACATGTTTGCTAGCAGGAGTAAGTGCTAGTGAAAGAATCCCTGAAGTATAGATGATTCCTAGTCATCATCATCTGACACTTAGCTGTATCTGCAAAGGAGTGCAAACACATTGAATCCATACATCCTCTAAAGGGGTTTTACATTTTAAAGTAAGAGATGTGTTGTTTTGTTTTCTAGTCCCACCTGTTGCTTTTGGAGAAAGTAGATATTTCATGTTGATCTGGCAGTAATGAGCACAAGTCACTGAAACAGCCACAAGAAGCTCAGACACAGAATAAACTTTAACTGGGACTGTCCCTCTGGGGAAGCGATGATCTCTCCAAACAATATTAAAGGAGGATGAGGAATGAGAAACTCTTACTCCTAAGAGAGGAGAGAGAGAGAGATGAGGAGCTTGAACTCTTCTCTGTCTTCTCAGGGAAGAGTGTTGGGAGTTAGAACTCCTGAAAAGTCTGAGTATTTTTTAAGTTGGGTTTTCAGAATAAAGAAAATCTCTTAAGCCAGCTGCTTAAGAGATCTCTCTCTGCCTGTAGCCATTTCAGGATGTTCTAGAGCTATTTTGCAAAACCTTCGCTCATCATTTCCATCTGATGGACACAGAGATACTCATCGTGACATAGTCATTCTGTAGGAAATCAGCTGAGAGCTGATGCATTCCTGATTCCTGGCCCAGGCAACTGCCAACTACTCTGCTGTTCTCCAACACCCTGAACTAGTACAACCCCTCTTAGCAGCACTGAAATCTCAGACCACTAGCAGGATTTTTCTTAGAGGCTCTCTGTAGCTATGCTGATGGCTCCAGTTGTCTCCTGGAGCAAGAGTCACATCATAAGATGGGAGATAACAGACCATAGACTGAAACTCCTGTCTAGAAGTAACTAATTTCTGTCTGTTCCTGTCATGTCAGTTTTGCATACTGAGATCTGGTTCAAATCAGCAATGGGCTCTTAGTTCACTAGTTCTGTCAGGTTTTTCAGCCCTTTGCATGATTTAATAGCACCTGTTTTGGGTCTATTTTTATTGCTGGCTTATACTGACTTTTCAAAATAATGTGCACACTTTCTTTTAAATGGCTTTTTTTAAAAAAAAAAAAAAAAAAGGAATAATGAGACTGGTCTTTACTATGAATGGAAATAAAAACCCTGAGAGAAAATAGAGCTCATGTTTATATTGTATCATAAAGCAAGGCATGAGGATATCAGTTGTTTGAACTGGTAATTCCCATGTCTTTTTCAATTCTGAAATGCTGTTTACTCCCAGGACCCTTGTGTCTGCTCAGGAACTAGAGAAGGTTTCTTATCTATTGAGGAAGCATATAGCAGCCAGAGGCAGCCTTAAGGACTTACCATTTAAATACTGTATGTTCACTGAAACAGCTTGATGATGCTGATTCCTTTTCTTGTATCTGTAGAAAGTTTGGTTTTGTAGCATTCACAAAAATGACTGCATTGTGTCAGATCTGTGATCCATCTAACCCTGTGTCCTGTCCTAGGAGCTAATGTTTACAGGGATGTCAGTACATCTCTCAGTGCACTGTCCCAGCTTCTAGGTATCTACTGTTAAAGGTGTTCTAGAGTGGGAAACATCTTCACCATATTTGAAAGCTGCTGAACTTCTTTTGCATCACTTTGCTTAATTGGTTTGGATCTATTTATACAGCCAACATTCAAAATATTGCAGCTTCAAGATGCAATAGATGAAAAAGTATTTCCTAGTTTTAACTCTAAGTTTTATTGTTACCTTATTCTGACGTCTGACCTTTTTTTTAAGAAACAGCAAAAGTAGCTGAGAACTATTTCTTACTATTAAAGTTCCTAATTTCTTATGTCCAGAGTAACTTGTATCAAAGGTGGAGAATCTTGATCATTTAAATCTATCTATGTCCAGAAACTATTCTATAATTCTGCTTAAACTGATCACCTTGCATCTACTTAGTGTAATACTGAAACATCATTTAGAGAGGTGATTACTGGCAGTAGTGCTCAGATGTGTGTGCTAGGGATCTAGTCAGTATTTGATTCATTCCTATTCATTTTTAGCTTGTATCTCATGAGGTTCAAAGTGCAAAGTCCTGCACCTACGTCAGGGCAATCCTCAATATCAATACAGGCTGGGAGATGATGAGAAATTGAGAGCAGCTGTAGAAAAGGACTTGGAGGTACTGGTGGACAAGAAGCTGGGCATGAACCAACAATGCACGCTTGCAGCCCAAAAGGTAAATTGCATCCTGGGCTGCATCAAAAACAGTGTGGCCAGCAGGTTCAGAGAGGTCAATCTCCTACTCTGCTCTGGTGAGACCTCACCTAGAATATTGTATCCAGCTCGGGACAGGGGGGCACCAACACAAGAAGGATCTGGACCTGCTCCAGCAGGAGGGCCACCAAGATGACCAGAGGACTAGAGAGTATCTTCCATGAAGACAGGATGAAAGAACCAGTGCTGTTCAGTCTGGAGAAGAGAGGGCTCTAGGGAGACCTTAGAGCTACATTTCAATATCTTAAGGGGCTGTACAGGAAGGCTGGGGAAGGACTGTCTAGAAGGGCTTGTAGTGATAGGATGCAGGGCAATGGTTTGAAACTGGAGCAGGGCAGATTTAGGTTAGATTTAAAGAAAAAGCTGTTTACAATGAGAGTGGTGTACTACTGGAACAGGCTGCCCAGGGGTGTGGTTGAGGCCTTGTCCCTGGAGACATTCAGGATGAGAATTGATGTGGCCCTGGGCAGCCTGATCTAATTGGAGGTGCCCCTACTCACTGCAGGAAGGTTGGATGAGACAGTCTTTGAGGGTCTCTTCCAACCCAGTGCAATCTGTGAATCTGTAGTTGTCATTTTGTCAGCATCTGAATACTAAACTATAATTGTCAGAAAATAATCCAGAGTAATTCTAAGATCTCTTAAATGTTTTGGTAACAGTTAAGGTCCTGACATGTTAGGTGTATGTTGAATAGTATCTTCAGTTAGGTGTATATTGAGTAGTATCTTTAACCTTGTTAAAGTCTCTTCTTTAACAAGGCTGCAGGGTTCTGTCACTTTAATACAGTGCCATCACACTGTGTGTGCAGCAGGGCAGCATTGGTATATGACAGAGCAGAACCCACAGGTCACAGCGCTTGTGAGCACTGCAGAACCTGGATTGAAAATAGGAGCTATGTTTTTATAGATAGACAAGTTGAAACCCCCTCATACTGACTGCAGATTTACTACAAATGCTTTCTAGGTTTGAAAAGATGGGTGGGTGTCAAGAGACATAATGCCTCTCCCAGGTTACCTAAATTGTGGGTGTCTTTGTGCAAAAGGAGGCTGTTGAGAAATTTGCTCGGAAACTGCCAAAACATAAGTATCAGTTCGCAGTGGAAGTCTGTTTTCTTTAAGAGCTTCCTAGGTGTTTCTGTCAAGTAATATGATACTACTTTTTCCATGCTTGTCACACGTTCATTTAAGAAAGACACAACATTTAGAAAAAAAAAATGGAGAATTTGTTTATGCATGCATCAAAGCTTGCATAAACAAATTCTGTCTAATCATTTTATGCATACATACTGCAATTAGTCACTCTGTCTCTTGGTGTTAGTGACATAGAAATATGCATTATTGTAATCCTGCTTTAGTCTATGATCTCACAGCTAATTCCTAAGTTATAAGCTTTACAACATTATTCTTTTACTCAAGCCAAAGTCACTATGTGTACCTAACAAGTTTCTAGCCACGTTTTCCATTGTGTTAGCTCCATGAAAATCAACCTTTTGGATAGGGCTACGTATCTAGAGAAAAATGCTACAGAATTGCCCCTGTGTTAATAGAAACCAGAGCAGTCCTTGGTAGTGGCTCAGCACATTAGCATTTGAGTTGCCTGCCCCTGAAAAGACAACTTCATCTGAAGTTTTCCTGCATTCTCTGGTAGTTGGAGAACAAGTGACCACAATTCAGCTCTTCAAACCAAAATCCAAATTTAGAACCACAATGGTGCTGACTTGTACACTTCAGAATTTCTACAAGAGAAGGAAGATTGCTTCTTGCAATGGAGTCTTTCTGATTCTTGTGAAGAGTAGGAAAGCTGAAAATAGCAAAGTGGTCCCAAATAGAGATTGGATTGATCTTTATTTTATTTTTTAAATTGACAGCTTTTTCAGCAGTAGAGTTGTCTGTCAGCTTCAGTAAGTGTCTTTGTGTAGGGTAAAAGGCTGGATAGTGTTGTGGTAGACTCAACAGGAATGCCAGGCAAACTCCAAAGGACAACATTTGTACTCTTGATCTTATAAAGGACATAAAATTTTAAGAAAATACTTTCAGTATTGCTCAGAGATGTTTCATCATATTGCTTATGCCCGTTACTAGATGTAAATCTTAATTCTCAGGGAAAGGCATAATAGTACCTAAAGCAATATCCAAGGAATAACTTTTCCCAAAAAGAGTTACCAGAAGGTTGGGAAGCTTAGAATGGAGTTAACTACTCGCTTCCTGCTAGCTGCTGTAAACAAGGGAATGGAGTTCAAAGGCCATGTGCTGATCTTGGCACAGCAGGGCCAATTCAGAGCAGCTATCTGTGAAAGCAGCAGCACTGCTGAAAAATCACACCAGAATGAATAAGACTACAATCTGGTCATTAGAGACTTTATGATGAGGGTGCAGACACTTACCCTATGAAGTTTATTTCCTGTTTCTTGTATGGCAGCACTGCTAAGCTCTGTTTCTAGCTGTTTCTTTTCTGAAGCTGTTTTTTGTTTCTCCTTAACCCACCTCTGTGTCCAGCAGCTTAACGGTAGTATGCTGTTAAGTTTCGGTTGTATTTTGTTGAAGTGATGATGACTTTTGGATTAGAGAGATAATGTGAAGTGGTATTAGTAATAGATGTTAATGGACAATGACAAAATGGAGCTGCATAGGCAGGTCTGTAGTTAGGATAGGGCAGCAAAAGTTAGAAGCCTGCTTGGAGCAGAGAAGGAATGAGCTTTACAGCAGCACAGTACACAGGATGCTTGGCAAGTGCATGCAAGTAGTGCTTGAAAGGGTTTGACAGATAAGCATAGATATCCCCCGTGAGGATAAACAACCAGAATGCCAAACAGATAAACACAGCTATGCAGCTCCAAGTTGAAGCAGAGCTAGTGCAGATCATGTCTACAACATTGCTACACACATGTGCCTATTTCTTGATTTCTTGCTGGGGAGCTGACTGCAGAAACTACAGAGCTGTACAGAAATTACAGAGAATTGAGAAGATAAAAAATGTAATAACTTTTAGGCAAATACATAGGACAGAAGTCTCAGCTTAAGTTTTAATGACACTTGAAATTAATTCAGTTAATAATTCATTGAAGTGAATAATCTGTTTGGAACCATATGGAGAGATGGGTTATGTCTGTAGCAGGAGACATGTATGGACATGTATGGCTTTAATCCCTTTATGCTTGCTTTCCACTTCATTAAGAATTACCATTGGAAATAGTTTCTAATTCTTTCATTCCAAATGGGTGGATTGAAAACATTACATGTTATTACATTTAGCAGTTTCAGCAGGAATCCTAGTGGGCTGTCATTTAAAAAAAAACAGTAAAGGAGAGTTTCTTGAGATTCAAAACACAAGTCAAAGCTTTGTTTGAAGACCGTAGAGATGTCCATCAGGAAAAAGAAACCGTGGCAGGCTCTACCATAAAAATTAAATAGCAGTGCTGGGTAAGATACCTGGCATCAAGACAGTGTCATTGCTGGTTTTCTGAGGGATGATTTTGGCTGTATAAAAACCTCTTGTAGATGCATACCATGTGGACAGTCCTGTAGAGATAATTGCCAGTGAGGCGTTGAATTGGATGTCTTGGTACATAAGCAGCTGTGGATGTTATGTTCGAGCAGCTGTGTAACCAGTCAGAATTTGCTTTTGAAAGACAATGTCATCAAATTACATATTTGAAATGTCCTTGTAACAAGATGGCAGCTCATAAATGGTGCTGAAAAGGAAACTTCTTTAAAGTTTGATCTTCAATCAGAAGCATGTCTTGGATTTACAAAAACAAACACATGAAATACTGATGTGATTATTTATTAGTTATGGAAACAAATGTCAAGTTACTTACAGGAAATTTTCTTTACAGCAGATTGACTTTTAATTCCTATCAGACTGCCAGATGTTTATACAACAGACTAATAGATTTGGACACGTAGTATGCCCTTTGACACATCTGGAAAAGCCAAACCAGGACACAGAAGTCATAGTTTATTTGTGGTCTAGTTAAAAAGAAAAATGCGGCATATTTGGACCAACTAGTTATTTACCTCATAACATCACATCAGAGCATTGGCTTAGCAAGGTGCTGTTAACTTTTTATATCACATGCACAGGAAAAAAAAGTTACCTATTGCATATAAACACCTGAAAGTTTTTATTCTTAAATTAGTGTTAAGGTACACATAGTTGGAGTTACAGAATTCCTGTTAGTTAAGCAGGTGATAAAAGATATTTATATTATACATTTCAATTTCAACTCTAAGTAAAGGAATTCACAGAATGTCAGGGTCTGGAAAGGACCTTGAAATCTCATGCAGTCCACCCCCACCCCCGCCAGAGCAGGGTCACCTATACCAGATCACATAGGAAGGTATCCAGGCAGGTTTTGGATATCTCCAGAGAGGGAGACTTCACAGCCACCCTGGGCAGCCTGTTCCAGTCTTCTGTCACACTCACAGTGAAAAAAATTCCTCCTCATGTTTACATGGAATTTCCTATGTCTCAGCTTCCACCCATTGCCCCTTGTCCTGCCATTGAGCATCACCAAGAAGAGCCTGGCTCTGTCCTCCTGGCACTCACCCTGCACATATTTTTAAACATTGATGAGGTCACCTCTCAGTATCCTCCAAGCTAAAGAGCCCCAGAACCTTCAGTCTGTTCTCATAAGAGAGATGTTCCATGCCCTTAATCATCTTTGTGGCTCTGCACTGGACTGTCTCCAGCAGTTCTATGTCTCAGAACTGGGCACAGTATTCCAGATGCAGCCTTACCAGGGCAGAGGGGCAGGAGAACCTCTCTTGACCTAGTAGCCACAGCCCTAATACACCTCAGGATGATATTGGCCCTCCTGGCCACAAGAGAACACTGATGGCTCATGGTCAGCCTCCCATCAGCTAGGACCCCCAGATCCTTTTTGCCTTCACTGCCTTCCAACTGGTTAGTCCTCAACCTATACTGATACCTGGGGTTATTCTTTCCCAGGTGCAAAACTCTACACTTACCTTGTTGAGTTTCATTCAATTTCTCCCTGCCCAGTCCTCCAACTCGGTCCAAGTCTGGCTTGAATGGCAGCACAGCCTTCTGGTGTGGCAGCCACTCCACCCAGTTTGGTGTCACCAGCAAACTTGCTGACAGTGCACTCTGTGCCCTTATCCAGGTTGTTGATGAATACACTGAACAGATTCAATCTCTATATTTGATATATTAAACGTTCCTGAGAGAAAACAAATTCTCTATTTTGTTTTTGTAGTGAAGAATGTAACAGTTTATTTAGAGAAAAGGTTTATGTGTGACCTCCTTCTGGAAGTTTCCTGTAGGGTTCTTTTCTTGGTGTGTTCCCCTGAATAATCAGTTCTTGCACACTCCCAGGCATCGCTGCAAGTAGGCAGACAGTCACACCTGCAGGGCAAGCCATATTTCAAATGTCAGAAATCAACTGGCAATTGATTTCTCCCAGGCATCTCAAGCTGCAGACACTACCACCCACAGAGGAGATGAGTAAGAGTGGAGAGTATATGAGAGGAGACTGAGGCTCATGTTAGCAGAGGAATGCATGCAGGGGACAGAGCCTGGTGTGCAGGAAATTTTTGTGCTGGAGATTGACACGGTGGAAACAGAGCTCTGAGGCAGTCTGCCAAAGGCCAATGCTTCAGTAAGGGGGAAGTGATTTCTCTGATATTGTCACCTTAGCACTTTGCAGGGATGCTGGCGAAGACCCTCTGACATTTTTCTTAGCAGTCACAGGCCTTGTCCTTTTGAATCATTGTGGGTTTCCTAGGTAGGAGTCATTGAATGGTTTATAAAATAATGGTGAAAATGTGGTGGTATGAATTGACTTCAGATCTGCATGAGGTGCTACCTGATTGGGGTCAACTCTTCTCTTTGGAATTTACTTTACAGCAAAACAGATGTGACATCAACACACACCCCAAGATTGTAAATGTTTTCTTTCTATGCCTAATATTGCTGGGAACACTTTCACAGCATGGCATGGATGCTGACTGGGTGATTTTAATTCTTGTCACTGCTTGGACAAATTAGAGTGACAGAAAAAAGAATGGAGTGGAGGCAAGGAAATGCTTCCACTAGCAGGCTGCTCTGCCATCTAACCACTACCTTTATTACTTACTGCCTTTGCTTGCATTGCTTTTTGTATAACTATAGGGCAGAGGTTCATAAGAAGGTGAGGATGCCTGTGCCATTAAGTGGATGTAAATATGTTATGCATCCCGGAGTTGATTTTAGTAATTTTCCTTTGTCAAGGATTACTTTAGCCTGGTTTTAGTTTTGTGAACGTATACATTAACACACAGAAGACAAATAATAGTCAGTGATAGATGCTTCAAAATTAAGTGGGGAAAAGCTGTCTTGTGCTTCTAATTACATCTTAAGTAAGGTATGTATGTTGGAAAAAAAACTTAACTGAAATTAGAATTGCTACCATTTTAACACAAGAAAAAATGGTAATGGTATTGTTGACTTTTTTCATTAATTTTTAATGTGGCTTAAAATTGAAAATGCAAACTCAGTACAAACAGTCTGGGTCAGAGTTATCTAAAAGGGGGAAAAGAAGGGAAATCAGAAGAGTAATCAGAAAATTATGTAGCTTATGCACACATTTGCTTGACTCCTAAGCAACACAGTTCAGGAGTATTAAATAAAGTGCTTTGTAGACAAATTCGTGGAAGCTACAGCATGAACAGGACTCAAAAGCTGATATTTGGCAAAGATCATGGTAAACCTAATTCAAAAAACATGGATTTGCCATTTTTGAGAATATTATTGTATATTTTTCTCTCTTTATCATATTATTCTGTTTGTCATAGTAGGTGGAAGGATATATTACTTTTTTTTCTGTCACAGCCTATAGCATGCAATAGTTACTCATCTAACTATTGGCATTTGATTTTGAAATAGCTGCCCAGAAGATGACCTGTAGACTAAACAAAAATGGTGGAATCTGCTACTCTGCTCAGACAAACTGAGCAACCAGTGCTTAAAAAAGAAAGAGGTAAGGCTATAGAAAGAAGCTATCTTAGCTGTATTTCTTACCTGACTGAGAAGAAACATTGTTGAATAACTTCCATATCAACCATTTAATTCTTAGTCTCTGCTCTGAAGGTGATCCATGCTAATTCTTTAATCTTCCAGTGATATTAAATTTTGGGAGCGAAGTGATTCATGATTGTAGCAGTCACAGTGCTGCAGATGTTTATCCACTTGCCTACACTGCAAAATTTCAGGGAGGTGCATGTTTAAAGTTGCAGGTATACTGTTAGATGTGCTTATGAAAGCTACAGGTGATCTAAAATACTTAACACCTTGTCTAGGATTAGAGTTGATGTTTCTAGTAGGTGGGATAGACAGGAGAAAGGATACAACTAGAAATATTCCAGAATTCAATTAGTAATTCCAGTAGATTGAATAATTTTTTTTTGTGTGTGCTCAGGTATACAATAACACAGAGAGAGAGGTATGTTTTTTGGTTTTTGGTTTTTGGGGGGTTTTTTTGGTAACTGGTTCCTTTCATGGAGATGATCTTACAAATACACAAGCTCTGTTACCTTACAGATACCATCCAGTGCAATATTTACTAACCCACTGCTTTGGTAGGCCAAAGAGCAGTGTACATTGGAAAACTGGAGGTTTCCTATCAAATATGTGTAAGCCAGTGAGAAGATGCAGTCTGGGACACTGGCTCATAGAAGCATAGGTCAAAAGACCATTCAGTGCCAGTCTGGGGTTTTATTGCCTTAGGAAATTTTGGCAGTATTTAGGCATTTAGAATGAGGGAAGAAGCCAGTGGGGCATGCTGAAATCTAGCTGATTCATTGGGGCAGGCAGGAGGCTTTGGATATTGCTTTAACTGTTTTGGGCTTGGTGTTTTTTTGTTTTTGTTTTTGTTTTTTAATGGTACTAAGTAGTTTGGCAGATGTTTCAACTCCTTTAGCAGAGAGACCTCAGAAGGGGAATGGGCAATAGGAATAGCTTCATAGGAAGTTAATGTTAGGGGTAAGAGACCAGCAGAGCTGCCCATGGCATGCAAACTAGATCAATGAATGTAATCCTGCTTCCAGGTATGGTGGGGGTAAGCCTCTTGATGTCCATTCTTCCATGATTTCAGCAGACCTAGTAAAAATGTTGTCTAATGGCCAAGCAGGAGAGGACCAGAAAGTATCTTTCTACTGCTTGTTTTGCTCCACAAGAACTGTGAAGTTAACAGAGAGTAAATGACTTTTTCGGAGCAATTAAAAAAGTTTGAATGTCACTTGAGCAATCTTTCCATGAAGGGAAAATGTTGGTAATTTTTGTAGGACGTTGTTCAGATGTATACCAATGTGAACTGTTTACCTAAAACCTTGGCTCTGATATGTCATTTGCAACTTGTGAAATCCAAAAGTTCTCCAGAAATATGTCTTGCTTGAATGAAAAGATAAACAAGCCTGGAAGTATTTTGTGCCACCAAGGAAATGAAACAACCAAACTCTTCCAAGAATTTAGACAAAACCCACAACAAACCTGTGTAAAGAGCAATAGATTTTTACTGTTGGAGTCTAGCTGTGTTTTAAAAGCAGACCTATCAAAAGTGAGCTACTCCTGAGGTTCAAGTACAGTCCTGCGAGTCACTCAGAGGCACACTTTGTGCGGGTTGGTGAGGAACCTGTGGAGTCATGTGTGAGTATCTTCAGTTACAGACTCTGGAGTGCCCAGTCTTATGGTTTCTTAAATCAAACAATAAGGAGGGTTTCTATTTTTTTGCCTCCTTTTCAATATCCAGAAGATTTTCTTCCTTTTCTCACAGACATCAATTTTCCTGTTTATATTTCTGGTTTGCTTTGCTATTTGGCTTTCTATCTCTGGATTCTCAAAACTTTTCTGTGTTTTTTTTATCCCAACCTGTACTTTCCAAAGAAATACATTGCCTGAAATTGTTTGCCTGGTGATGATTTTGCTGCTGCCTTGAAAATATTCTTAAGGCACTATTCTATGACTCCTTTGCTTCTTTTGTTTACTGTCTTTTGCCAGGTGCTTGGAGCATATGCAGGCTGTTGAGTCATGTCCATCTAATTTAAGTGCCAGTCACCACAGAAGCTAGGGCTGATGCCAGGTGAAGTGCCTCAGAGGAGATACCCATGTCCAGACTGTTGCAGACCCAAGTGTGCTGCTGCTGCAGGGCAGGAATGCAAGGGTATGCAATGCAGTATCTGTTGCTCTAAGTGCCTACTTACAGCAGCAGCTCCTTCTGAATCCTTCAGTGGCAAGATTACCTCTGGATCATTCAGAGGGAAGCAAATGTATGTGTTCATTACATCTGTGAAGTGTTTTTTAGCTGTAAATCTGATAAAGGAACGTTGTTATACTAGCTGTAGGACTCTGGGGAAAAGGGAAGTTAAAAAGCTCTAGGAGACTGGTGGCTTTTCTTCCTCCTGGGATGTTCAGGAGTTTCACAGAACGTGGTGCCACTTGCTCAGCTCAGTGTTTCTGAGCTGAGACCGGTGACCAAATGCTGACCGTATGCACTTTTATTGTTCTTTGTGTTGCTGTGATCATGGCTGCTGCTCCAGTGGGGATTTTATAGTGAAAGACAAGAGAAAAAAGAGACACAGGGAAGATGTATTCAGAATCTCTAGGTCTGTGAAGGGGTTATAATTTTTTAATACTGTTTCTGAATGAAACTTGTGCCCCATAAAGATGTTCAAAGTTCACTTTTTTTTCCAGGGAACACTGTGCAAACTGCTTGATAGGTTTCTCAGATGTAAGGAGGGTTTGGACTTGGGATAAGTTAAAAATAAAGTCTTTCCACTTGGTTCTCACTTTTAAGGAAAGGAGGTCCAGGAGACTGGTTACAGAAAGGGAAGCTTTCCAGACCTCATCAAAGTGCTAGTAGGTCTGCTTAGTTTAATTGTTAGCGAAAAGTGTGTTATCTATAATAGCATGACTTAGCTTCCTATGTAATGACCTACAGGTACTCTGTGATTATGGACTAACCTAAAGAAAGTGTTGCAAAAGCAAGCTTAGTGTGTGTGAAAAATGCTAACTAGTGGAGTGTGCTGCTCCTCACGTGTTTTGAAGCCAGTAGGTAGCTAGATCTCTCAGTTCCGTTGTAGCTATCTGTATCACTTCAAGAGCGGAGAGCTAGGAGTTGTCAGTGAGAAGGCTGGTATTAGGAACTGACTGAAAGGTGAGCGAAAATTAGAAGACTGAAGGAGGGAGTCTGGGAAGAAGAAATTGCTTCCTCTGGCATCAGTTGGGAATAGTTTGATTTTTGTAGAGCCTAGCAGCTTGCAGCTTGCAGCTGTTTTCAGATTCACCTTCTAAGAGACAGTGGAATAAATGCACAATGTAATGGTTCCTTGGCAGAGCACAAGCCCCTTGGAGGTATTAACTGGGTTGTTGGAGCTGTGGCTCCAAGCATCAGCATGAGCTGAGGCTGTCACTCTGAAGCGGTGGCAGCTGTATGAGCAGGGCCCTGGGCTGTGTCCTCCTGGCCCTCACTGTCTCCTCCAGCCCAACTCAAAACACCCATGCTACCTGTGGTGCTAGCAACGCTGTGGTTCTGGTTTAGGACAGGTGAAGATGGAGCGCTGAAGTATTCAAGAACAGTGTTTGTCTCCAAGATCACTGAATAGTGGATTTTGCCAGTTTCACCTTGTTACTGGCTGTGCTGCAGTACTGGCATTTTGAGTGTTTCCCCACAGAAAGTAAATGTGGCTCAAGAGTTCCTCCTGAAATGAGACATATTTACATTGCCTTTAGTAATGTAAGAGTAGGAAGTGGTGCCAGACTTGTACTTTACACTTTAAGGATTCTCCTTCAAGACATCTCTGAAGTGTTTTTTCTAGGAAAAAATCTGGAGCAAAATTATGATCGTGTATTTATTTTTAATTTGAAGGGTTAGGAGAGAAGATAAATTAATTCCCTGAAAAGAACTAAGCAAGGAAAACCAATCTGCCTAATGATATTAATTGCTGATATATTTTATTTTATTCATCTTTTCCTCTCAAAGTTTACATCTAGTAAGGTCAAAAGAGTCTGATACAAATACTGAACTCATGGAAATTTTTAAATTTCAGTTTAAATTACTTTCTTTTTCTTATTAACTTTGATGTATGAGAGGGAGTTTTTCACCAAATATATATGGCTTGCTAAAATGTCTTTAGGTAACAGTAACTTAATTTTAAAGGCTGGTGTAGAAGAATCAAGTACTGCTCGTTAAGTATATTTTATATAAGATTCTTGGTCTACTTAACTTTGATTATATGACAGATTGCATTTTTGGGTAACTTTTGCCTTGCATTGAAGATGAGCATTTCATATTGGGTTTATTGTTGTTGTATGCAGATGATGCAGCTTGGTTATCCAAGTCCATGAAGCTCTGTCTCAGTTTGGCATCCCTGTGATTTCACTAGACTATATCCAGACTACTATATATTTACATATAGTGTAAATATGTACATCTCTCTCAGGAGAGATAGGCGAGGGAGAAGGGGTGGAGGAGTGGCCCTGTATATTAGGGAGGAACTGGACATCATGGAAGTAGATATTAAGGATGATCAGGTGGAGTCCCTATGGGTAAACTTAGGGGGAAGGTCAATAAGGCAGACATCCTGGTTGGAGTCTGTTATAGACCACCCAACCAGGAAGAAGACATTTATTTATTATTTTTTAAGCAGCTGGAGGTTGCCTCAAGATCACTTGCCCCCATTCATGTGGGCAACTTTAACTTGCCAGACATCTGCTGGAAATTTAACACAGCAGAGAAGAAGCAGTCTAGAAAGTTCCTAGAGTGCATGGAAGATAGCTTCTTATGCCAGCTGTTATGTGAGCCTACCAGGGCTCCAGCCCTGCTCAACCTGCTGCTTGCAAATAGAGAGGGGCTGGTGAGAGATGTGGTGATCAGAGGCTGCCTGGGGTCCAGTGACCATGAAATAATAGAGTTTTCAATATATAGTGAAACCAGGAGAGGCATCAAAAAAACCTCCACACTGGACTTACGAAGGGCAGACTTTGGCTTATTAAGGAACTAACTCAGAAAGTTCCTTGAGAAACAGCCCTTAAAAACAAAGGGGTCCAGGAAGGCTGGACCTACTTCAAGAAAGAACCCTTGAAGGCACAGGAACAGACTGTCCCAATGTGCTGGAAGGCAGGTCCATGAGGGAGACAGCCAGAATGGAAAAAAAGGGGAGGTATCCCAGGAAGAGTTTAAGGACATTGCTAGGTCTTGTAGGAAAATATTAGAGAAGTAAAAGCCTATTTAGAACTTAGACTGGCCACTGGTGTCAAGGGGAACAAAAAATGTTTCTATAAATATATTAATAGCAAAAGAAGGGGCAAGGACAATCTCCACTCTTTATTGGATGTGGAGGGGAATATAGTAACAAAAGATGAGGAAAAGGCAGAGGTACTTAACACTTTCTTTGCCTCAATCTTCAATAGTGGGATGGGTTGTCTTCAGGACAACTGGCCTCCTGAACTGGCAGATGGAGCCAGGGACCAGTATAGTCCCCCTGTAATCCAGGAGGGAGCAATAAGGGACCTGCTGAGGCACTTGGATCCTCACAAGTCCAAGGGACCAGATGGGATCCATCCTAGGGTGCTGAGAGAGCTGGCAGGTGAGCTGGCCAAGCTGCTGTCTATCATCTATCAAGACTCCTGGCTCTCTGGAGAGGTCCCTGAAGACTGGAAGCTGGGCAATGTGATGCCCATCCACAAGGGCCAGAAGGAAGAACCAGTAAATTACAGACCTGTCAGCCTGACCTCAGTGCCAGGCAAGGTTATGGAACAGGTCATCTTGAGTGAAATTACACAGCACTTACAGGATGGCCAAGGGATCAGGCCCAGCCAGCATGGATTTAGGAATGGCAGATCCTGCCTGACCAACCTGATTACCTTTTATGATCAGGTTACCTGCCTGGTGAGTGCAGGGAAGGCTGTGGATGTCATCTACCTGGACTTCAGCAAAGCCTTTGACACCATCTGCCAAAACAAGCTGCTGGCAAAGCTGGCAGCTTGTGGCTTGGACAGATCCACTCTGA
>VWZI01001535.1:72698-119041 GCA_013396835.1 Psilopogon haemacephalus | reverse complement strand
CTAGGCCCCTCAATTCCAGAGAGATGTTGAGGTACTGGAACATGTCCAGAGAATGGTGACAAAGCTGGTGAGGGGCCTGAAGCACAGCCCTATGAGGAGAGGCTGAGGGAGCTGGGGTTGTTTAGCCTGGAGAAGAGGAGGCTTGGGATTGACTTCATTGCTGTCTACAACTACCTGAAGGGAGGTTGTAGCCAGGTGGAGGTTAGTCTCTTCTCCCAGGTACCCAGCAACAGAACAAGGGGACACAATCTCAAGTTATGCCAGGGGAGGTCTAGGCTGGATATTAGGAGGAAGTTCTTCACAGAGAGAGTGATTTGTCATTGGAACGGACTGCCCAGGGAGGTGGTGAAGTCACCATCCCTGGAGGTGTTCAAGAAAAGACTGGATGGTGCACTTAGTGCCATGGTCTAGTTGATTGGATAGGGCTGGGTGATAGGTTGGAGTGGATGATCTTGGAGGTCTCTTCCAACCTGGCTTTATTCTATTCTATGCTATGCTATTCTATTCTAGCTTACACTGGCATTATTTTATCTGCTCAAGATTTTTCCGTGTTACTTGTTACATTATCCACTGTGACCTAGTTTGAAAAGGGAGCAGTACTTTCTGTGATCCATACAACTCTTTGTTGAAGACCTAACTGCTTTCTTTTCCACATTAAATAAAATTGGAATTTCCCCTCACTTCCTCTCCTGAATTTCTTAGATGCATTCCATATGAAAGATTTGATTGAATTAAGTTCTATTATTTTTTGTGAACAGCTTCCTTATAATCTTGAAATTCATATGGATTCGATATGTAACTTCAAATACTATAACACCTACAACACCTTCATAAATGATGATTCTTCCTTGCTCCAGCATGAAATGTTAGATGGTTCTGGCTGGTAAATACACTGCTTCTGCTATTTCTGATGTATATTCACCTCAGAGTATACAAAAACAAAATGGAGCAAAACAAACCACAAAAAAAAAAAAAAAAAGAAAAAGAAAAAGAAAGGAAACAAAAAGACAAATCCGAACCCCACTGCCAACCAACAGCATTGTGAGGGAATTTAAATTAAAAAAAAAAAAAATTAAAAAAGAAGAAAAAAGAAGTGCCTAGAGTTTCCTAAATGTCTTAATGGGAGCAAAACCCAAATGTAACCCAGAAGGTATTTCTGTCTAGAACTTATGGCATATAATTAGCAGACAAAGTGTTGAGAGGTTTCCTGTGATAGATATCTAATTGTAAAGAACTGACTTCTGTCTGGAAACTCAATTTTATTATGTAATATATTTTGGAGCAAATCAGCAACTACTGAGCCAAGACACAAATGCTACGAGCAGTGGAATTTTCATTACTGCAAAACCACTGCTGTATCTTTTGACTGCTTTAAATAAATCCCTGGAAGATAAATGTATGAACGAAATCTCGTGCTTAAAAATCAGTTTCCATGGTTTGTTGCATTGTTATTTTAAGACTGTCTAAGCATTTACTGTACCTCATTGGAACAAGTGAGACATTTTATAAAGACAAAGTTATGACCTTAATTGTTTTTAATTTTTCTCTTTAGAACATGATTATAGATTTAAGAATTCCATAAATAAAGGTTATGTAGTTCCTTCCCATACACCCCTGTCATTTCCCACCTGGGAGAATACCTGTTTTCCCTTTTAGAATGGCACTTTGTTTGGTACAAAATAAAGCTAGTGGCAAAATCTTACCAACACTTAACTTTGTAAAACTTTGCTTTGTTAATGAGTATATGGGTCCATAAAGCTGGCAGATACAGAAGTCGATGCACATTTGAAAAAGTACTTATTTTTACCTTTACAGGATTCTGCTTTTTTTAGGCTATGGTAAGATGAGAATTGTGAGACAAAGCAGAAAATCTAGTTAGGAGTACGACTGGCCAAGTGAAAGGGGTGGATAAGAGCATCACTCAGTATGGACTATCCAGGCTGCACTCGTGCATGGGTAGGAGATGTGAAGCATGCTAATCAGACACAGAAACTTCATGTGTTGTGCTAACCTCTGCTAAGGAGCCACAGTTTACTGTGATCATTTTAAATCATTGAGAAGCTTCAGGTGTGAGACTTCAGATGTGAGAATTTAATTTCACAAGTTCTGATTGTGCAGTGTAATAGTTTTGATTTATAATTCACTGACATTACTAATTTCATGCTGGACTTCAACTAGAAGTTGTATTTCATCATTCCTGTAGCACTTAAGGATTCCATAATTCAGTTTGGGAGTAAATGTGTGACCTAATAAATCATAATACACAGTACTGAAATAGCTGAGAAAAATAAATTTATTTGCTATGTGAGAACACATCTAATTGCTCCTAGAACACTTTAGTAACAGTGACTAACAAATGTCTTAAAAGCATTTTTTAAAAAGAAAAATAGATTTCGAAAAGCCCAGGAAACTGAAGGTGATGCTTACTGCAGAACAATCTAGGTCATACCCATTGAAAACATAATTTATGAATATTCATAAATAATTTGTTGGTTTTATTGTAACAATGTTATAATGGGCCTAGCAAAAGTACCTTGTTAGCAGTGCTCCTAAATGCTGTTATGACTTTTTCACACATCTTTTAATGTTCAGTGTTCTCAGAAGTTTAAGAACTTCCACTGTTTTGTAGCCTCTCACAGACAAAAACAAGTGGAATTTCTAAAAGGTCCTATAGCGGTTAAAAGTCTAGCCCCAGGTTGTCAGGAAGGCTGAGGAGGGTGAACCTTTTGGAGAAGGGTGTTAGTGAAGAAGCTTCAAGGGAATTCCACTGTGGATTTCCCTCTCTATATAATGTTAATGTGTGAATACATCTTCACTTAGCAGCAAAGTTTGTTATATTTTGTCATTTTCCAGAATTAAATAGTGCATTTCTGTGGGCCCCTCAGTCCGGAATAAACTGCCATGCTGCATGGGATGGATTATCACTAAAGATATTTCTCCTTATGTGTTTTGATTATGGTTGTAAAATTGGGATATAGAAACAATGGAGCTAGACCTATCTCAGAGGTGCAGAATAATAGGGTGAGAGACAATGAGCACATGTTGTATACTGGGAGCTAGCTATTAAACACATTTTTAGCATGGGGGTGGTTCTACTAGAGTATACTGCTCACAGTGATGGTGGTGTCTCAACCTTTGGAGACATTCAAGACTCAGCTTTACAAGACCTTGACTGACCTGATCTAATTAGACCTGTTTCGAGCATGGGATTGAAATAAATGATCTTTGGAGGTTCCTGCCTGTACTGGGTTAGAGTGGATTCCCCCCCCCCCCCCCAACCCTACCCAGTAGAATAAACTCACTACAACACATTCTTTTGGAAACCAGGGAAAATGAAATTGTATTTTCTTATAGTTTAAACTAAATATAGCAGTATAAAAAGAATATACTACTACAAGAGAAGAAAAAGAACAATATATATTTATAACCTTGAGGAGGATGGGGAAGGGGTCAAGCAGCTACAAAGCAGCAGCAGCAGGGAAAGATAGCAGCAGGCACAGCAGAAAGCAGCAAAAAGGGGAGAACAAGCTGTACTTCCCGACAATAAGGCTCTTGATGCTCCAATGAAATTACATTAACTTATCCATTGTTGCTGTTACATAGCCTATCCCTAGAATGTTCACCTCTTCACTATTCTTTCCTATGTCTGAGCTAGAAATCTAGCTCAAATGGTCACACTGCCAAGCTGAATGATGCTATCATACTAGGCTTAAAGGAGTACATACCTAAAAGTGGAGTAATTAACTCTTTGTAGTAAGTGCCATTTCGAGCAGAGTGTAAGTTAGCAACCACTATGATAGTATCATAAAATGCTGAGACACTGTGAGCTCATTTTACTCTTGGAAGTTTATTGCTTCTCAGAAGAATACTTTCTATAGCTATATATGTATCTGTATTTGAGTCCAATCTTGTTTTATTATGAGGCTTGGGGGACTTAGAGTGCTGTTGTTTGTCTCTCTATCCCAAGAGAGAAAAACTTGAAGTTCTGAACTTCTCACACAATCCTTCTTTTTGTCAGTGCCATTGGCTTTGCAACTAGAAAGTTCCCTGACTGTGGACTGAAATGGAGCTCTCTGGTTTTGCTCTTGGTATGAAGAGCAACTTACTCCCTTGTTTTTTCAGCATGTTTTAAAGCTGAAATAAATCACACTCTTCATAAGCCTTCTCTTCAGCTTCTACTAAGCTTTCTAAACACCTGAAAAGATTTGTGCTTTTTCTTCTTTCTGGATTCTTGTGTTGGTTTGAGCTAGTTGGAGAATTTGTGTGAAAAATTAGACTGCTGCCTGAGAGTGAGAAATTAAACACTGTGTCCCTTCACCAAGTTTTGACTGAGAGAGAAGCAGGTTGTTTTGAGAATGTTCCCAAAACATCCAGATAAGCCAGTGTGCTTGCGCAGTCAGTCGGCTCTGGGTCGAGCAGATTTCAGCAGCTTCTTTCCTTTGTCTCTCTGCCTTTGAACTAATTCAGAGTAAAATTACTAAAACCATTCATTCCTTCCTGCCACTAATCTTTCTGACCGATCTTCAGCTTATCTGCAGCATCATCAAGTGGTGAGATAAAGCTGGGGGAAGGAGGGAGAGGTGGTACAGGGGGGGTTTGGTTTCCCTCTCTTGGGGATTTTGGTCTCCAGGAGGGGTGTGGTGTCTGTATTTCTATTTTACTGTATATTTCTGTAAATATCTGTTATATCTTGTAAATATTTGCTTGTATATTTGCATTGCTGTAAATATAAAGCTTCATTTATTAACTTCCAGTGTGTTTATCTGAGTTTTAGCCGGGGTTCTAAAAGGTGGGGGGGCAGGTCACTGCAAACCCACTACAATTCTCTACACATCTTACATACAATGGGGTGCCCAGAGTGTGATCTGACCCTCTGGCAAAGTCTCAACCCTATAGAGTGAAAGGGTTTGATTTGGTGTTATGTCTGGCATCACTGCCTATACTCCCAAATATAAATGGATCTTCTTCAAATAAAGTGTTCTCAGTCTTTGATTTAGGTCTGGTCCATGATTTTTTGTGTAATGGCTATTCTGAAAGCCTTCCATCTTAGTTACCTGCACCTGCATGTGGTATTTTACCCATTAGTTTGTAGTTGTTTCTTAAGATTAATGCATGTAATTTTCAAGGTGCAAAAAAATGTCATTTTTAGCTGCAAGATACAAATGCATTATGTTTGGGTCCAGAGCTAGAATGATGATGTTAATTCTGATTCCCAGGACAGCTGGGCTACTGGAGATACAGTTTTGAATGCCATTAGCCAAGGAGCTGCTCTTCTGCTAGCTGGTTAATATTTAGAATAGAATAGAATAAAGCCAGGTTGGAAGAGACCTCCAAGATCATCCACTCCAACCTATCACCCAGCCCTATCCAATGGCACTAAGTGCACCATCCAGTCTTTTCTTGAACACCTCCAGGGATGGTGACTTCACCACCTCCCTGGGCAGTCCATTCCAATGACAAATCACTCTCTCTGTGAAGAACTTCCTCCTAATATCCAGCCTAGACCTCCCCTGGCATAACTTGAGATGGTGTCCCCTTGTTCTGTTGCTGGGTACCTGGGAGAAGAGACTAACCCCCACCTGGCTACAACCTCCCTTCAGGTAGTTGTAGGCAGCAATGAAGTCAATCCCAAGCCTCCTCTTCTCCAGGCTAAACAACCCCAGCTCCCTCAGCCTCTCCTCATAGGGCTGTGCTTCAGGCCCCTCACCAGTTTTGTCACCCTTCTTTGGACATGTTCCAGTACCTCAACATCTCTCTGGAACTGAGGGGCCTAGAACTGAACACAGTACTCAAGGTGTGGCCTGACCAATGCTGAATACAATGGAAGGATAACTTCCCTTGTCCTGCTGGCCACACTGTTCCTGATACAGGCCAGGATGCCGTTGGCTTTCCTGGCCACCTGGGCACACTGCTGGCTCATGTTCAGCCTACTATCTACCAGCACTCAAATCAGAATAAATCTTTCTGTGACAGAGAATTGGCACCATCTAATAATGTCTGTTGCCTTAGAATATTAATGATGAAGAACTAGTCTACAAATTTACCAATTTCACTGAACTTAGCTTAAATGATGGACTTTAGTTAAAATAATACAAAGGTAGCAGAGCCTTCTGTAGGTTTTTATTTGGCTGTTTTAAATCTGAGGTAATAGTATTCAGCTTTTATCAAAGCTGCATTCAGGTTGTTGTGAAGTGAATGGAGATTGTCCCCTTGGCTTTAGATGAGTTGAATCAAGTCCTTTAAAAGAATTATGCATTTTGTGGTCCTGGCTGTTTTATCAGGTGGTGCACACTACAAACCTCATGTAGTGGAAGCTGTCACTGCTTGTGTCAGAGCATTGGAACTAGATGATCTTTAAGGTCTTTCCTAGACAAACCAATCTGTGACTTTATAAAATGATTAAAACAGATTTTTTTTTCAATTAAACTCCATTTATCCATGAGACTTGAATGGCTGTGTGTCTCAGTGCCTAAGCAAACAGAAGATTCAAAAGGCATACTCAAGTCTTGCTTATTTCTCTACAGGCTGTCTGCCTGAAAGCTGCCATGTTTCTTCAGATGGAATTTTGCACAGAGCGTCCAGAGTTTGTTTCTTCTGATGAAATTAAAATAGCTGTGCTTGCAAACAAAGACTTCACTTTGATGGGATGCCAATAGTCATGGTAATTCATAGCTTGAAGTTCAGATTACCAGTTTCCCAAAACAATGTGCTGTGTTCCAGAAGGACATTGTTACCAGGTCCTTGTTAGTAATGACCTTACTCTATGTAATTGCTCTACATTCCTTTTCTTTAGGAACAGTTGTAAGTAGTCTTACATCGCTGTGAAATTACATCTCATAAGTGTAATGTAACAGGATTAGAAACTTGTTCTGTATTGTAGTAACTCCATACATTAAAAATACTACTATAGAAAAACAGGCTATGTGGAATCATCACAGAAATAATTTCCTTTCTGATGGGGAATAACATCAATAGCTCTATTTGTCCTAAATATAGCAGCAAGCTGAAAGAAAGTCTTCCAACTGCATAATTAGTATGTTTTTGGGTTGTTTTTTTTTTTCTTTTCTGACCTGCTAACCAGCTCTTAGAGCAAGAAAGAAAATGACTGAGAACCTAACAGCACAAAATTCTGTATTTGCAAAAGAAAAGTAAAATAAATATGAAAAAACCCCAATCTTTTTGGATCCTGGAGTCCACTTTTCTGGACACAAGCTCCACTGGATTCCACTGCTAACAGTGCCAAGCAGTTACATTCCCTTGATATATTTTGGTTACATAACCAGCTCAGTTTTTGCTCTGGTGTGTTTGATTTCTCACCTACTGAAGACAATATCAACCTACTTAACTTCTAAAGACAAACATAAAAAGCACTCTCCATGGGCAGGAAACAATCAGCACAAAGCACTGCCCTCTGCTTTTATGCTTTTGCTTTTGGCAACTGTTGTTCAGGCAGGTAAAGTGCAACCAGAGCTGGCTGATGCATCACCTGGGTTATCATCAGGCTCTGTTTAGAAGTGGAGTGTAATAGAATACCCTTCCAGACACTGATGAACTTTCCTGGGCACACAATCTGGTGGATATGAAAGGTTTACTTAGCAGGTATCAAGAAAATGAGACAGGTTCTAGTTACTAGTTTGTTTAACTCCCTACCGTGATGCAACCATTTCTTTCTTGACCTCTGAAATGCTCCCCATGCAGGGGAAAAAAACGCCAACAACCCAAAACCAAAACTGCACAACAGAACACTGCAAAAGCAACTAACAAACAAAAAAAAAAGCTACTTAGGAAGTATTTTTGCAAGAGCCACGTTGACTTCACAGCTGTAAATTGCTGACCTCTGTCTTGCTGGGATGGAGACCCCCACTGGTGGGAGCGTTTATGTTTTTTCAGTTTTACCTTTTCAAGAAGACAAAAGTCATGGTGCAGAAATCAGGCCTTAAGAGGGAAAGCTATTCACTATTTGCAATAGAGAACTGAATGATGATGCTCATTCAGCAGCTGTATTATCTGAATGTATTGTTTTCAAGTGCTTGGAAAACCAAATTCTGTGCATTTTTGTAGTGAAATAAATAGTGATAGTGTTCAAGAACTAACTTTATGATGTTCAAATGCTAATACTTGCCCTTAGGTAAAAGAAAACATCAATTGTTAAAGGAGATGTGAAATCTATTTGAATTCATGACCACCTTTCACAGGAAGGAGCAATCTTTGTGTTTGAATAGATGAAAATTAGTAAAACACAGGATAATCATTTAAATAAGCAAATTGTGTGTGTTACAGAAAAAAAAAAAAAGCTGCATGTTCTCCAGTTAATTTTCAGAAAGCTAGTGCTATCACACCTGCAATTTACAATAGCAACTGATTTTCATATACCACTTGTGAATACTGAAGAGTTCCTTAGAAGCTTATGTAACACTGTATTTGTATTTAGTCATATGTAAGAGAAGCAGGAAATTGCAAACCATAATCTGAACAGTTATGATTTTCTGTGAGGAGCACGTGGATGGTTCTTGTGTGAGGAACATACCCACAGACTCCAGCAGGAAAAGTAGAAAGAAATTCTGTTTTATAAAAACAATACTTACAGAGACAAGAGTCATACTGCCTCTGAGTTCACTGCAATAGTGCTGGCTCCAGTGCAAACAGAGACTGATTTCCTCCCAGTGAAGGCACACTGAACTACCTGTTATCCACCAAGAAGATTAATTCCTTCCACAGCATTTTATTCCTGTAATACACCAAATGGCTCAAATTAATCATTCCTCCATAGGCAGTGCAGCTTGAATCAGAATCAAAGAATCATCCAACTCCAACCCCTCCCTGCTGTGGGCAGGGACACCTCACAGTAGATCAGGTTGCTCAGAGCCACTTCTAGCCTGGCCTTAAAAACTTCCAGGGATGAGGGTTCCACCACCTCCCTGTGCAACCTGTTACAGTGTCTCATGGTGAAGAACTTCTTCCTAATGCCTAATCTAAATCTCCTCTTCTCTAACTTGGATCTATTCCCCCCAGTCCTAAAAGGTGACACCCTAAAAAGTCCCTCACCAGCTTTCTTGTAGGACCCTTTCAGATACTGGAAGGCCACAATAAGGTCTCCTTGGAGCCTTCTCCTCTTCACACTGAATAACCCCAACTCTCTCAGCCTGTCCTCATAGGATAGAAGCTCCAGCCTTCTGATCATCCTCGTGGCCCTTCTTTGGATGTGTTTCAGCACTTTTGGGTCTTTCTTGTAATTTGGATTGGACACAGTGCTCCAGGTGGTGTCTCACAAGACTGATGTACGGAGGAGAATCACCTCTCTCAGCCTGAATTTTGTTTGGAATACATCACTCAAGTAATAAATGCAGTAAAAGGCATAAACCAAAATTGTTTTAAAATGTCAACTGAAATAGAAATGGTAGAAATAAGCTCAACAATGACAGTGGCAAGATCATAGAGCAGATCTTCCTTAAGGCTCTGCTAAGGCAAATGGAGAACAAAGCGGAGGTGATTGGTGGTAACCAGCATGGCTTCACCAAGGGCAAATCATGCCTGTCTAATTTGGTGGCTTTTTATGATGAAGCCACAGCAATAGTGGATAAGGGAAGAGCAACTGATGTCATCTACCTGGACCTGAGTAAGGCCTTTGACTCTGTCCCACATGACATCCTGGTCACCAAGCTGGAAAAACATGGACTTGATGGGTGGACAACTTGCTGGATAAGGAATTGGCTGGATGGTCGCATGCAGAGAGTGGTGATCAAGGGCACAATGTCCACCTGGAGACCAGTGACAAGTGTTGTCCCTCAGGGTTCAGTGCTGGGACCAGTGCTGTTTAACATCTTTGTCAGTGCCATGGACAGAGGAATCGAGTGCAGCCTCAGCAAGTTTGCAGATGACACCAAGCTGTGTGGCACAGTTGACTTGCTGGAGGGCAGGGATCCATCCAGAGGGACCTGGACAGGCTGGAGAGGTGGGCCCAGGCCAACCTCATGAATTTCAAGGCCAAGTGTAAGGTCCTACACTTGGGTCAGTGCAATCCCAAGCACAAATCCAGGCTGGGTGGCAAGTGGCTGGAGAGCAGCTCTGAGGAAAAGGACCTGGGGGTCTGGGTTGATTTAAAACTTAACACGAGCTGGCAGTGTGTGCATGTGGCCCAGACAGCAAATGTGTCCTGGGCTGCATTAAGAGAAGCATTGCAAGCAGGGCAAGGGAGGGGATACTGGAATGGGTTGCCCAGGGAGGTTGTGACTGTTCCCTCCCTGGAGGTGTTCAAGGCCAGGCTGGATGAGGCCCTGAGCGACCTGTTCTATTGAAAGGTGTCCCTGCTTATGGCAGGGGGTTGGAACTGGATGATCTTTGAGGTCTCTTCCAACCTAAACCATTCTATGATTCTATTATACGTTCTTCTATGTAGTTTTTGTTGTTGTTGTTGTCCTGTTTAATTTTCCCACTGCTTTTCTATAAGTTAATTGCAGGCTGCCTCCTGTAGCACATACCATCTTTTCTTTTTTCCTCCTGGACTTCACACAGGAATATGCTAAGCTGTCTAAAAGCATGAGTATGCCAGTTTTAATGAAACCTGGCATTGGTCTCTGAATTGAGGCTGTTAGATTCATGAAAGGAGGCAAGGGAATTCAGTAGTGCCATACTTCCTTCATTTTACAGTCTTGCTCACTCTCACATGCCATCCTCTTTGGTTATTCATTGCATTCTTCAAATGGATCAGAAGATTTTGTGCTTCTCAGGAACCCAGATAAAGTCTTAGAACTGGGAGGAAGGGTAATAATGGTATGATAACAATGGCTGCACTTTCTTTAGTTGGCTGGACAGTAAGGCTGTAGATCTAAAGCTTATAATTTTCTCCCTGTGTTGTATGCATTTACCTTTGGAATCTTAATTTCTCTTCTGCTTCCTTTTGATTTCAGCTCTGCGTCAGGGCTTCATTCAGTTCAGTGTTAGATTTCTAACAGAAAGAAAGGAAATAATTCCACAGACTAAGTGATCCAAAGAAATATTTTCCTGTCCCTTGAGTTGCTATGTTTAGAGATACTTTGTAAACAATTCTTCATTCTTTTAAATGTCCTGTGCTGGACCTGCATAATTATTACAAGTGCTTGAGTAATTTTAGGTCATTACATTTTTCAGCATATAAGAAACTCTTCTGAAGCTTTATGGAGCACGCATTCATGTATTTTGGGGGGGTTTGGTTTCGTTATTGTGCTGCCATCATGAAAAGCCTAACCTCTTCTGACATGAGTAATGCAGGTGCCTTTCCCTTTTGATTTCTGCATTTCTGTAAGATAGGCTGTTCTGCATCTAGACCTTTGCATTTTGCTTCTTTTTCTGTTTAAATCCTTAACCTGCATTCTTTATTGGGCTCTAACACTTCCTTATGTCTGCTTTGTCCCAACACTGCACACTTGGTTCTTTCGCTTTGCCCAGCTCAGACTTCTGAGAGAAGTGCAAAAGTAACAGATAAGCAGTCTATACCAAATACCACACACTCCACCGTTGCACTTAGAACTGCTTGTTGAGCTCTCTTACCTTTTGATATATTTCACATGTCCTGATGTTTCATAATGGAAGTGATAGAAGAGTTTTGAAATAGTTCTGTCTGAGGCAAGATCTGTTTTCATCTACTGCATGAGTCTGAGCTAGCCACTTGTTTTCTCATGGAAACTTACTCCAGAGTCAGGCTCTCTCTTGGCAGAAAACCCCTCACCTAGTCCCTGAGTTGTTTTGTGGTTTGTTTTTTTTTTTAACACAAAACATTTCAATAAATTTTTACTCAGTTCAGGAATCACGACTACAGTGTTTGTCTGATGTGGCATAAAGGCTGGAAAAGTTTTTTATGGCAGAGAGAGAAACAAGTGAATGACGGGGTTCGAAAACTCTAGGAGGATCATTCTGAGGAGAAGTGGACTGCCGAAAAGGTTATTCCCACACATTCGATTTTTGACTGCACATCTGCATCATCTGACTGCACTTCTGCTGATCACAGTCTCTGGACATCCTCTGCTGTCCACCATGTTGGCTTGTGATACATTTTTCTCCTGTGTAAAGGAAACATTGCTTGTATTGCCTTTTTGCTCCTGGAAGAAGAGTGTTCTTTCAAGCTCAGGCATGTGACCTGACAAATGGCAACAAGTTCTTTCTTTTCAACTTTTTCTCTTATTCTAGAGTCCATATCAGCTGAGCTTTCCCTCTAAAAGTTTGTGGCATCTTTTAAGTGCTTTTCTTGGCTATGGTCTGAGTTTTGTTTGTTTGTTTTCCTGTAGCAAACTCTCTACTTGGAGATCTTAGCTTTTTTCCATTCCAATTATAGCATAGATGAAACCTTAGCAAGTTGGGTTTGGCAGATGACCAGCATTTGTTAGTCAGGAAAGTGTGCATCCAGACTCTGAGATATCTATGCTGCAGCCACCAGCATGTGAAAATAAAGTAATTATAGAGAGCCTCTGAGAATAAAGGAATTGTAGAGAGTCCAAGAAACACTGAACTTGGTTTCTTTTGTGATGTAGAAGAACTCTAGCAGAAAGATGTCAGTCATTAAAAAGTGTAAATCTGATGGATCTCACAATTAAACTAACAGGTAAATTAATTGAAAAAGTGTAATTATGAGTATTTTTTATCCTTACTTAGAAAGGGAAAACCATGATACGTGATATGGTTCAGTTAGCTAATGCAAATTGTTCCAGAAAAGATCTTGAAAACCTACAAAATAAAAGAGTACTGTATCAGAATTTTACTTTTCAACCATGCTACTTAGACTTCATGTGGGCAGGCTTATTGTCATTATTAGATGTGCTTTTTAGTAGTTTTTCTTGTTAAGTGGCAAAATAAAACTGTTTAAATTCCTCCCTACTTCGAATTGGACTCCTTGAGCTTTGCAAAACTGAGGACTGTGTTGGCCAACAGGATGCAAAGAGCTTAATAATGAAGTTGCTTTTTACTATCAGAGATTAAATCCTTCCTACTGAGGTTGAGTGAAACTTCCAAAGAGAGCAGATTTCCTATTGGCTTTGATCTAATTTGTGTCTCACCAGAGGTAGGCACCTTGCAGTTCCTTCAGAGTATATGATGATACTGCCAGACCACATTTAAATAGTATCCAGACTGAGATTAGTTTAAATTATACTGAAATCTTACCTATTTTAAAATGGGAGAGATCTGATAGAGACAATACTTCAGATGCAGCAGAACTAGTCAGCAGTTTTGGTAAGTAATGCACAGAGAGATTCAAACGTGGAAATCTTGCACTGAATTCTGAGACTGTATTTTTGCCTTCACAGGCTTTATTATCTGTGATCCTATATTCATAATGGTGAGAAAGAAAATAAATCTAGATGGAGACGTAGCACACGGACAGTAAGTATTCCCAGTCTGTGAAAACAACTCCTAATTTGCCTCCTGCTGGATGTTTCCTATGTCTACATGCAATATCTTGTGTGTTAAAGTGATTGCTTTAGAAGAAAATGTCAGCCCATGGAGTGGCTGCTGTGTCCTACTTGTGGGTCTGGATAATGAATTGGTTGAATGATTGCACACAAAGGTCAGAGGCTCAATGTCCAGATGGAGGCACATGAGAAGCAGTGTCCCTCCAGGGTCTGTACTGGTATCAGTGCTGTTCAATATCTTCATCAGTGATAGAGATATTGGGTGCACCTTCAGCAGGTTTGCAGATACCAAACTTAGTGGTGCACCTGATAAGAACCACTCAAATCCTCTGATCATTTTTGTGGCACTCTCTATCAGATCCATGTCTTTCCTGTATTGAGGGCTCCAGAGCTGGACACAATATTCCATGTTATATTAAACTCTTATCTCTTTATCTCAGTTTTGTGTGTTACTTTTCCCTCCCTTCTGTGTTGGGGGAGCAGGCAGGTTACACAGGGGCGCATTATCCCATTGCAAGCTGAAATATGCTTGACTTAGGAGAAGCGCTACTTAACAACAACTAAGCCATCAGGATTTTATCTACATCATTCTCACACTAAATCCAAAGCATAGCACTGTACCAGCTACTTGGAGAAAAATTAAGTCCACCCATTTTAAACTAGGGCAGTGAATATCTACCATAGCTCCTGAAATGGATGTGTGTATATCCATGGCTGGCATTGTGTGGTAAATATCATATTGTACTTTGTATTGTAATTATCTGTATCCCTCCACTTGCAAGAGAAGGCCTCTCTCTCTTTCAAACATTTGTTCTTTCATAAATCCAAAAATGACAACCTAAAGAATAACTAAATATTCCTCCTGGCAAGCGCAGTGTGCCTTCCATGCATGTTGCACCTTTGGCATTACAGCAGCGCATGGCAACAGTGGCTTTGTGCCAAAGGGCTGATGTGTGTCTAACTGGCAGGGATTGCGTTCTGTGGCATGTTTAAAGTAGAAATGCATGGAAATTTCATGTGACAATGTATTCGCATTGGCTAACGCAGCCTCTAGAGACAATTTGTCTAAACGGGTGGTAATTTTTAAACTTTTTGTTTGTTTCTTCATTTTCAGATAAAGAAAGTAAAAATGTATTCAACTTTTTAAAACCTCCTTGACTCTTATTGGAGGCTTAATTACTTTGACAACGTCAAGATTTTTTATTAAAAAAAAAAAAAAAAAAGTTTGCCTACAATTAGTCTAGCAATGTAACCAAACTCTTGCACTTCATCTAAAGGGTATGGGACAACATGCTGCAACATCTTACTCCTGGGTAGTTTTATGCTGGAAGTTGTTTATACAGTAGATACAAAGAAAGGTTTTCAGTGGGGGTCCAACAGAAAGCAAGGATACAACTGCTCTTCAAGAGAGGATGGGATAGTTTGCTGACTTTTAGCTGCCACTGAGAATGTGTCCTCTGACTTACTCAAATGTTTAATACTCTCTCATAGAGTCTACTTTACTGGACCTTCCAAGCTAAGGAAATAGCTGCTAAGAGATGCCAGTGCTGGTTCACAATTCTATATAGTCTGGCTGGTGTTGCTGACGAACCTGTTTAAATGGCTTTTCCTGGGCATTTGATGAGATAAAGAGAAACATACTGTTATAACCCTATGAAATTTCAATATCTGTCGGGGACAGTGGGATTTTTTTTTTTCCAAAGACCTGCCCCAAATAAAACAAATGAATGGAAATATTTCCTATTACAGCTATATGGTGAAGTTTTTGACAGTAGGAGCACATTAGGAATGCTTTTCAGTTCCTCATTATACCACCGTGAACAATAATTTTAATGAGAAGAGTTATCTGGAATAAGCCTCAAGAATGCTAATCTGCTTTACAGACGTAGATATTCCTCAGGCTTCTCTGACTCCTGCTGAAGGTGGTATGCAGATATATACTGTAGCAGATGGTGAGCAGTTCAAGTAATTGCAGGATTCTGTTAGATTTTCTAGAAGCAAGAGACTAGATAGCCATTTGCTTGTGGTTTAGCGGATCCAACTTAGAATAAATATAGAACTACACTTTTCAAATCTACAATTTTCACTGACTAACCTTAGTTAAATGTAAAGGACTACTTCCTTTTTCAAGTTTAATATTTAGTAACCAATAATTTAATGCCTAAAATGCTTTACTAAGTAGAAGTACAACACTATGCCTGCATTTGACAAGAGAGACTTAAGGCCAGAAAATAAGTACAAAACAATTCAGGGTCATGTGGGCCTCTAAAATGAGCTGTCCAAATAACACCACATAGAGATGCAGTTTTGTGGAACACAAACTTGCAAGCAAAAAAACCCACCACCCCACCAAGTCTTCAATCAAGTAGAAAGACTCACTTATGAAAGAGGAATTTGATGCAGTTACACCTAAAACTTCACTGCAGTTGTCATTAAGATGGAGATATATGGCTTTTATCCAGGCTGGAATTTAGTTTGGTACAGTTTTGGCACATGTTAGGAAATTAGGCTAGCTGGAGAATTATCTCATACCAGTCCTCTGTTAAGTCATACCTTTGTTAGAATATCTTTAGCAAATGAAACTGTAGTGTTTGGAAAAAATAGAGTGATCAGAGTATTCTAAACAGAAACCAGGCAAAGAATGAAACCAAGGGGTTACAATTTACCTATCACTCAAGAAAGGCACCCAAAATTATGTCATGAGAGGTACAACATACCCTTTTGCATTTAGGAGATAATATTGTTACAGGATTTTAAAATATTGGTGATAGATTGTGGATAAAGGCCTTCAGCTTGACCCAAACAGGGTGAAAAACTAACATTTAAAAGGAAAATCCTAGAGTGCAGGTTTCCAGCCTGTCACTACAGCTAAATAAACTCATTCTTACTTTGTCTGAAATAAATCTCATTCAAATTGCTTTTGAGAACAGTGCAGAATGGCAATGGGATGACTGACAAGATCTCAGAGGGGCATTCAGTGGAGTTTCAAGTACTGGTGGGTGCAGAAACACCATCTGAGATACAACCCTGTGCCCTTCTACTGCTGCAATAATTTATTTATTTTAGCAATTGCACCACTGTCTCTCAAACCAGAAGGCGGCATGAAGAGAAAGGCCTGTGATAACATTTGCAACTGTAGATGCTGTAAACCTACAGCACAATGAAAGGTGGGAATAGTTGAGACAGTGGGAGGAAAAATTCACCGAGGAGCCAGGCAGTGGTGAAAATAACTGGGGAAATGCTGGGTTAACCTCTCAAGCCACACGCTGCTCTCTCTTTAGTTATCTTCCTCCTTTTCCTTTGTGTCTTCTTTCTATATAATGAATCTGCAGTTACCTCCTCTGCTTGGACCATTTTTCCTGGTCAGCAGCCAACAGAGGTCTGAGCACCCGCTCAGTAGTAACCCAACTAATATTTTCACAGTTGGATAAACTGCACAGCATGAAAACCTTTCATCGTACCTTTTATAAACACTATTTTCTGTCTTAACCAGGTACTGTTCGTTCCTTCACTCTGTCCTGGATGCCTGTGGCTTATTAATTATGCAGACATTTACCAGTACATAGCAAAGAAGACCATTGATTAAATCTGTCTTGGAAGATGAAGGAAATGTAGAGTAAGTGTCAAAGGCTAAGAGGCATTTATTTAAAATTGACTGCTCTCCAATTTATTTAGATTTTCATGTTTTTTAAAAAAGTGCAAACATATGCCTCCTTTTCCACATAAAGACCTTGTTCTGCCTCCATGAAAACCAACAGAACATCCCTACTGTTGTTAGTCTTGAGGAGAAGACACAGAGGAAATCTGTATGTCCTCATGACAGGAAAGACATAACAGCCATTACCCTCAGAAAATACTTGCCTCTTGAAATAGCTTCTCTTTGTGAGGAAGAAAGAGGCACTTCTTAAACTGCAGAAAGTGTTTGAGGATCTGATCTAATTAATCTGTTGTGTTTAATTTGCCATACAATGATCTCATGCCACTCTTGACTGACTAGGGAGGTCGCCGCTAGGCTGCACTACCACAGGACTACCATTACACTTTTATCTGCCTCAAATATGGTTGGCACTGACTGTAAGGCCAACACCACCAAATCTGACATCCTTGCACTTTGCAAATGGCCAAGATTTTTAATGAGAATTTATTGCTGAATGAACAATGTGAAAGAAGGCCTTAGCCAAAAACAGATGAGTCAAAACCACCAGAATTCTGAACAACTACCTCCTGTTTGCATTTGAATGTATAATTTTCAGTTATTTATCAACATGATTGATACTGTTTAAACAGATGATTGTCTCCAGAAATCAGATATAAGTGAGTGCAACTTGAACATATGCAATCAAATGCCAACACAAAGCCTCTGTATTTGATGAGTTCTGATACTGGAAATAAATCATAAACATGCCTATGGTCCTGTATCACTCAACTAGTTCTATAAATCATCTTCTTTTATTTCACTTACAAGTGTGAGTACTGTGTTTCTAGACTTAGAGCTGTAATTCACCTGAAATTATACTAACAAAAATAACGCCATATTTTTATGCAGGCCTCTGTTGCTTCTTTTCATGGCAAGAAAAGAGATTGACTTAGAACTCATTCTGTGACCTGAATGACTTTGCTGGTGATCACAAACCCAGAATCTCCAGTAGCCAGTATTTAATGGGCTGGGAATTGCAGGCATAGGTGGAATTCTGCCTCTACAATCTTCTATGCACTACAAAGTACAAAATAAACACTGATTTTATTTTGGCTGCAATCAACTCCAAACAGAAGGGAAGTCTCTTTAAAGCCTATAAACATAAAAGGCACTGAACTTTACTGAAGTGCTATATTGTTGTACATTGCTATTCCGAAATATTTTCTGTCATGTGTTGCTGCATGCTCTTAATTTGCATATGGAAGTTTATACTCCTCAAATGTAAAATTGAGCAGAATTTATTTACAATACTGAAGCAAATCTCAGGCCTGTTGATTGAGAAAAAAGCTTATTTGATTTAGATAGCATTATGGAGTACACTAACCTAAATGCACCAAGTTTGGTTTATGGTCATATAAGTTAAAAAGTGATTAGGATAAAATATGGACAGCCACTTACACTTAAACTCTGTGAACAAAGCAAACAGGTTAAGAAGCAAATGAGAATTACTCTGCACAGAAAAGCATAGCTTGATATTTATCCTAAGTCTATTTACATTTATTCAAGCACCTGCTTGAGTAAGCAAGAGTTATACAAACCTTATTGCAACCTTCCAGTATCTGAAGGGGGTTACAAGAAGGCTGGGGGAGGACTTTTTAGGGTGTCAAGTAGTGATAGGACTGGGGGGGGTGGAGCAAAACTAGAAGTGGGTAAATTCAGATTGGATGTTAGGAAAAAGTTCTTCACCATAAGGGTGGTGAGACACTGAAACAGATTGCACAGGGAAGTGGTGGAAGCCTCATCCCTGGGAGTTTTTATGGCCAGGCTGGATGTGGCTCTGAGAAACCCAATCTAGTGTGAAGTGTTTCTGCCCATGGCAGGGGCGTGGAGCTGGATGATCCTTGGGATGCCTTCCAACCCTGATAATTCAGTGATTCTAACTGATTTCCTCCTATGCCAAGATGATTGCCTAGTGGATGAGTGAAAGCCTGTGGATGTTGTTTACCTGGACTTCCTTAAGGCCTTTGATATGGCTTCTCTGATGGCTCATATGAGTCCAGTCTGCTCGCCAAAGCACTGGCTGGCTGGCCAGGCCCACAGAGCAGTGGTCAATGGAGCCAAGTCCAGCCGGAGGCCAGTCACTAAGGCCCAGTACTGGGGCCAGTGCTGTTCAATTTCTTTATCAATGACTTGGAAAAGGGGATCAAGGTCAGTTTGCAGACAACTCAAAATTAGGTAGCAGTGTTGATCTGCTTGATGGTAGCGCCAGCAGTGTAGCCAGCCGGCCAAGGAGGCCAGTGGCATCCTGGCCAGTATTAAAAATAGGGTGACTAGCAGGAGCAGGGAGGTGACCTTCCCTCTGTGCTCAGTGTTTGTGAGGCCACACCGTGAGTGCTGTGCTCAGCTCTGGGCACCACAGCACAGGAAGGATATAGTGGGGCTGGAGCAGGGACAGAGAAGGGTGATTGAGCTGTTGAGTGGCTGGAGAACAAAGTGGTGTGGGGCAGCTGAGGGAGCTGGGGCTGTTAGTCTGCAAAGGAGGAGGCTGAGGGGAGACCTCATTGCTCTCTACAGTTACCTGGAAGAAGGTTGTAAAGAGGTAGGTGCTGCGCTCTGCTCACAAGTAACTAACAACAGAATAAGAGCAAATGGCCTCAAGCTGCACCAGGGGAGCTTTAGGCTGGACATTAGAAGAATTTTTTTCATGAAAAGGGTTGTGAGCACAGGCTGACAAGGGATGTGGTGGAGTCACCACCCCCAGATGTGTTTAAAAGCCATCTAAATCTGCTGTTTGGGGACATGGCATAGTGACAGACTTGCTGGAGTGGACAACATGGCTGCGTTTGATGATCTTTGAGCTACTTTCTGACCTAGATGATTCTATGATTCTAGGAAAAAAAAAAAGTCTAATAACTGAGGTTAATCTTTTGTCAAAAAAGTCTGACAAAACTCAGTGCATTCAAGCTGAGTCCAGAGAAAGTAAAGTGATATACTTCATAGCACTGAGGATTTGCCTCTAAGGCAGATTAGAAAAAAAATACCTATCTGGACAGGACATAAACAGCCACAGGTTGCCCAGACCTTGCTTAGATACCTTCATTCATCAAAGACTGTCACCTACTAAGGCATTCTTCAGAACAAAACTATTCATGCACTATCAAGTTCTTTTCATTACTGACTTTTTAATCCTTCCTGAAATACCGACCTGTTTATTTGAAATAATAGAATTCATAGAAAGTGATCTTAAAAGGTGTAATGACAAGATGGAAAGATGTTTTCTCCAAAATAACTGTTTGGAGATTTTATACAGCTAAGATCACAGAAACAAACCATAATTGCAGGGATCCACATAGTAGTACAGGCATGTTTTTGTGGTTGGGGCATAAATGAAGATCTCAATTTCAAAAGGCTAAGTGTGGTGGTTTAGGTTTTTAGAAATTACAAATTACAAAGCTGCAGGTATTACATTTCCATCCAAATCTTTTTATATATCTGTAAGCTCTTTCATTCAGGCTTGGCAATACCATGATGAAAAGGAAAAAATACAGCAGCAGTTGTGCATTCTGTACAAAAGAGGTGAACTCAGCCAACGCCTTGTGTTGTTACCCATGTATGGCATTCTGTGGCAATTTCTTATTGTGTTAGTGATGGGATGATTCCCCTCCCACACTGCTGGAAGGAGAATCCCTCTTTTCACAAAGTGTTCTGGGTTGCAGTTTTGTAATGGAAATGGCGTCACGTCAATGCTGTGTTATTTCTAACCCATACTCTGAATCTTTTAGTTACTTTTAGTTGAGACCCAAAGATCCAGAGAGTCCTTATAAATCTAGTTCCAAATGGAGATCTGAAATCAAGTGTTAATGTAGAGAGGCACTGGGGACATACAGTGATGCTGCTGTAACCCCTGTATCACTTCCTGCTGCTCAATTCCTCCTGAACAGTCTGCCCAAGCTGCAGTTAAGGCAAAACACAGCTTCTGCAAGCTGCCCTTCTTCCTGGTGCACAGGACAGAAAGACTAAGGCAAATACTCCACAGGAACCATTATATAAAGAAAATATTCTCTAGCTTGAAACACTTCATCATCATGAACAGAGATCAGACATTACCCAACTGAGATAAGCAATGGCTCCACACATAGGGGTTGATTGAAACAGTGTTAGCACTGATGGAAGAAATGTCAGCTAGGTTGTGTTTGAAAAATAAACGTCAGAGTCTTGAGCTGGCAGGAGTTATAGTGAGCATTCTGGTGTTTGTCTACAAAGCTGGGAGCCTGCATTTTGTTTCAGAACCAAGCTTGTTCTATTTGCTGAAAGCCAGTTCATGGATCTGCCGTTACTGTGACAAAGTAGTGAAGCTGAAATGGTCTCCATAAATGCAATATCTAGCCTTATGCTTGTAAATCAGTGTGCTTTAGTCCAAAGCACAGACCTATATACATACATAATTCACTAGATTTAATAACATTGCCAGAGGTATAAAATGTTTAACACACATCATGTTTGCCTTGTATAAACTTTATCTGATGGTTGCTTGTCATTTCAATGTCACCTCTACAAACAGCAGTATCTTTCAGATGAGCTTTAGCTTTTGGGAAAAGTGATGCACGCAATTTATAAATAAATCCTGGTTCCACTTTCAAAACTGTGAGAGTATAGGTAAATGTAAGGAAATGTTTTTTGTCTACTGGCAAACGTCTCCCTAGCATCAGCATTTGTTTTCCACTGCAGCTTATCTTAGAGATAGTGCATCTACCTAGAAAGATTGTAGATACCTTTCCAGCTTCTACCCAGTTAATGGAAACCAGATAATTTCTTCTTCAGAGATCCCAAAGCAACCTATAATAAAGGACAACTCAAAGTGCAATTTCACAGGGCTTTTCACACCAGTAAATGCATTGGCAGCTGTGATGTCTGAAGGATGCTTTGGTAGAAGTATTTGTATGAGCAACTCTTTGTTCTCCACTACAGAGACAGAGGTTCACAGCATATTTCAGTGGTAGCATATTCCTTTTCACACTCCTTTCTGCTGGATGCAGACTGTGGCCATATGCATTTACACACCTGCATGCAAATTCCTGCAGTGTAGAACTATCTAATATATTGGACAAGAACAATTTCAATTTGCTATCTGACAAAATATGGCCATTATTATGCTGCTACTGGAAAGCGCACTGAAGAATGCTACCTGCTCTTGATTTTCTTATACTCATCCACAAACCCTTAACTATGTCATCTAGAATTTTACCACTGAAAACTTCCTGAAACGCGCTTTGCCCTGTGGCATCTGCTCTGTGGCTGGAACAGTTTGCCTGGTTTTGAATTCAAATCCTTTGAAGACTGCCTTCAGTGGTGCAGACTTCATTTCAGTGTAAACAGACAGTTACCCACTGGGCAGCAGTTTACCCGGGATATTTCTCCTAAACATGAAGACAATCCCTAACTTTGGAAAAGGTCCATACACTAAGGGACTGAAAAAGATACAGAGGATCATAAATAACTTGTAAATTGTCACCACTTCAACCTGGGCGTTTCTTCTGTTGTTTTGTTGGAGTTTGCTGTTGTTTCTCTAGTTGGAGTGTTGAGAGAAGCAGCTGAAAAGACAGGTGTCATTCTTGCTGGAATTCCATAGAGTGACTAAAACTAAAAGCCCCCAAAGTGTGCCTGTTCTTATGAGTGCTTTCATTTCCCATAGGCTGGGGGTTTCTTATAAGGAATGTTTTTTTGCAGAAGTGTGTGCATGCCTTCTCAATGGGAGCTGCACCTTCTCCTCCACTGCTCCTTACCACTCAGTAGCAAAATCAACTGTGGTTATGCTAGAATGTGCTAAGGATGAAAGCTAAAGTACTTGCACTCTATATTGCATTTTATTATTCCCATTTTTATTCTGTCAGCTGTTACAATTTCTTGACTATGCCAGTTCACAGGCTTCCGTCTAATGTTTAAAAAAAATGGTATGGGGTTCTGCTTCTTAAGACTGGATAGGAAATATTTCAATAGCCCTTTCCTGTCTTGCTGAGGGTGAGGTTGTGCAGCTGTAAGGAAAGCCAGAAAAGGTTTAATTCATAACATTTGTGCATTTTTTTCACAGAATTTTGCAGATGTTATTTCTGGTGTGGCTTTTTTCATTTGGCTTTGCCTCTGCTTTGTTCTCATATTTCAAATTTCAGTATGAAGTAATAAATGACTGTGGTATATGGAGAATTTGCAGACGGATCATGATTTCTCTTTTCTTTTTCTGTACTGTTTTGGAAAAGTCATATTGCATTTAATTTCTGATAGAATTATTTAAAAATACAAAGATCATTGAGACTTTAATGGTACATACTCCACGAAAGCTGAAGGGAACATATAACCCACCAATTACAGGGGAAAGCAGTGATTTTTCAGAGTCGGAAGCACTGGAAATGACCAGTGGATTCCCAAAGTAAAACCTGTGATGAGCAGATGACCTTAGAGAAGAATATATTACCAAAACAGAGAGTTACATTCCACTTCCCATCGTGTGTCTTCATAGTATTACACACCTCACAAGCTTTCTGATATGATGAGACATGCACTGGGCTTAGGTAGGCAGAGACTGACAAATTCTCTGGCCCCCTCTGCAGGCATGCAGAGCCCAAAAAAGCATGCAAATGTCACATGGGCGGTGTCTACACTGGGACGAAGTGGGAGGGAAGAAAGCCAGGCTCCATGCAGGCGTGTGAACCCACCTTCTCTTGCAGTCACTAAACCGTGAAGCCCATTAACTCAGTGCTGGTGATAGGAGGAGGAATGAGACTGCAGATTTTCTGCCCAGCCTTCTCAGGCAAGGGGAACAAGGAAAGCAGCTGCAATAAATCGGAATCCCTAGCCATGGTCTGACATTACAGAATCACATATTCACAGAATGTTAGGGGTTGGAAGGGACCTCAAAACATCATTGAGTCCAGCCCTGCTGCTGAAGCAGGACCACACAGAGTAGGTCACACAGGAACATATCCAGGCCTGTTCTGAACATCTCCACTGAAGCAGACTCCACAACCTCCCTGGGCAGCCTGTTCCAGTGCATTGTCACCCTCAGAGTGAAAGAGGTTTTCTTTCTGTTTGTGTGGCACCTCCTCTGCTCCAGCTTGTCCCCATTGCCCCTTGTCCTGTGATTGGACAACAGCGAGAAAAGCTTGGCTCCATCCTCCCAGCACTGCCCTTCACCTCTTTCTAGCTGTGAATGAGGTCATTGTGCATGGGCAGCTGTAGTAGTTTAAGGCTTATTGGAATATTCTAATAAGAGAAATTGGTACTTTCCTGAAAGTTCAGTGCAGAATCTAACTAAATTAGATCATCAATTGTAAAAGAATAATAATGATAAAGTCTGTATCATTCACTGGTTTGCTAAGAAGTATAAAAAGCCAAAGTAGAAACAATTCATTCATCTTGGCTCTTGGGCACTGGCTTTCTCCACTCTCTCTCTCTAACTAACCTTGACTGACCAGACAATACTGAGCTTTGCTGGTTGTTTTCTGTCTGGGGAAAGAGAGGTTGGCATTGGCCCCTTCTGGGCTTTCTTTGTCCATGGGGAAGATTGAATTTCTGTATTGTTTCTACATTATATATAATTGCAAATACTTGTAAATATATTTTGTATGTAAGCTTGTGAATTTAGTTTGCTGTTAATATATCTTTATCGTACTTCCAAGCTGTCTGATCTGGTCTGGTGAATTTTAACTGACGGGGAGGTTGTCCACATTCCTCTTGTAATAGGAGGCTCCAAAACTGGATGCAGTACTCCAGGTGGGGTTTTACGTCAGGTCTACAGACAGCTACAAATGTAAGACATCAATATTCTGTCAATAAATTCGGGTTTCTCTTTAAATCATACAAAAGATTTGTCCCCTCCTTGTCCCTCTCATACATACATGAGCACTCCTCTGCTTTATTCCTCTGGAGTCATGCAAGAGACAGCTTAAAACAATTTCTAGGATTTGGAATACACAGGACTCACAGAGATAATGAGAGAACACCAGCACAATACAAGGCTTGGCAAAAAAAAGAAGAATCCTGCCTACTGAGCTTTGAAAAGAGTATTTTGTATTAAAGAGGAAAAATACTATGAAGAGTTAAAAGAACCAGATGGTAATACCAGTGCCTGAGCTGCTGCTCTTTGCTGCAGGAAGGCAGTCCCATAGGAACATGTCATACCACTATAAAGATCTACAGTGCACGGAGTGCTTTTCAAACCCTAGATGGCTATTTTTTCTCATGGAGAAACGATGCCGTGCCGGGCATGAGAGCCACAGGTTCTTACCCAGATCACCCCTCTTTTTCCAGAATGTGGCCTGTGCTGGCTGCCACTAACAAGCACCCCTTTATACCTCTCTGCAACAAGCACAAGGATTCCTTTGAGCTCTGCAATGAAGGTTTTTTCTTCCTGAAATTTACACACTGGGCAAAGCTCTGCTCTGGTTTGCAGCACTGTGACCCCATTGAGCAAGTTCAGTAGGGTTATGTGGGGATAACTGAATCTGCCCTCCTGACTGCCATTATAATAAACAGAAAAATAATTTTATTTTTCTTCATGGGTTTATAAAGGTTCACCTTCATCGAGGATTTTTAAAGCTGCCTATTAGGAAGTGAATTCATATTCTGAGCATGCCAATACTCTTAAAAGCTAGTTGCTGGTATAAAGCAATGATATTTTATCAGATATTCTGGAGTAGCCCGGCAGCAAATCACCTTCCCTTAGCAGTTTTGAGATAGGACTGCAATATAGCCCAGAAAAGCCTGTAGCAGTCACACTTCATATGTCCCCTGTGAGCTGGATCTGGCCTCACACTAGGAACTATAGACATTTCCTGCCTGCTGAGTTGCTCTTCAGCCAGCAAGAGTGAGGAAATTTGATAGTAAGAACTTTGAGCAGAATGCTTTGCTAAACAATATGGGAATTTTTTCTACAGTAAGCCTGCCTTGGCTGTCAGATTTTTTACAGGATGTTTTCTGCTAATACCTTTGTCTTCTCTGATGCATGCAGCTGTATGTGGAGGTGTATTTATACATCTAAAGGAGTACTCACAGGGAGATGTGTCGGGCAAAATGATGATACCTGCTCACCTGTGGCAAAGATAAATATTTTGTGCCAGTGGCTTTGTGCCCCAGAACAGTTTTTGAAATAATTGTTGCCCTTCCGAGTAATTTTGCACACTAGGGATGTTATATTTCAAAATGTGGGAGTTTGTAACCCAAATCATATTCTGTCCCTTGCTTATTTCTTTCTCCTTCAACCTCATGCTATTGAGTAGTTTCAGCTTTCACAGGTTTCACTTTATGATTTACTAAAGCTATTACTATTTCCTGGATTCCTTTAAGAGGAAACTTCTGACAAGTCCTTACCAAGACAGCTGTAAGCAACATTAAGCCTGCTTCATTAAAATCCAACTGTAACTAAAATGAGGAACTTCTTGCTACAAACTGATACCTTTCTGTACTGGAAAGAGACAGTCACATACAGTAACCATATAAGCAAGGGTTAGCAAGAAAACAAACCTTTTTTTCTTTTTTTTTTTTTTTGGTTGGTTTGTTGTTTTGGTTTTTTTTGCTATTTTCATGCAGATATCAAATTGTGTGTTCAATGGTCTTAGAAGCATCTCCACAGGGGGCAGTCAATTGTCGGAGGAATTATTCCTCTGTAAGGGAATAGCTCAAGAACTGTAGTAATTACAAAATATGGTCTTGGTGCTTTTCTTTGGTATGGTCAGCAATGTGTTAGGAACTACACTGGCAGGAGGAGAAGTGTGGCAAAACAGAAGTAAAAAAGTTAAATCAACATGTCAGTTGAGTAATTAAACAGGCACTGACCTTGCATGATTTGTTCAGGACTTTTTAAATTTAGAAGTTATTCCATAGTTTTGTCTCTACTTCTTCACTAATTACTAGCTTTACTGAAGGGTATGGCTGGGAGGAGCTCTCTTCATGGATAACTGCAAAGAATTGGGAGCTGCAGAGGAAATTAAAACAAAACCTCCTGGCTAGCCTGAGTTGAAGTGGCAAACATTGTTTAGAGGCTGCCAAAAGAGATGGGACCAGAAAGAGATTAAATGAATAGAGGCAGTGATGGATGGATGGATGAGAGAGAGTTATTCATGTCTGGGAAAGCATGATGAAATCTTAACTAGGTGGCAGACAGGCAGAGCTTGCAAGGAGGAGGCCATTAGACAAATAAATGCAAAAAATTTACAGGTGTCCTGTGTTCCACTACGTGAGTTAGCCATGTCCATCCTTGGCACATCATCAAATCTTGCTTGTAAGTGATACTGGCATTGTGGAAATAAAGTGCATATCAAACGGTGGCAAAAGACAGATCTTTCGGTTTGAGTCAGCATCAGAGAGCACATGAGCACTAACTGTTATTGGTTTTCTTGTTTTAGTGAAGAGCACTTTCTGAGCTCCCTTTCATCCCTTTTCTTCCCTGATGTCAACACTTACAAGTCATGTGCCTTTTTCCTTCCCTGCCAGTGCTGCTGTATATTGGCCTAAGCAAAGGCAGACCAATTAAATCTCTTTTTTCTTTTGATTCCTTTTTTGTAATCTTTTAAAAGAATCTGTTTGGTATGCCAAATCATTCAGTTGTTTTAGTCCTTAGGATAGTGCATGATCTTTACTGAGCCACTTTATCTTGCATGAGGCCATCTAGATTCATACCACAAACATTTGCTACCTGGAGCTGCGCGAGTTCCTCAGACATCTTTCCAGACCCATACAGACAAAAGTGCCATTGAAATTAATAGCTTCATTCATCTGCAAGAAAAGAGGGAAAGGACCAAACAAAAATTTAAAAGGGGTCTCAGTGCATTTATATAGCTCATAGAGAAGTCACTAGTTTCAGCTAGAGAACAAACCTTGCAGTCCTAATTGTTACAGCACTTTAGCCATTGCTTCGTTCTCCTTTTGGACTTCTTTATGGTCCTCTCTGGAATCTTTTTGAAGTGTCTTCTTTACAAAAACACTGCCAGCACACGGCAGAGAAAGTGAAGAACAGGTCCAGGTTTCTTAACATATAGAGAATCTTACTAATGGAAATAATAAAAAAAGTAAGTGGGATACACTGTGCAGGTAAAATTACCTTCCATGAATGTTGGTAGGATTAGACCCAAGAGTGTATTATTAACTGTAAGGTTTTACAGTTTTTGCTTACATGCTTTGAGTTTTTAGCCAGAAGTGCTGTTTGACACCTTTGCAACCACAGTCACCAAAATAAGTGAAGAAATACGGGTGACAGTAACAGTTGTTCTAACCTACTAATTTTGGCACAGTTGCAAAAATGTAACATCACCATCATCCACACCAAGATGATTAAGGGCATGGAACATCTCTCTCCTCATCAAAGATGGAAGGAGCTGTGGCTCTTTAGCTTGGAGAGGAGGAGACTGAGAGGTGACCTCATTCATGTTTATAAAGATGTAAAGGATGAGGGCCAAGAGCATGCAGCCTGGCTCTGCTCGGTGATGCCCAATGACAGGACAAGGGGCAATGGGTGGAAGCTGAGAGACAGGAAGTTTCATTTAAACATGAGGAGGAATTTTTCCACTGTGAGGGTAACAGAACACTGGGACAGGCTGCCCAGCAGGGTTGTGGAGTCTCCCTCTCTGGAGATATTCAAAACCCACCTGGACGTGTTCCTTTGTGATCTGGTATAGGTGATCCTCCTCTGGCAAGGGTGCTGGATTAGATGAGCTTCTGAGGTCCATTCCAGCTTCTGACATTCTGTGATTCTGTGATCACTCCTCCATTTCAACCAAGTGAAATGTCTTCATCTTTTATGCAACCTGCAGTTTTGGTGTAAATAAAATGGCTTCTCATTCCTCTGAACAAACAGCAAACCTATATGAATTTGTCCTGTTGGAAACTTTTCAAATAATTGAAATAATTACATGCTTTCCCAAGATGGCAGTTTAGGGAAGACTAAAGTCTTGTACTAATAATACTTTCAGTATCAATGTAACAAGTATAAGAATTCATTGATATTAGCAATATAGCTAAATGACGATCAAATAAAGTAACAGCATGCACAGGCCATTGTTATTTTATTGGAGACGTAAATGTTTCTGGGCTATATTTATGACTAAACATTAGGATTTTTGCTAGTTTCCTCAGAACATTCAGAATTAAATTGATTGGTGTTAGACACAGAGCTATGGCTTGACTCATAGCTGGCAATGAAATGGAAGTCACTGGCAGATAAAATCTATCAGCCTTTTGCACAATCTTTCTTTAATTTATAATACGTATACCTCCATTGTAGTTTAATTATCACAATTGAAGAGCAAGGATGTTACTGAAGCAGAATTATATTTGGTTTTAAAATTGATTATTCATTTAAGAGTCCCAGTACATGTGCAACATGCCCCTCAATGTTACAAAAGTAATTTTTACCTGGTTTGTGAATCATAGCTTTTGAATATGTAGCAACATGATGCTGTTGCTAAAGAAAGTCCTTTAACAAGCTCTTCCAAATTCTGCCTCTTCAAACCATCAAGCATGGGTTTGAAATGCACATTGCAGCATTTTAAAAGGAGTTTAGAATAAATATTAGAGAAAAGAATTCTTTATCTGTCATTCAAATTTCAGCCTGTGTAGAGGCTAGTCCAGGAAAGGCAGTCCTGCATAATGGAATTCCAAGAAATTAAAGCTTCTGTGTGATGTTGTCTGGATATCAGATGCCAGAAATACATTTTCCATTGCTAGGTTTAAAAAAAAAAAAAAAATCTGATTCAAAGACATTATCAGACATGGGGCTTTCTTCGGTGGACTTAGGATTTCTCTAAATTGTGCAGCTAACTAAATATAGCTAGTAAGGTAGGACAACATGTGAAACACCAAACCCCAATACATGACACTGAAGATTTTCTTTCCCCAGATGCCTGGGTGCTGAAGTACCCAGGTAACTTTAAATGCTGCAGTTTATTATTTTCTTTTCTGCATGTGACCCCTGTTTAACAAAAGGTCTGGAAGGTTACTTTCTGTGATTTTCTTATTGTTGGTGTTGGTATTTTTGCCACAGCTGTTAGAAACATCATAGAAATCCCAACTTTATGGCATGGAGTCTTGGAAGGGAAAGGAAAGATACCACTCTAATTTCCTAGTGGGAAATTTCACCAGACTCCAAGTCACAACAGTATCCAGAATTTAGTCTGAACAATGATGACTTTAAAGCACAAACCAAAACAAATGATCAGTTTTACAAATGAGAACAGGGCTGTTCACCTCACCGGTGCATTAAGGGAATGAAAATAATATATTATTTTGCATACTGTGGTGGTTTAGCAGTTACCTGCCTCCCCAACTTTTGAAATAACCCCGTCTAGACTCAGACTGGCTGGAAGTTAATAAATGAAGCTTTATATTTACAGCAATGCACAATATACAAGCAGATATTTACAATGTATATCAGATATTTACAGATATATACAGTGAAAAGGTAATGCAGAAACACCACACCCCTCTCAGAGATCTAAGTCCCCAAGAGGGGTAACCAACCACCCCTACCACCTTTCCCCCTTTCCCAATCTTTTCTCACCATCTGTCGATGCTGCAGATAGGCGGAGGTAGATCGGCCAGGGGGATTAGCAGTAGGAAAGAAGTTAGAATTATTAAGAATCATCTAGTAGAATTATTAAGAATCATCTACAAAAGGCAGAGACAAAGGAACCATGCAAGGAGCAGCTGCAGCCCAGTGAGGTCTGAAACCGTCTGACTTATCTGTATTTGGGTTTCTACTCTTAAAACACTTTTTTTTTCTTTCTCAGCAAAGCTGTGAGTGAAGTGACACTAAGTATTTTCATTTTGCAGCCAATAGTCTAATTTCTCACTCAAATTCTCCAATCAGTTCAAACCAGCACACATAGTAAGTGTAACTGGGTTGACTTTGTGCTTCCTCTCTTGAAAAGAGTTCTTTGCTAGTCTATAATCCAGTTCTCCATGAGGAAACTTCCTCTTTTTAAAAGTCTTTTTTTTCTGTCTTTTATTTTATTTTCTTTCCATAAATATCTTTAAAGCACAGCTACTGAACATGGCCACATTAGAAGGTATATTACATTTGAGCAGATCCTCCAAGCTGCAAAGAATGGGAGGCTGCTTTGCAAAGTCTGTTTCCACTCACAAGGATTCCAGCCTCTAGTTTTGCAAAGCCTTCTGGGAATACATTTTCCCAGTCTGCATTCCAGTAGCTTTTTATTTCCTGTAGTTGTGTCAAAAGCAGTAATAGTAAGTCTAAAGAATGGAACAGGTTGCTCTATAATATATATACCATATGGCATTGCAGCCTTCTCTTCATTTGTTTGGAAATGGTTGCAGAGGATAATAGTGACTCTGTTCACTAATTGCTGTCCCATGTGCTATAGTCATATATTTGAACTGGACTGTCAGTGAAGAATTTATTCTTCTTTTCACATTTTCTCTTGGATCATTGTATGATTACAGGAAATTAATAGCAAGTTTTCAGAAAACTCTGGCTTCAGCAGCAGTGTCTGTTGGATCATCTCTCCGTGTACTATATATACACTTTGCGTTATTTACTGCTTTACATTCAAGCCTGCTTTTCTGCGGAAAGAAGTGTCCTTTTTTGCACTCACCTATACCTCAGCATCATATGGAGCCCTAGAATCTCCAGACTGACTGGGAGAGACACAAGCTGTAAACTATCTGAATTGAGATGTAGTAAGATAATGTCTTTTATGGTGTATTTCAAATGACAGTCATTATAAGATCAGACTTAATTTTTGAAAAAGAATCCCACTGGTAATCAATATTGTATTCTCCTGAAATGTTACTCAGCTTTCATATTAAAGTTTTGTTCCTAGGTACCTTGAACACAATTATAAAACCTTAAGCATTTTAAATAAGTCACAAGTAGAAGACAATAATGTAAATTGTTAAATTGTGATATGCTCCTTTGACATCAAACTACTACCTTTATTTGAACTTTATTCAGTATTTGGTCTAAAGATTCTCTTGGTAATGAAGTCATCAAGGTGTCCTACAATGTAGCAAACTACAGTGATTTATATCTCCTGTTCCTTTCCCTGTCATTGTGTGATGAGAATTATGCTGAGATGTCAGTGCAAGCAAAAAGTTGTGTGCATTTCTGAGCTTTTGGCTGTGCCTAGCTAATTCATCCAAGGCACACCTGGGACTGGGGGGAAATCGGGGGCAAAAGAGGGATGCTTTAACCTTCCCAAGTCCTGAACAGCAAGACAGTAGAAGGCATGTCTGTACACAACTGTTAGAAACAGCTCAAAGAAACATGGGCAGTAACAGAGACAACAGTAATAAAGTTGTCTGTTTTCCCAGTGGATTGTAAAACTGAACAACTAAGTAGAAGATAGATGGTGAACTAAGACACTGAACAGATAAAGGTATTGTCTAGACTAATCTTGTACTTACGGATATATTTAGTTTACAAGTCATCCGCACTGAAAGGAGAAGCCAGGGATGTTGATGGAGAAGACAGAAAGGGCAAAAGAATCCTGGTGGAAACTTGTCTTTTAACTTTGATTTACATCTTGGATAAAACATCACTCCGGGGACCCCTGAAACAAACCAAACCAGAGCATTTTTGACATGTCACCAGTTCTAACACAACTGAAGTGTAACAACTCTGGTGCAGAACAAGGCTGCCTTATAGGGCTGCCACACTATTAGTCAGCCAGGGTGGGAACCTGTATGTGGTAAGTGGTGGGATCAGGTGAATGAGTCCTTGGCTGCATAGACCCCATTTTAGTGGTGTAACATACAGCCTGGCAGAGATTTCCTACGTGCAACTGCAAAATGGTAAAGCAAACTTTCCATCTAAGCTCTCCTGAGATCTTCATCATTCAAACCAAAGGAGACCCTTCTGGCCCTACCATAGGCCAGCCATGAGGTAGTGACAGAGCCACAGAACTGCTGTTTTGTCAGAGAGAAGCCAAGGGTATCTTACACTGCAAGAGCAATAAGTCTTTTTTATGCCTATAGTGTTCCTAAAATACACCAGATATAAAGCAACCAACCTGGAGCACTCAGATTGGAATGGGCAGCCAAGGCTGAAAAAAGGCAAGAGTTGAAGACAGCTTTCCCACACTGTCCTATTACAACGTGCTGTTTTAACAGGAGCAATTCTGAATTAAGTACTTCTCTCCCTTTTGAGATTTAGTTCTCACTTCTCTGAAATTTCATGTGACTGAACAAATGAAGAGTGAGCAGTAGCATGTTTCCCTTTAGTTTCCACTATACTTAATTGTAACACTTTCTATCCTTTCAATATGAAGAAGAAGGGTGAAAGGAAACACTTTCCCATTTCTCAGGAAGCCAAAGAGTTGAAGAGGAAAATTACCTGAGATCTTTGGTGGCACAAATGAATGGGGTCATTAGCTGGGAAGAACAGAATACAGTAGCCAAAATACAAAAATGAGGGACATAGTGAGAAGATAAGGAAGGATAATATAGGGTTTACTCTGAGGAAATAACTCTGTGATAATAATAGTTTTTTACATGACTTGGGATTTCCTTATGCTCTTTGACAGAGAGAGGAATGAGCTATAGACTTTTTAATCAACATGCTCCAAGAGACTGAATTCCAGTGTTCAGTTTTAGTTAGGATTTTGTGAAGAACTCTTGTCTTATTTGGTCTGATCTTCTTGCCTTGTTTGATACTCCTTGTATCTTGTTCTTGAAAAGACAGAGAATACAAATTTCTTATGCACCTTCTCCACATAATTATTGATTTCCTGACTTATTTAATCCTTCTTATTGTCCTCTTTTCAAGTAGTTCTAATTAATTCCTTGTACTGAGTCAATTCTTTAAAAGCATCCTTGCTGTCCTATATACCTTCATCTGTAGATGTTTATTCTGTGATGAGGAACCAGAACTATGCATGTAATCCAAGACATATGTGCCATCTGGAATAAACAGTCCATCTAATGCTTCTCTTTCATTCTCAGTTCTTTTCTTAAGAACTTAGTTGTTGTTTCTGTATAGTACTAAGCACAGAACTCATTATCAAAAGACACATGCTGTTTTATGCCATCCCTTCCTGTAATAAACCACAGGAATAGGTAACTACATTGCATCTACTGACCAACTCCTGACCACTTTAACCATACAGTGGCTCTGTATCCTCCATTAGCTCCAATGATAAGCATGATGCAAAAGTGAAAGTGCCTACTACTTGATGGAACCTGGCTCAAGCCACTCCAGGAATTTAATGTGAATCAGCAATCCCTAAAGTTGATTTTCTGGGTCTGGGTTTACCCTTGCAATGTGCTGTCCAGTATCCTCTTCATAAGGAGTCCAAAGAGGCTGTGCTAGGTAAGGAATAGCCAGAGAGCCTGTGCTAGGTAAAATGTAGCCAGAGAGAGTGTCAGAGAGGCTGTGCATGATACCATGTAGCCGGGACTTCTGGCAAAGTTTTTGTGAAGTAAGGAGAGTTAAAAAGTAGGAGAACAACTCAGTGGTGTCCATTAATTCTGCAGAGAGCGTATCTTGAGCACATATAATTAGAATGAAAAGATAAAATGAGATCTTGGCTGAAGAGCCCAGTTAAATGAGATCTACCCATTACTGGAGGATACAATTCAACCTCCACTTGCATATAGAAACTCTCCTGCTTACCTTATTAAAAGCTTTTCAATAGCTCTGCCCTGGAGGTGAAGAGAATCCAAAGGCTATTGTCTATTCCTGTGCTTTGACTTTGCCCAGAAGAGACTTATATAACATTTGTGTTTATTTACAGGCTTTCTTTTTCTTTTTGTGGTTAAAAGGAGAAAGAGGTTTTTGTTCAGAATCCCTGTGTCACCTTTTCCGCAATTTTATACAAAGGACAAAGGAAAAAGATAAGTTGTCGTATCATGGCAAGAGAGTTTGAGTAATAAATCCAGCTGTGGTATAACTTCGGGGCTTAAGTAAAACTGGAGCATCATGATATGAAGTAGATGACAGTTTATCCTTCTAGAGTTTGACTAAGTGAAATACAGTCTAGGCTATGATGGTTGTTTCCCATCAGCCTTTCTAAAATATCTGTTAAGAAGAATGGGAAGGTAACAGCTATTGTTAGGCTCATTAATACAGAGCATTGCTACTGCTTTAAGTCATCTGTACAAAACAAAAATATCATCCCTTGATACTTGATGTAGGTAAATAGGTGCAGTGACTACCACCCTGACTCAATATGTATAATACAGTGGTTGTACTAAAACAAGTCCCTTGGCTCCAGGTGGAATCCATTTTTATTAACATGTTCAGCCTAATGTATTCCTAACAGGGAAACTGAGAATTTTCTAGGGTAAACTGTAGACAACATGAAGTTAGTTTATAGAATCATAGAATCAGTCAGGTTTGGAAGGGACCACAAGGATCATCTAGTTCCAAACCCCCTGCCATGGGCAGCGACACCCTACCCTAGATCAGGCTGGACAGAGCCTGGCCACCCATTCCAGGGTCTCACCACTTTCATCCTGAAGAACTTCCTCCTCATGTCCAGCCTGAATCTCCCCACCTCCAGCTTTTCTCCATTCCCCCTAGTCCTGTCACTACCTGGTAGCCTAAAAAGTCCCTCCCCAGCCTTTTTTGTAGGCCCCCTTCAGATACTGGAAGGCCACTGGAAGGCCACAACAAGGTCACCTTAGAGCCTCCTCTTCTCCAGCCTGAACAGCCCCAACTCTTTCATTCTGTCCCCATCGAAGAGATGCTCCAGCTCTCTGATCATCCTCGTGGCCCTTCTCTGGACATGCTCCAGTATGTCCACATCCCTCTTGTAATAGGGGCTCCAAAACTGGATGCAGTACTCCAGGTGGGGCCTCACCAGAGCAGAGTAGAGGAGGAGAATCACCTCCCTTGACCTGCTGGTCACAATTCTCCTGATGCAGCCCAGGCTCTAGTTGGCTTTCTGAGTTGCAAGTGCACATTGCTGGCTCATGTTGAGCTTTCCATCCACCAGCACCCCCAAGTCCCTCTTCACAGGGCTGCTCTCCAGCCAGTCACTGCCCAGCCTGTATTTCTGATTGGGATTGCCTCAGCCCAGATGCAGGACCTTGCACTTGGCCTTGTTGAACCTCATGAGTTTGGCTTGTGCTCACCTCTGCAGCCTGTCCAGGTCCCTCTGGATGCCATCCCTGACCTCCAGCATGTCTGCTGCACCACGCAGCTTGGTGTCATCAGCAAACTTGCTGAGGGTGTACTCAATGCTTCTGTCCATGTCACCCACAAAGATGTTGAACAAGACTGATCCCAGGACTGATCCCTGAGAGACTCTGCTTGTCACTGGCCTCCACTTGGACATGGACCCATTGACAGCCACTCTTTGGGTGAGACCATCAAGCCAGTTCTTTATCCATCTGGTAGTCCACCCATCAAACCCATGTTTCACTGCTTGGAGACCAGGATGTGGTGCGGAACAGTGTCAAAGGCTTTGCTCAGGTCCAGATAAATGACATCAGTACCTTGCCCCTCATCTATTAATGTTGTGACCTGTTCATAGAAGGCCACCAGGTTTGTCAGGCAGAATTTGCCCTTGGTAAAGCCATGATGATTGTACCCAATCACCTCTTCACTATTCTTTTGCCACAGTTACTCTGCCCACTGCAGAACGCATTTGGGAGCTTAGGCTGAAGCAGGAGAAAACATTTGGGCCAGACTATATATCACATTACTGAAAGAGATCAAGCTGCCCCAAAGTACAGCAGCCCTAAACCACTGTTTTCTGTGATAGCACTTAGCTGTACTGAATATGGTCTTGACAGAGCTGAGATTTAAACCTGGTTTCTGGGGAGTCAGTGTGACTGTCTTATTTTAAGGAGTATTGGCAATAGGGAAGACCTGTGCTCAGTAAGGAACTAGTCTGACAATGACTTCAGATGTTTAGCACATGACATTTCTATTTCCCGTCACTAAGTTATATCTGAAATTAATTGTCTGTGTCATTTTGTGATAGGAATGAGAGCATATTCATAGGCTGAGTACCCACACATTGCTATCTACTTGCATACAGAACCTCTGATTAAGGTTGCATGTGTAATCAGCAATTCCCATTTGCATATTTCAGTTGAAGATCCTATGTGCACTTGTGTATAATGATGCTAGACAGCTTTCAGGAGACTCTTTTTACACATCTCTGGTAGGAATGAATTCTGCAGTGACTAGGTAGACAGCCTAGTACCATGGGTTTTAAAATAAAAATTCAACATGTTGTTTGTTAATGCAGATTTTTATTTCCTTATATTGATCTTTCACGTGTCTGCTGATCCTTCCCTTGATTGTTTGCTTAGTGGTTTGGGGTTTTGTTTTGGTGGTTGACAAAGTATTCTGTTCTAATGTACAAGATAAAATGGAGGTAGTCTGCGGTTTGAAAAATTAGCTCATTGGAATTAGTGTTGAAAAACACAGTGTTCTTGTTTGCAACAAACATGGTAAAGAACTTCTATGAAAAAAATGTTTGGATATAAGATTTTTAAATTATTATTTAAATGTAAATTTCTCCAGAAAACAGAATGAAAATTGGTATGTCTATCTCAGCTTTGATAACATTTGTAATGCTGCAGGTCCCATTTCCCCTTGCTGATAACTAGCCCAGTATTGGGAAAGACTCCTCTATGTGTGTCAATGTGTTAGCGTCTCCTACTTCCAGCCCTCCCATCTCAGGCAGTGCAGACACATCATGGCAGAGACACAAGTAGAGATACCAGGCTGGTTTATAGCTATGCTACCTCGCAGACTGTCTTCTGGGAAGTCTTGCCAGCTGGCAGAGGTTAGAGCAGCCCACAGGTTGCACTAGCATGTGCACTTAGAAGGTTGAACTTAGAAGGATGGAAAAGCAGGGGGCACAGCTATCTCCTGCATTTTCTGTCCTTTCTGCTTCACTGTGCCTGGGTCACATAGAATCTGAAAGGATGACTCCTGGTGCTGGTGCTCTTTCATTACTGTCCCTTTCAATAATAACTAAGAGAGACCATGAACCTAAGAGGAGCAGAGTGCCATGATGAGGTACTTGCAAGCCCTATCTAAATTTTCACATGGAGTTAGGAGCTAGCTATTGGCTTCACAGAAAATAAAATGCTGTTACTACATCACCAGCAGCTAAAGGTAATGTGCTGAAAACCTGGCATTCTGGCTGCCAGAGGTCTTGTTTTATACAGCAGTTTTCAACTGAATTCCAGGGAACTCTAGCTGCTCTTCAAACAAAATTTAATATCTAAATACCAGACAGATAGCATATCATACTTCCTTATGCTTCAGAAGCAAGGGGAGCTCAGCCTGAAATTCATTTGCAGACATCTGTAAAACACATTTATACAGAATGACAATAGAAGTGATGCAAAACTTGAAGTGAGCACTTGTTCTTTATTATGAAATACAGATACAGTAACATGAAACATTGCTCTTCAAGTCAGCGTGCTCAGTGCAGCCTAAGAACATGATCTAACTGCATGTCCAGCACTGATTTTCTGTTACCAGGGAACAGCTGCTTGATATACAGAGACACTGAGAGATTACAGTCCACTCAGTAGCCAGATCAGCAAATTAAAGGGTTGGAGGGGAAGAAGATGAACAAGCACTAAACAAACTATAAAAGTGTTTATTTCCATAAAGAGTGGAAATAGAGCATCTGAGTTCAAAAGGTGTTAGCTTTCAGCACATTTCCTCATTGGAGCTGGCTGTTTGCTTTTCATTGGCAGTCATCTATATTCAGGTGTATTTTCTCAAGGAATGAGAATTTGTTGAACTGCTGAATGCAAAGACTTGATGAATAATACATACATATCGATTTAGTACATGCATGCATGGCAAAAGTCCCATTTTTATTAACTAGTCAAAGCGGTACAGAATAAAAATGTTGTAATCTATTGTTCTTAAGAAATGTTACATCTCACCAGGGTTTTTTAAATCCTCTAATTCCTGTGGGTTGAAATTTCCCATTTCAGAAATCCTTCCGTCATCTCTGTACGTCATTGCTATAAAATCCAGTTAGAGCCAGACCTTACCATGATCCCAGTTTCTCCTTCTGAGTCACAAGTACCAGTGCTGCTAACCACACCAAACACAGGCTACACATGCAGGCCCAGAGCAATGGATTTCAGTAAACATAATAACCTGATGAAGTGCCTGCTGTGCTCTGCTAGCTGAGGTGTACATGTAATATTTGCAAAGATGTAGTAGCCAACTTATTTTCACTGTGTGTTTGCTTAATATGCATTTTGGAAAGAGGCCTTGATTAGGAAATTAGGAATGGGGGTTCAGTTTGGAGATCTGCTGAAGATTCTGTACAAGAGTTTAAAGATACATCACCCACTTCAGCTAAACAGCTGAGAAACTACCTGTGGCATTTCTGCCATTCAAGAGGATGTCACAGCCTATAAGGCCACAAGAGAGTCTTCCATTTGTCCAGTCTGTCTTGCTCCATAAAAAGGCCAAAAGAACTCCCCGAATTAATTCCTCTAAGGAAAAAATATATATATGTTTTTAATGCTATAATCACCTACATGAAGACGAAGCAGAGAAGGCCATTCTGTGATGGCGACTTTTCATTTTGCTCAGTATTTGCTGTCCCTCTAGTCTCAATGTGGAAGTTTACCAGAAGGCTGGAAGAATGCAAAAGAGACTGAATATATATTCATTGCATTGCTGAAGAATGCTCATTTAATGGATTCCTTATGGTGCCAATATGGTATTTCTCCATGTATTTAAGATTTTAATGCTTTCCTCATATCTAACCAAACTCTTCTATTGAAACTAATTAGTCATTAGCTGTCTTTTTGTCCAGTTCTGGTGAAAGGATTTAGTACAACATCAGGAACTGATCTCTTAACCAACAACATTACCTAGTTTACTAAGAACATCCAGTACCTAAAAGGGCTATGACAAGGATTAAGAGAGACTGTTTACAAAGGCCTGCAGTGATAGAAGGAAGGACAATGGTTTCAAACTTGAGAAGCACAGATTTAGACTGGATGTGAGGAACAAGTTCTGCACCATGAGGGTAGTGGAACACTGGAACAAGTTGCCCAGGGAGGTGGCTGAGGCCCCTTCCCTGGAGATATTCAAGGTGAGGCTCGACAGGGGTCTGGGCAGCCTGATCTAGCTGAGGCTGCCCCTGCTGACTACAGAGGGGTTGGACTAGATGACCTTTGGAGGTCCCTTCCAGCCAAGACCATTCTATGATTCTATGATGTTGTCCTCCTAAATAGGCAAATTCTGGTAAACAGATGTAGTTCTTCCAGAAGAGGTATTAAGTATTAGAGATCCAGACTAGGACTATATATTTTTATAATTTATGTGTCATTTCATGCACACTGTGTGCAAACAATGCCATTCTCATTAATACCTTCTTCTAAGTTACTCTGTATCACAAAAAGGCTAAGAGTTTGTACTTACAGATATCAAGAAAAATTTGTTCTGCCCAGCTGGCAACAAAATGAGATATAAAATACACTCCAATGTAGGTCAGTTACTTGACTGTTTACTAAAGCTTAGGAATGATCAGGAGAGAATTTTTTTTCTCTCTAGGCAATCTCGAGGAGACATTGAGTCTCAAAGAACATTAATTGCCTTCTAAAAATCATAGCAGGTACGACTGTCATACATAGCCTTTCTGGTAGCTACTTAAGGAATAGTTTTCTCATATTCAACAAATGAATGTGTTTGGGACATAAAATAGAATTAAAGATGCCAGAACTTTATACATGGTGTCTCAAAAATGCAGTTTTAGCAACTTGTTAAAGCATCCTGTAGTGCATTTTTAGAAGTCTGATTTACTAATAAACATGCATCAACATATGTAGCAGTAGTGTAAAAAGAATCCATAAGAACAGCAGTATTTTTAAATATCTTTAAATCTGTTATGAAGATTTGATTAAATTGCAGTAAGCACATACATGATCATTACATTCAAGTAGTTAGTCTTGAATTTTTCAAACATTTGGCCTTACCTATCTCTGCATTTTTCCATGGAACATGAGAAAAAAAGCATTTTTGTAAACAAAAATTGCCCTGAATATTATTTCTAAAAGATTCCATACTTAGCAAAACAGCCTGCTAGAGACTTGCATAGTATTTATTTCAGATTTCAAAGGCCAAATCCAAAATCTGTTTATAGCTGAGGAGAATGTTTTATTGAATTCCATGTGGCCAGAACTGCACTCTAAATGCAAAAGAATTGCTTACATCTGGAAAGATAAATATTAAATACATATATATCAAACTACATGTAGCAATATATATCTAGATTTTTTTTCTAAGAAACAGATTATTTTCAAAAGACTATTTCATAGTAGTCTTCCAAGCAATTTCTCCTCCCTAAATTCTTCATTTTTGATTAATGTTTTTCTAGAAGAACAGAATATAATAGATACAACAGCTAGATTACTATTCATAGGTCTTAAGACATACAATAAATTACACTCATCATTTGCTTATAAATAATACACTCAGTACTATATATAATTTATGTTTTTTAAAATCTACAAATGTTGTCCTTAAGAATTTCCTGTCACTGTTGCAATAGTAATTGAATAGGGATTAAGAGTATGAATGAGTCTTTATTCTTGTGGAAGATATTCATACTGCCTGTTAGATATCTATTCAGTTTGAACACCCTTTGGATGAGTCTCTTCCCATAGGAATTGTAACTGTAATCCTGACAGCTGTGTGCTATATGCTTTATCCGTGCCTTGTAGGAGGGGGGGGAAAAAAAAACCAAAAACAAAAAAACCCAAACAATTTTAAAAATGCCCAGTAGTTAAGAGTCACAGGAGCTACAGCAAGACAAAGCTGGACAAGGCACCTACACAAAAAAAGGCATCTCTGAAATAATGATTTCTCCCTTTGTGAGAAATATTGGAGCAAATGGACAAATTCTGAGTACCAAGGTTCATTTACTATCATCTCCTGACTGACTCTGAAAGCTCCTGCAACAGAAAAAGGCTACTTGGTGCTTTCCCAGGTGATCACTTCATGGATGGGGAGAGGAAATCCCACTTCAGGACTCTCATTCTTTTGAGACCACATCTGACCTGCATTTGCTCAGACAAGTGTATTAAATGATGAATTGTAACCTAACAAAGACACAAGTGCCCCACAAATTTATTAAGCAAATCACATTTAATGTGGAGTTAATCACGGAATCACAGAACGTCAGGGACTGGAAGGGACCCTGAATGATCATCTAATCCACCCCCTGCCAGAGCAGGGTCACCTATACCAGAACACAGGAACATGTCCAGGCAGGTTTGAAATATCTTCAGAGAAGGAGACTTCACAATATCCCTGGGCAGCCTGTTCCAGTCTTCTGACATCCTCACAGTGAAAAAAATCCTCCTCATGTTTAAATGAAACTTCCTATGTCTCAGCTTGTCCTGTCATCAGGCATCACTGAGCCTGGCTCCATCCTCCTGGCACTCACCCACCTTTACATATTTACAAACATGAATGAGGTCACCCCCAAGTTAGAGCCCCAACTCCTTCAATCTCTCCTCGTAAGAGAGATGTTCCATTCCCTTAATCATCTTTGTGGCTCTGGGCTGGACTCTCAAGCAGTCCTGTGTCCCTCCTGAAATGAGGGACCCAGAACTGAACACAGTACTCTGGATGTGGCCTCACCAGGGCAGAGCAGAGGGGCAGGAAAACCTCTCTCAACCTACTAACCACACCCCTTCTAATACACTCTAGATAGGCGTTGCCCCTCCTGGCCACATGTCAAGTGGTCATTGTAAAGTATCTAGAACTGGAAACGGTGCCAAGATATTGTTTGATGAGACTAATCTCTGAGTTTATCAGTGCAAAGATTTGCCTGCTTCTGATGAGCTATTTGTGCAACTTGTAGTAGATGCAGCTTTTTGCAAGACACTATAAAACATAAAAAGTGATGGCCCACAAGCTGACAAAGTTAACTGTCACCAAGTTTTAGACTCATTCAAGAAAATTGAATGTCTGTGATGGATTACATTAAGAAATTGTGCATCTGAACATCATAATGTTTAATGACCTAGAAGTAGTTCAGATCCCACACAGTTATCTGGAATCCCTGTTTATCTGTAAGGGGTGTTGGTTATTGGTATGACTCTTTGGATTCTGGATACTTGGAGTGACGTGGTTTTATCTTGCTTTTAATAGAAATTAGATACCATTTATAACAAAGACTTACTTCACTGCCAGAGGAGCCTCCGGAGAGACCTAATAGTGGCCTCCCAATACCTAAAGAGGGCCTGCAAGAAGGCTAGAGAGAGACTATTTGCAAAGGGCTGTAGTGACAGGATGTGGGCAATGGCTTCAAATTAGAGAACAGCAGATTTACGTTAGATGTTAGGGACAGGTTTTGCACCATGAGGGTAGTGGAACACTGGAACAGGTTGCTCAGGGAGGTGGTTGGGGCCCATCCCTGAGAAATTAGCTTTGTTGTATTTCTGTGGGTTGTCTGGACATTATTTGTGCTGAGTATAAACAAAATGAAAAGTCTCTGGATTGATGTTAGATATCTAAGTGATGCTATTGGTTTGTTCCTTTTATTAATGTAGTTTCTTATTTGGAACATTTTGGATGTATCTATGCAACAAGAATTGAGTAGAAGTACAATAGGTACACATGTATTAGTTCACTGGCAGGAACTGTAAGGTGCCTCATGGATTAAAAAACATTCTCAGCAACTGTGGAACCTAAAGCTTTTTTTTTTTTTTGTTTTTGTTTTTGTTTTTGTTTCAAGAAGACATTGACTTTGAAAGCAGTGTGATCACTGTTGTGCTACAAGTAATAAACACTTTAAGGTCTGATAGAAACACAGACTCTAAGTACACTCAGCAGAAGTATGGGAGATATTTAACCTGGGGGTTTCTCTGCCTGGAGCTGAGAAATAACACACAAAAAAGAAACTGCAAACAGATGGTATTTGGCATACCTTTAAGTATAAAGATGAAGGAAATACAAATTATTCATGTGTAAAACCAGTGTGAGACTGGGAAATTTAACATTTACAAATAACTATCTTTGAAATCAGGGTGGTTTGGTTTTGTTTTTAATTCTTTCATTTTAGGGTATTTTTGGTTCAAAACATGCCAGATTATTAAAATAATTTTAAAGCATTAAAATGACTCCTCAGAGATTCCAGGAAAGTATTTATTCACAATAAATTAGAGCTGCTGAAGCTGCCAGCCAGACTATCTGCAGCAGAGCTTACAAATGTTTTATTGTCCAGCATCATTGAAGTCTGCCAATAAAACTGGACTTGACTCCAGTCAGTGAAATATCAAACTCCTTCTCTGTAGGGCTGTTTACTTAGCATCTGCTCACATTGGGTGTGCTTGTGCATGTGTGGGCACGTGCACTGCATGTGTGTGCTATCTGACAGAGAGGCATAGCTGAAGACAGAGTAGAAGGACCTTAGATTAATGTATTTTCACAGTGGCTCTTGTTCACACAGTTGCATATATTCTTTTCCAGCACTGATGTTTTACAAGCATACCCAGCTTTTACAAAGGTATGCTGAGCTGGTGAGCTGCACAAATGAACTTTTGTCAAAGTCCTTTAGTGATGCTGGATTTTTACCTCTGCATTCAAATAATGAAAATTTTATTGGGAAAAATAATCTGGAGAGTTGACGGATGAAGAGAGTGACATCCACAGGATGCCCTCACACATTTGGGTAGAAGGGCAGGCCTCACTTACATGGCATTTGTTTCAATATTTATATGAAAATACTAAAATTGGAGAGAAAGTCTTTAAAATAATAAAGATTGACAAGACACGGACATGGTAATTAAAGCAGCTAACAAGCACACAAATCAGGGTTTATGCAACATGTCTGTCTTTCAGCTAGGAAGTAGGCATTTTTGAAAACAACTCATCAGACGCCAATGATTTTTAACACTTATTGAGGATTCTGCAAAAAGACCCCCTGAAATTAACTGAGATTTTTTGGCCACATCGAAGTGACCTTTGGATCAGGCACCCATAACCATGCCCATAATGGCCCATGCCCATAATAGGGACGCAGAGCACAGACAGAAAAGATCCTTGCAGTGCCTTTTGCTTAAAACCACTTCCAACTAATTGTTTTCTTTTTAGGCATTCCTTTTTTTACCACAATGTTCTCTGAACTCTTGGTAGCTTTTTCTCTTGAAACTTTCATTAAAGTACACCAATTTAACTTTTTAGTTCTAACAGCAAAAATATCTGTGTCTACAAGACTGAGTCAGAATGATGCTATCTTTGTTAGCAAATGTGCCTTTCCATTTCCACACAACACAGAGACAGGCAGGTCATGCATTCATCAGCTTTTGCTCAATGAAGCCATTTATTACTCTGTCTAGTGACCCCACTGCGTAGGGGTTCTTTAATTTAGGCCTGTGACTCTCAGCAACTGAATGAAGGGAAGGAGGGCACAAAAGTAGAAGGGAGCCTGCAAAGGGAGTTTTCTGATCTCATCTATATAAATCAACACTCCTGTCGTCCAGGTTCCAGAATTTGGTGTAGCTTTGCTACAGTTATCACAGAATCCTCTAAAAGCCCAGCTGTTAACTTGGTGAAGGAAAAAGAGTCTAAGTTCTTCTACAACTCAGGCTCCCTACAGAGTGATCCCTGAAAGTGAATTCCATAATAATGAATGGACACATAATAAAGTAGTAGTTCCCAGGGCATTTGATCTATTTTCCCCTACAAGTTTGGAGAAGAGCAAAGCTTATTTAATTTCCCATTTTGGTGGACCTTTCAGAAAGGTTTCTGAAGGGGATTTTTAAAACCTCAGTAGGCTGGGAGAATTGTGCTACAGTTCTAGAAAAGTCTATTTTAGCTTTGCCTCACAGGATGAAATGCTGCTGCACACCTATTACGAAGAGGAGAGAAAAGGCATGACTAACAGGTTACCCAAATTCCTATAGTATTCACTCAACTAAAATCTATTGCCTGGCATTTGCTGCAGTCTTGTACTTGGGAAGATTTGAGTCAATGATCCCACTTGCTTCCCACCTTTTTTTTTTTTTTTTTTTTTTTTTCCAGTTGGACATTATTGCCTCTGTGAGTTTCCACAGGGAAGGAGATCAAAGCTTTTGGGCATGTGATCTTCTGCAGTGTTCGATGGCTCTAAGGTGATGCAAAAGCATGATCTGAGAAGTCCCAGGACTGGTAAAACACCATGTTTTCTGAGGTACAAAAGTGAGACAGATGCTTAAAATGCCTCTTCCAGAGAACAGTATAGGATAGTTTAAAGAATAACCCAGGAAAGAAGCAATGAATAGGCATTACTCCATTTCCATCTCAGTTCCACACTAACTGTTTACTTCCAATTCTACTGACAGTATATTTTCACAAAAATCCTTACAGGTTTTTTTTGTTTGTTTGGTTT